>PVIA01002436.1:38642-193897 GCA_004024845.1 Tonatia bakeri | reverse complement strand
CGACCACCTATGTGGGGACAGGATTCGTCATGGCTCGGAGGCTCAGCCAGCTGCTGTCACCGAGACGGCACACCGGCTGGACTGCAAGGTGGCTCCTGGCAGAGGTCCAACCCCGAAGTCCCAGGCTGGGGGTTGGGGACATCTCCAAGATTGTCACAGAGCAAGACCCAAGGCCCCAAGCGTCAGCCCAGGGCCTTCAGAATGGGACGAGGCCCTGGGGGCCTCTGGAGGGAGCAGGGCCAGCCCAGGCCACCAGGGGTCCTCCAGGGGCTCAGCTGGGTGCCGACTGCTCTGAGGATCAGCCCCAAGCTGGACGGGGAGGGGCCGGTGGGACTGTGGAACCCAGCGCAGAGAAAGGACCCCCAGTCGTTCCTTTCGGGGTCCAGCGCAAGCCTTCGGGGTCTGGCCCCAGGCCCCCAGGGCAGAGCGTGGGGCGGCAGCGTGCTTTGGAGGCCTCAGGAAGAGTAGCCAGGGTGGACGGGGTGCTGAGGGCGTGTGAGGCGGAGTGGTCCTGGCCCCTCAGAGGGGCCCTGAGTCGGGCTGACAGCCGCCCTGGGCCCGTTTGGGGGCGCCCGGCCCATCTCCGCTGAACAGGGCGAGTTCGTCCCCCACGAGGGCCTCTGCTGGGACCCGGCAGGACGCAAGGCCAGTCTCGTGCTGGAGCCAGGGAGGGCCCCGTGGCGAGGCCGTGGGGTCTTCCAGGACAGAGGGCGCCCCCAGGGCAGCGAGGCCACCAGCAGGAGAAAGGGCGACTCGGGCACAGGCAGGCACTCACTGGCTCGCGGGTGCTTTCCCAAGACACGGGGCCGGCACCCTGGCCAGGACCCCACGTGTCTGGGAGCTGGTGGGGCAGTGAGGAGGCAGGGGGGACGAGCGTGTGGGGTGGTGGCTCGTCCTGCGCCAGGACCCTTGTCCCTGCCCGTGTCCAGGCCCGGAGCCTCTGAGGGGGGCCAGGGCTGCTGCCCAGGGCCTGCACCCCGCCCGTCTGTCCCCTGGAGTGGACAAGCCTGGCCCTAGGAACAGCCCTGCAGGGGTCCTGGGGGGCGCTCCGGAGACCCGAGGGTGGGCTGGGCTCCTAGAGGCCCGGCCCCAGACACCTCGATGTGAAATCTCTGGGCCTATTTGGGCAGCTCATTATTTTTTAAAAGAACTGAAAGCTAAAAATAGCGGCGACACGTAACAAATGGGGTCCTTGTTCCGGAGAAGAGGCTGCTGACGCAGGGGTGGCGTCGCCGGCTCCGCCCCACCGGGGCCTGGGGAAGACGGGCTGCAAGTGCTCCTGCGTCGTTCAGTGGCCGCCCGGCCATGCCCACCAGAGGACGGGTCACCTCAGCAAGAAGCTGGATGGCGGGCATTTCTACAGCTGCCCCCACGGTGCACCCCAGCTGGGAGCTTCGGGCACACCAGCGCCAGGCTCCTGCAGACTCCTGCACCCCCTAAGGCTGTGGGCCTCCCCTGACATGTCCCAGAACCTCCTCGTCCCGCATCCTGAGGCGCCAGGGACTCAGCAACCCTGAGGCTGTCAGAGGCCTGCTGACCTGGGGGCAGGAGCGGGGGCCACGCCTGCCGTGCCCAGTGGCAGAGGGCGAGGCTGAGCTCTAGGGCTCCCGGACAGGCCGAATCTCCAAGCCCGAGAGGCACAGCACCAGGCAGCAGGGAGTCAGGTGAGCCCTGGGCCCTGTGGACAGACCAACTCACGGTCCCGAAGTGCACTGTCCTCCAAGCCTCCGCGGCCATGTCGCAGTCCGCACACGCTTGGTGTGGACACGCCTCTGAGAGGACTTCCCATAGAGAAAGCCGGTCTTTGTTCTAAACTCCCCAAACACCCCGCCCCCGCTCTGAAGTGGGACCCAGTGGACAAAGGGCCATCCAGTCTCACGGGGCCAGCATCTGGATGCCTGAGCCTCAGCCGAGGGCAGTAACCAGTGCACCCGGTACCCATGGCCAGCTGGGACCCACAGCTGCCGCACCTGCAGCCTGCACGCTGCCCGCCCGTCCCTTCACGTGGCCCGCCCGCCCCAGCCGCCCTGGCTCAGGACAGAGTGACCAGCAGCCCAGCGCTGCAGCACCAGGGCCCCGTGCTCCGGCCGCGCCCGGGGGCCAGCGCCCACGCCCGGTGACCGCAGGACAGGCAGAGTCGAGCGTCGTCAGAAAATAGTTTACTTATGTACAGGCGGCCCCAGGCCGATCACGCCCAGGGCCCCGGGGCTCATATGGGGTCAGGGGGCTGAGGAGCAGCGTGCCCCACCCCACGAGGGGGCGGCCACGGAGCAGAACAAATCACAGACCGTGACGACAGGGAGGAGCGTGAATCAACACTTTCCTTTGGGAAAAAGAAAACAGGAAACCAAGAGGCTTCGGAATGCTCTCTTCTTGCCGTGGTGGGGGCACGGGACCCTCCGCGGGCAGCGGGCGGGGGCCCGGCGTGACTGTGCTGGCCCACGCCACCTCGGCCCGGGAGGGGTCCGGGCCCGACGACGTCTGGTCCCACGTGCGGCTGCAGTGCTGCGGCTCAGAACAGGGGCCGCGCACCCTGGCTCTCGAACTCGGCCCAGGCGTCGCTCAGCTCCATGAAGACCAGCCGGGCCTGCTGCTCGTAGGGCTGCCCCACGGCCTGCGGGCGAGGCAGAGGCAGCCTCACGCCTGCTCCCGGGCCCCACCTCCCGGGCCCCACCCGCCTCCTGGGGACGCGGCACGGCACTCACCTTGTCAGGGTGCACCACCAGCACGGCCCGGCGGTACTGCTTCTTCACCTGCTCGGGGGTCACCAGGTCGGCCATGCCCACCGGCGTCCAGCGGCTCTCGCCGTCCCACAGCACGGTGTGCAGCGTGGACAGCAGGGCGCGGATGTTCCTCTCTTTGCCCTCCGTCCAGTCCAGGAGCTGCAGGGGGGCAGGGGGGGCGCTGCAGGGCAGGTGTCCGGGCCGCAGCCCCCGACCCCTGAGTGGCTAGCAGCTGTTGTGACGGCCTCGCACCCGCCCATCCTGCGGAGCAAGGCTCTAGCTGGGACGCCCGGTCCACTCTCCGTGCTCTGCGCTGAACCCACCTGGGCACGGTCCACACTGCTCCCCAGGCCTGGCCAGGCACCACCCAGACTGATACACGCAGAACCTGGTGACCTTCGTCAGCAGGAACTCCCAAGGGACCCGCCCACGTGGCCTCGCCCTGCAGGTCCCTGGGCGACAGGCCAGGCCCCTGGGGGCCACGGGGGCCCCCAGGGGCCTCTGTGCCCCGCAGACAACCTTGCAGTGATGCTGGGCTCACGGCCAGCCCTGGACGGCAGAGGCCAGCGAGCTGGGTGAGATAGATGTCCTGCCACCCCCAGGCCTCAAAGGTGACCTCTGACCAGGGTCATGTGTGGTCAGGTCTCCAGGAACTGAGACACTTAGAAATGAAAGGAGGCAAAACCCTCCCCTCTGCGGCCTGCTGGTGACGGGGCCTCGGTGGGGACGCTGTTGGGCGGGACGGTCTGCACCCATGGCAGAAATGCTCGGGACGGCCAGCGAGGCTCCCCAGGAAGCATCGCACAAGCCCTCTGAGATGAGTCTGTGGCCGGGGCGGCCGGCGGCTCAGAGGGAAGGCGAGGCGTGACCCCGCCCCTGGGCGGCCCACAGCGAGCTGGGACCCTGGGGCACCCCGCCCCGCCCGCCCCGCCCCTGGGCCACAGCGCACCTTCAGCCGGAGGGGGTCTGTGTCCCTCGCCTGGTCCTGCCGCCTCATCTCGGCCATGGTCCTCGGCCCCTTCTTGTCAGCCTTGGAGGAGAAGCCTTGATTGGACAGCAGGTCTTCAAAATCATTCTCGGACACGCGAGGCTTTTGACCTGGAGAAGGACAGGGTCTGCTGCGGCGCCTGGGCCCATGCTGACCTCCCCTTCGGGCGGCTGTGTGTCCAGCTCGGCAGCCCTTCAGGACGGAGGGCAGCTGAGTGGCGGGGAAACTCCTGGAGGGGCTCCGTGGGCACAATGCACCACGCGCAGGGCGGCCTGCCGCCCGTGGGACTGGTGGGAGCCGTGCCCCCCAAGGACACCACCACACCAAGCGTGGGCGGGGTCTTCAGCCACCCAGATGGTGCTGGCCCAGGGACACGTGGGCACCCACAGACACCTGTCTGAACCCCATCTGTCCACCCAGACGTGGCCCCTCCAGGGGAGGCTCTGGGCCTCACGGAGACGCTTTCCCACGAGGAAACCACTCACGGAGGGGAGATGACTCACCAAAGCCGGGGGCACGGACACCCCGCTCCTCTCGGCCGCCGATCACGCTGAAGTTCGCAGCATAGTTAGTCCTTGGCTGTGCACAGGTTTTGGGGGATGGCTTGGTCTGGGGGGCCCATGGGGCACCCTGGGCTGGGGGCCGACTTGCCTGCCAGGAGCTGCCGCCCTTGGGAGGGGGGGCTGCTTTGGGACCGAAGCCCACAGGAGCGAACCCGCGGGGAGAGCCTGAGGAGACAGACGGGGGTCTCAGGGGCGCACAGGCCAGGCAGGGCCCATGCACAGTGACAGGCCTGGTCTGGTGCCAGGAGGGGCGGCGTCGACGTGGTCCCCTGGTTGGGCAGCAGTGGGGACGACTGAGGGGCTGGAGGACAGTGGGGGCGGTCACAGGTGATCGTGGGCACTGCCTTCCACACGCTCTCAGATGCAGGGCTGGCTCTTCACCCGTTTATTTTAACAAAGACTCACAGGAAGCTGCAGAACCAGAGCCCGGAGCCCCGGATCCGCCCACACGCAGCAGACAGGCACCGGATCAGCCGGCAGACACGTGTGTGTGTGTGTGTGTGTGTGCGCGCGCGCGCTGTCTCTGACACATCCCTACGGGCCTGTCTGCGCAGACGTCCGCACTGGGCCCCAGCAGGAACGGTGTGAGAGCCACAGGCCTGGGGAGGCGGACCACGCCCTGCGCTGGGTCCATCCGCGAACCAGCCGGCCTCCCACCCTCCCCGTCAGGCCTGCTTGTGCACATTAACCGCCCGGGCTCCCTGCGGGTCGCACCAACGTGCTCCTTCCCACTTGGTGACCTCAGACGGCGCTGTTGTAGTCCAGGCTCCAGTGTGCACTGCCAGGTGGCAGCCACAGCCGAGGTCCGTCCGTAACTCGTGAATCTGACTGCGGGCGGTGGGACGCACCACGTGCACCCGGACAGTTTCCAGACGGAGATCCCAGGGGATCCGCCAGGGAGACCAGCGGGTCTGTAGGGCGGACAGCGCTACCTCCTTCCTGCGCGCACGGCTCCTACTGCCTTTCCCGCCTGTGTGGGCCGGGCCACGGGCAGGCGTGGGGGCAGGGCGGTCCGGCCCCCACCTGCCCTCGGGTGAGGTTCTGCGGACACCAGTCAAACCAGTGAAGTGCCCCCTCCTAGGTCCAGTGTGCTTGTCATCGGCAGGCACTGAACTCTGTCAAATGCCTTTTCTGTGCTGGTGCCGGGACCAGCCGCCGCGGCGCGATCTGCCCCCTGCTTCTGGGATGCTGCGCCAGCCCGTTCTCCAGCACAACCCGCCGTCCAGGGGGCACGGCCCTCCATGGATCAAGGAGCCCTACTGGCCAGTGTCCGTGGGAACCCGCCTGCGGTTTTCTGTTCTACCCGTCTGTCTGGTTCTGGCACTGGCACAACCCTAGCTTCGTGGAGTCACCTGTGAATAGCCCTGCCTCTCCCCATTGCCTGAAAGAGGGCACACGGAACTGGTGTCGATTCTTTAAAAGTTTGACGAAAGTCTCCGATGAAACCACCTGGGACTGGAGTCTCCCGTTTGGGAGTTTTAGGGGCAGGCTCACTTCCGTCAGTTACAGAGGATTCGAGGGGCGACGGCACACGCCCGAGTCTGGGTGGCAGCTGGAGAGGGAGAGCTGGTCCAGCCTGCCCGTGCCCCGGGCACCGCCACACTCCCCAGCCCATGCGCTCTGTCACCCGGGTGACGGCTGCGCCAACCTCGGGACCTGCGTCACCCTCACTTTTCGAGTTTCCCATAGCAAAGTTTCGACTGTATCGACCTTTTCAAAGAACCGGCTTTTTGTTCAATCAACCTTGAGTTTGTTTTGCTTTCCTTTCAGGGACCTTGAGACATCGCATCTTTTCCAAAGCCCTGTCTGACGCACATGCACCCCTCTGCACGCCACAGCGAGCCACGCCCACTGTGCTCCCAAGTCTGGGGCTTCCGCCTGCACTCGGCTCCATGTGTCACCTCCCCGAGGTCCAGACAGGGCCTGCATGTCACTCACAAGTGCAGCTCCCAAGCATTCAAAGATCTGCCCGTGACCTCCCAGCTACTGCTGTCTGGCTTAATGCCATGTGGTCCGTGTCCCACCCTGGACACAGCCCCCTCCCAATGGAGGCTCCCCAGGGGCACAGGAGCACATGTCCCTCCACAGCTGGTGTGAGGGGATGGGGCCTCCAGCCCTCCTCTGGCCCGGTCTCCGTCCAGGCAGCTGCCTCACCTTCAGTGACGAGGGACTCGGAGGCCTCCGGGAGACAGCCCGAGTCTGTCTGCGTCTCCTTTCAGCTCCGCCCGCTCTGTCCAAACCATCTCCGGAGGGGCGAGGGTCTGGGGCCGTGGGGCAGAGCTCAGGGCGGGCTCCACGCTGGGGACACGACTCAGATCCCAGCAGTCCTCCGCCCACGGGCCCCCGTGCCCACAGGCCAGGCAGCACCCAGGAGCTCTGAGCAGCCCCACCCATGCTCCAAGGGAGTAGCCACAGCAGAGGTGGGGGGGCTGACGACACACCCAGTTTCCCAGGAGCACCCCTGAGAGACCCTGCGACCCCAACTCCGGGGACTGTTGGGAAACGGACCAGAGGAGGAGCCCTCGTGGGGCTCAGCTAGAGGGCAGCAGCAGGGGCCCTGGACGCACGTCAAGTGGGTGGACACTGCCCAACAGGCCAGGCCCACCGTGGGACGAGCCCGCGGGCGGGAGGCAGGGAGGCAGCGAGGCAGCGGCCCGTGGGAGCCGCAGGGAGTCTCCTGGTGCCGAGGGGCGTCCCGGCTCTCAGGCTTTTGATCGAAGGCTGGAGGGCACCAGCACCAGCCGTGGGGAGCAGCCCCCACGCCCCCACAGGAGGCGCGTGGCCCGAGGGCTGGGGCCGCATCACCCTGAACGCCAGGCGTTGTGCAGACACGCCACTGGCACCTGCAGTGCCACACGCACCCCAGTGCCGAAGGACAAGAGCCGCTCTCGGCACGGCCTCCAGACCACTGGCACCTGCGTGGTCCTGGCGCAGCCGCCGCGGCAGGGCGTGTCCCAGGGCGCCGGGTCAGCCCCAGGAGATCCGAGGCCAGCAGAGGCAGGTGGGACGCTGGGTCCCCACGGAGGCACCCCCCACACTCCCCTGACGGCCCCACAGCACCATGCAGCCTGCGACGGCCAGGCCCGCCCTGGGGGCCGCCGGAGGACGAATGGGGGAGTCCGCCTGCCAGCAGGCCCGGCGCAGCGGGCCCCGCCCCCACACACTCGCTACCTTGCAGGCTGGAACTGAGGTCGCCCAGGTCTGCGAACGGGTCCAGGCTCTGAGACTTGGTCTGGCCGGCTGGGGGTCCCGATGGGGCTGGCTGGGCTCCAGGGCAGAGGAAGGGGCCTGGGGACGAACAGAGGACGTCAGATGAGGGCGAGCGAAGGCGGACTCTCCGCTCTCCAGCCCGACGCTGCAGGAGGCCTCACTCTGCTCTGCAACGCGGAGCGCCAGGTCAGGACACGGCAGCGCCGGCGCCGCCCCCCACGCCAGCGCACATCGTCCCAGCACCTCCTGGACTCGAGGACGTGCCTCGTGACCTCCCTCTGACGGGCCAGTTAGGGGCCCTCCGCGCGTCGGACACGGACTCGGGAACGTCAGAGGAGTGACAGCGTCCAAGGACGGCTCCTTCTGCAAGGGCTCTGCCGGGGCGACGGACGCAGCCCCACTTCCCGCACAGACACAATGGGAGAGCATGGCGAGCCCCCAAGAGACGCCGGGTCGGGGACAGCAGGTCTGGGCCGTGCTGTCAGCTTGCAGGCGATGCTTCCCGACAGCTCGGAGCCCCTAGGACACGTCGGTGACGGGCTGTGTCTTGAGCACGCCCCCCTCCCAGGAGACAAACTCGGGGCGACACTGGGCTGCACCCACGCACTCCCCCTGTGGGCAGGTCCTGCGCCCACCAGTACTCCCGTCTTTCCTGGGACAGGGGATGTGGCTGCGGGCAGTGGCACCCAGCGGGCACCCTGTAGGGGCACCAGCTTCCAGTGGGCAGGGCCGTACCTTCCGCGGCCGGGGTGGGGGCTGGCGCATCGGCCCAGGAGACCCACCCTCCCAGCAGGTCTGGGTGGCTGGCCGAGGCTGTCATCCTGCTGGGCTCCGCTGGCACGTCCCCTGGAAGAGCACCACACACAGTTGTGCTCCCTGCGGAGGTGGATCCCAGCCGGCCCCCTGCCTCTGAGGGGCCCGGGAACTGGGGAGGCCGTGCTGAGAGATGGCGCAGCCAGGGCTGACTGGGCTCCCCTTCTGCACAGGTCCCCGAGCTGCCCGAGCACAGGAGAGCCAGTGAAGGGGCCTAGGGAGGGCCGCCCTCGCCCCTCCCCACAGGCGGCCCACACACTCGCTCACAGCTGCACACAGCGCCCCTGAAATGGCCTTCCGCCCAACCCACAAACAGAGCATGAGGCGGGCACGCTGGCCGCTGCAGCCTCCTGCAGGGGCAGGCCATCTGCTCAGCCTGGGGCCCACACAGTGGCCCTGCCACCCACCTCTTGGCCCCACTCACCCAGCTGCAGGAAGTCGGTGCTGCAGGCGGGGGGCGGGGCGCTGTGGGTGGAGGGGAAAGACGAGGACGGGGTGGCCAGAGTGTCTGCATTAAGAAATTCACCGAAGAGATCGGGCTTGGAGCAGGGCTGGGTGTCTGCGTCAGCGGTCAGCAGGAGAGGGTCAAACGGGTCGGCTGTAGAGACACCCAAGGGGCAGCAGGCGATGAGGCCGCGCAGGCCCTGGATCTGGAGCACCGGGCACCCCCGGCTGTGAGACGCCCCGTCTGCACACCGACGCCCTGGCCTTGGACTTTCTAGGAGACCGCAGCCCGAGGTGGGAGGGGCGGGCGGGCGTGGGGGGTGAGGTCAGGACAGGCGGTGGGGCCAGACTGCAGCGTGGCGGCCGCACGCTGGCTGGTCCCGTGCTGCTGACAACCGCCCACCCAGCCCCCAGGACCAGAGGCCGCGCCACCGAAACCACCTCCTTGGGCCACACGTACCGGCTGTGGCGGGCTCACTCGTGGGCGGGGCTGGGCTTGCGAAGAGCAGGGTGGTCTCCCCTCCGAGGAGGTCACCCGAGTGACTCTCAGGGGTGGCCTCAGGGGTCCCCAGGAGGCAGCTGAGGAGGTCGGCGTTGCTGGGGGGGGCCCCAGCGGCCTGGGTGGGAGGCACCGGCTCGGAGTGCAGCCCCAGCAGGTCGACGCCGTCCTCCGGCTGCCCGGACTCCGGGGGTGCAGCTGGTGTGTCCGCCTCAAGGGCCCAATCCTGCCCTGGTGCCCTCGCCTCCGAGCCTGGCCTGTCCTCCTCGGTCGTGTCCCTGCTCTCGGCGGAGAGTGTCGCTGTGTCCTCGTCTGACGGCTCGCTCTCCCCCACCTCCTCGGCCGGGGCGTGTGGCGTCTCCCGGGCAAAGCCGCACTCCGGGCCCGTCTCTGTCTCCGTGTGCTTCTCCTCTGGAAAGACAGCGGCTCGCTGACGGGGCTGAAGTCACCGTGGACAGGGCAGGGGCCCGGAGCGGAGGCCCCCTGCAGACGCTCGGCCACGGAGAGGGCCCAGGGCGCGCCCGTGGGCCTACCCTGCCAGTCCAGCGTGCGCAGGAAGTGGCTGCTGTCCGCACCGCTGCTCTGCGGCGACTCAGACTCCGGGGGCTCCGTGTCGGAAGACCCCGTCTCGGCGTCGTACTGGGCGGTGGAGCCTGGCTGCCGGGGGAGCTCCGGCTTCCCTGCCGGGAGAGGAAGGCTTCAGGCCCAGGGTGCGCACAGACCCAGCGGGCTCAGGCACACGGGTGCACACGCTTGCACGCCACAGCACACACACGTGCACTTTCCAGGGGCGCTGAGCTGTCTTCACGTGAGGCGTGTGACAAACACAAAATCGGGATGGGGAGGAAAACTGCCGTGGCCGCGAGCAGCGTCGCAGGCCCCACCGGCCGGAGTGCTCGTCACACGCTGCTGTGCCTGCCCTGAGGCGGGGCGTGCAGGTGCGGCGCTGAGGGCAGGCATCCTGGACCCCTCAGGCCTCAGGTGAAACAGATCCACCCACAAACGCGCCCTGGCCACCTCAGCCCGCGGCTCAGACCCGACCGTGGAGGGCCCAGCCTGCCCCCGTCCCCAGCGGGGCCGCCAGTCGCAAGCGCCAGGGCAGACCTCGCACGGCAGCCCCCAAGGCCGGAGCCCGGAGACCCCCACTGCTGCCACGCGCAGCCCGACCTGAAGGGCTCCCAGGCACGCAGATCAGGACGGTCCTCACCGAATTTAGAGAGAATGTCCTGCTGTTCCTCCCGGCTGGAGAAGAGGATCTTGGGGTTCAGCCCCCTCATGCTCGAGCTCTCCCAGGGCGGGGCCTCGCGGCTGGGCCTGTCTCGGGGTTCCACCTCCACGTCCAGGCTCACCTGGAACAGGTCCGGGTACTTCTCCTGAATGTCGCAGGCGTCCAGGTCGTACCTGCAGCGCGAGGCCAGGCCCCGTCAGGAAGGAGCAGGACGTGCTCCCGGCCACCCGAGCAGGGCGGGGGCGCTCCAGCACAGGCAAAGGCCACGGGGACAGCCGGGTGCCTGCCCTCTGGCCACAGAGGCCACCGCTGGCACGGGGGCCAAGTGGCGGGCACACGCCCCCCTCCCAGCAGCACTGGGCCTGCCCCGGCCTTCGGCACCGGGTCCAGGCCAGGCTGGTCGAGACATGAAGGGTGTTCGCATGAGAACGACACGCCACCTGTCCCCCAGGTCAGGTTGTCCGTGCTGCACAGCACCTGTGGGAGTGACCATTCCACGCGGCACAGCAGCACGGCAGCAGAAAGGTGACGACAGGTTTCTGAGACCGAAGGGGCTGAGGAGGGGCCCTGCCACCCGAAACGGACCCCCCCTGGGTGCGAGAGGGCCGGTGGGGTGGTGAGGCCACAACAGGTGCCTCACCGGACAAACTCGGTGAGCTGGCCCGACCCGGTGGGCGAGGCCCAGAGTCTCCCACCTTCCCTCCTGCAGACACGGACGGGGGGAGTGGTCCTGAATCTCACACCCTTTTCAGGCGGCAGCCCCTATCCACTCACTCCCGGCCCAGTGGCCACCACAGCCCCTTCCTGTGCAGGCCAGGGACCCACAGCAGGAAGGCCCTGCAGCCAGGCAGCTCAGGCGGAACAAACAGGCGTCCACCCAGAGACGGTGATGCTGGCAAAGCAGGCGCCCAGCAGCCAGTGAGGCCCGGGGGCAGGGGGCCCGGCAGGCCCACAGGGAGGAGCGCAGGGCCTCTGTGGGCTCAGCCAGGTCCCACGCTGCTGCCCCATCCCACCGCCCCCACTCCGCTGGCCCCAAGAGACTGCCCGGGCCCCCACCCAGCGGGCCAGTGAGGGCACAATGGGGTCTATGAGGAAGCACCGGCTGGCAGAGGGCCCGGCACCCAGGCCCGCTGGCCTCCTGACCCACTTGGCTAGCAGACGTAACTGCTGACGGGCGTCATGGCTGCCACCCTCCCCTGCTCACACGCGGAGAACATCCCTGTCACAGGGCCCCTCCCCGAGGACAGACTCCGCCAGGCCCGTCTGGCCGTGCGTCCCAGCGCCGGTGTCCACATCCCCTCAGAACTGCCGGCAGGGGTCACACACGTCCCCACATGCCGGGGGCACCGCACAGCCACCTCCCCGATGTGTCCACCGCTGGAGGCGTCCGCCCCAGCAGCGCATAGGCCAGCGCCCACAACAGTGCTGCTGAACCCGTGTCACCGGCACACCCACCCCGCTCCTTCCAGCCCCCAAGGCCGAGGCCTCTCCAAGCTGAGCCCCTGGCAACCCGCCATGGTCATTCTGAGCCTACCGAGGCCTGAACCCCCAACCTGGGACCACAGGACCCGAGCTGCTGTCCAGCCTGCCGCGGTCTGCCCCGGCCGCGTGTTTGGAAGTGGCCGAGAGTGGATCTCAGGAGTTCTCGTCACGAGACTCTGTGCCTGTGTGCGCGACCGACAGGTGTGCGTGCCCTCCCGAGGCCACGTCACACGCAGGAGCCCCCGGGTGCTGTACCTGCTGCACACGGCCGCAGAGGCACCCCGCGAGCACGGGAGCACGGGAGCAGGCCCCCAGCCCTCGACGCGACAGTCTCTCCTCCTGGCCCTCCCGCCAGGGCACGCGGCGGCTGCCCCCGCCGAAGGGGGGGCGAGCACTGACCACGGACACCCCCCTCTCCTGTCTGCAACGCCGCCCGTCTGAGCCTCTGTGGCCAACACCTCTCCTTCGCCCACAAGTTCCTGTTCTCAGGGGCTCTGTGTCTGCAGTGCGGTTTCCCTGGAGACGCAGCCATTCTGGAGCCCCTGAGGAGGCCACCCTGCCCCCCGACCCCCCAGAGCTTTGGTTTCCGGCCATTCCACTGCGACCTGTGCAGGCAGCGCCCCGCCCTCTCCTAAGACCCGCCTTTCAGAAAGAGCATTCGAGTCTGTGGACTGACGTCTCTCGTGGTCTCTCGTGAGCGTGAGAACTCGTGAAAACACCCGCCCAAGCCAATAGTTTCCCGAGTATTCCTTCTGTTCTTTCTTCTCTGGTCTCCCAAACGCCTTCCCGAGCCCCCCGCTTGCTCGCTGGGCCCCAGACGCTGCCTCCCCACTCCGGACGCCCGAGCCCTGCCTGGCTCACTGTCCCTGTGCAGTCCCCACCGCGGTGCGTCCGGTTCTGGAGCCCAGGCCCCACCCGGGGCACTGCCGGGTCTGCAGGGAGCCCCCACGCTCCCATCCTCTTGAACTTGCCACGCAGTCGTCCCGAGTCTTCCGCCGCCTGCAGCACCCGACCCGCCTCGCACCTCACCTGCCTCTGCCTCTCTGTCTCCTGAGCTCTCGGAAGACAACCGTTTCTGGGGCAAGCTGGCCTTGTGGCTGAACTCTATCCAAGTTCTGGGAGTTCACCTTCCTCCAGAAGAGGAGGAGCCCAGAAGTGCTACGGCTGGGACACCTGTCTCAGTAATCTCCCTTTCGAATCGCGACTCCACGGCTTTTCGAGTGCCCGTGGGAGGGAGGCACCACAGAGACACGGGAGAAAAAACACACGAGAGCAACGACACACACAGACGCACCCTCGGTCTCCCAAGGCCAGCGCCGCTCTCCCCGAGTGTTTGCCACGGCAAACGCCGGGTGGCTCTTCAGCCACATGAGCACAGCGAGCCTGCCAGGCGCCAGTCGGAGCTCCGTCCTCCCGGGACCCCGTCACTGGGTAGCACGCGGGGGTGTGGACAGTGCAGGCCCCAGGAGAGGCAGCGACTGCCTGTGGACCTTCCCCACGGCTCCCCTTCTGCACGGGCCACGCGTGTGCCTGGGAGGGAGGGCACCCACCCCAGCTGGGTCCAGGCCCCGCACCACCCTGCGCCGCCTCCGTCAGCCCGGCTGCCCTGCACCCGGAGCCTCCGTGTCTCAGTGAGTCAGGGCCCTGGAGAGAGCAGCCCCCTGCCCAGCGCCGGTGTGGCTGGCGCTTGCTCCTCAGCGTAGTTCTTCACACTTTCGTCCCTGAACCACCCACCCCCCGCACCAGCGGCCAGCAGAGCGCCCCTCCGGCTCTGCCACACCCAGTGTGGAAGAGCTCCATCTACCGAGAAACCAAGGGGCACAGGGGCAGCCACTGCCACCTTCCGAGGGGGCGTCTTGGACACTGAACACCCTCAGATCGGGAGACACGCCTGGGGCTCAAGTCCGGCCGGAGACGTGAGAGCCTCCTGCCGTCACCTGTGCTGAGTGCCTCGGCCTGTGGCGCACGGCTGCTGGGGGCCCGCTCTCTGCCCGCCCCTCCCACGGGGACACTGGTGGGCGTCCCGGTGACTCGGGTGAGCAAGCAAGGAGCCAGGGCAGCTCCGTGGCAAGGGGACAAGGAGACCGAGACGGACAATGACGGACGGCTGCGCGAGCAGCAGCCAGCTGACGAGTCGTGAGACGCTGGCCTCAGTGACCGCACTCTCCACCTCTCCTCACTGGCTGGTGGGCAGGGCGCCTGCGGCCAGCGCCGGGGAGACGAGAACAGTGACTCGGCTGGTCCCAGACCAGCCGAGGGCGGGTGAAGGCAGCGGAGTCAGAAACCCACACCCAGGAGAGCCGGCAGGTCCCAGACGGAGGGCACGCTCCGTCGCAGCGGGGGAGGGGGGCCTCCCCAAGGACTCTGCCCCCAGGAAACAAGGCAGAGCCCCCACGACAGAGGACCCAGTGTGCGCTCCCGAGCAGGCCCACGCCCCTTCCTCAGGCCCACGCGCTTCCTCCCGAGTTCAGGGGCTCGGACGAAACCTGTAGCCAGAGGAGCCGGGGCAGCCCTGCCTCGCCAGTCCTGAAATGTCGCATGGAGGTCACGGCTCCCACCCGGAGCCCTCGGCCTCGCCACCCCGACCTAGCGTCTGGAAGTCTCTCCCGGGGGAGTGAAGGGCCGCACTGTGCCAGCACAGACCGCCGCGGCCCAGCCCCCTTCTGGCGGCGCCAGAGCTCCGCCCGGCCCCTCCCACGGGACCACCGACGTACTTGGCGAACTTCACAGTGGTTGCGTTCCGAGGCACAAACCCCGTGTGGAACTGGACCTGGAACATCTTCATGGACGCCATCTGCACAGAGAGCAGGCGGGACACGCTGGAGCCAGAGCACGGCATCAGGCCTCCCGTCAGACACACTCTGGTCGCCGAGCTCCAGCTGCTGAAGGCCGGGACGGTGGGACGGCACCCGCTCCAGCAAGCGGCTCCTCGGGTCCCAAGACCCCCAAGCAGGTGGCAGTGCCGCAATGTGGGGGAGACCCTGGGTCTCCGGCGGACCCCCCCGCCCCGTGCTCCGTGGGCCGTCACAGGAGGCGTGCCCAGCCCACCCGTGCGCTCACCTTGGCCTGCAGCCGCCCCCCCAGGGTGGACCTCGCGTGGTAGATCACAAGGAGCACGTCCCCCTGGACAGTGGTGCCCAGAGGGATGACCGCTTTGCCATCCTCGATCTTGAAGTCCCTGCGGGTGGAGCGAGGAGGGGCCGCGTGAGACGAACGCCGCCCCCGCGGGACCGCGGGACTGCGGTCTCACTCCCCACCCTCCGATCTCGCTGTTCAGCTGAACTCGATGATTTGGGGGGCCGGGGCGCCCCAGGAAATGACTCCCGAGGAGCTCCTCCGCACCTCATCTTGTCGTACTCCTGGGACGTGGTGGCCACGCGCTCGTCGCCCACGTAGACCTCGCAGAAGGGCCGGCAGCCGCTCCTCTGCTTGTTGAACAGGGGCACGGGCGTCATGGCGACGGCCCGCACCAGCACTGGCTTGCTGTGTGGCGTGATGGGCTCCTCGGCCACCATGTCACACACGTACTCGATGTACCTGCGGGGGCCCGGCGAGGGCACGCGCGTCACACGGCGCTCTGGGCGCGGCCACACGCGTGCTGTGCAGTGCCTGCCACGAGGCAGGTGCTCCAGCCGGCACGTGAGATCTTTTTCCATCGAACGCACGTGTTCAACACCGACTGCCCGCGAAGCGTGGTTCCAGTCCTGCCTCCCAAACGGGCCGTCTCGATTTCCACTCAGGCTCCCCCCTCCCTTTCCTTCTGAGTCACAGTCGTCTGCAGCCCAGCGCGGCCCAGACCCTCCTCGGAGACTGCCTCCCCACTGACCGCCGCCTCCCGACTCTGCTGACCACGACGGCCCGAACCGGGCCCGCTCCCCCCGCCGAACCCCTGCCTTTCGACTGTGGCCGCGGCCAGGCCAGCCACCCCCGGCCGCATTTTCTGCCCGTTCACTGGCGCCTGGCCCCCCTTCCTGCTGACCCCAGGATCCACTGGGCACTGGCTGTGCTCTCACCGGCCCCCCAACACCTCCCCGCTGCCCTGCGCCTTCTGACCGGAGCGCCTCTGGGCCTGCCGTCCTCCGGCCCCTCCCCTCCACCAATGCAGCTCCGGCCGTGAGAACAGGCCCACACAGCCGGGCTTCCCGCGGGTCGGGCCGCCCGGTGTCCTCTGAGCTTCTGGGGTGGGCGCCGGCATCAGCTCGGGGGTTCTCGGCGCCTGTCTCCTCAGTGTTTCCTGACGCTGCCTAAGCGCTGTGATGGGCAGCACCCACCCCTCCGCACACTTCCCCGTTCTCCTGCACGCGCCTGGGAGGCAGCCCCCTTCTCCTGTGCATCCCGCAGGCCGACCTCCCCGCCTGGCACACAGCCTGCCTCCCCCACCAGTGTCTCCCGCATGCCGCTCGGCTACGGCGCCCCTCCTGCCAGGGGCTCTGGGGCTCCTGCCACCTGCGCCCGGGGCGCCACACTCTGGCCCGTCTGACCCGCTCTGCAGGCGTGCAGCGGCTGCTCGAGGGAGGGCGCCCCCGTCTCTGCGGCCTCGTTGCCCCGCTGGCCCTGCCTTCTGGCACCCAGATCCTGTCCTCCACTCGGACCCTGGGCCAGCTCTGACGGCCACCTGCGGTTTGACAGGGTGGCAGGCTCCCGAGTGTGAAGCTGGTCTCACTGTGTTTCCAGTAATAACGGGGGGAACGGTGCTCCACGCCCCCCACACCCCCATGGCAGCAGTCTGGAGTCTGGCCGTGGCACCCCCCCACACACTGAGCTCTCTTCTTGGCTCTGCCCTTGGCTGTGGGGGGCAGCTCAGCAGGACCCCACGGTGGCAGGTAAGAAGGCTCATCGGCCCCTCACCGTGCTGGGAGCCTAGCCCACCCTCCTGCCTTCCTGTGTGGGCCGCACGCAGGTCACGGCCTGTGCTGGCTCCTTGGGCAGCAGACAGGACACTGTGCCCTCAGCTCCAGGCCCCACCCTACCCACTGTCCACAGGCTGTGCGACCATCCCAGGCGGAAGGGACAGCTGGGAACACCCCAGCTGACCTGGACACTGTCCCTTTGTCTCCCGTCGCCACCCGAACAAAACCTCTATGCACGCGGACAGTGAGCAGAGGTGCCACCCCACTGCCTAGGAAAGCAAGCAGCCCCGCACAGGCCTCACGGCCACCCCTGCTGCAGGAGCTGGTGCCCAGGGGCCAGGCAGAAGCCAGCCTGCAGGCTCAGGCCAGGACGCTGGCCGGCTCGTCTGCTGAGCAGGGCTGTGGACGTCAGCACAGGGCAGGGCAGGGCAGGTCTGCTAGGCCAAAGCCTCACCCCACACTGCGCCATCCTGCCCCTTCCCACCTCCCACAGCGACCCCAGGACACCCCAACTGTCGGCGTCCCCAAAGAGAGACACGGGTACCTTTTGTGGGACGGCCAGATGCCCGGCGGGCAGCGCTTCATGCTGAACATGTACACCGCGGCCTCGGCGGTGCTGAAGAGCCGGCAGAAGCAGAGGAAAGAGCAGACGGCCACGGCCGAGGCGGCTCTCCCGTCCTAGGACAGAGGGCATGGGCGGCTCACGCAGGGGCCCGCCCTGCCTCCCTGGGGGCGGGGGTCAGCGCTGGTCCTCTGGGCTGGGAGCGCAGTCCAGAACTCATGGAAACGCACTGGAGCAGGTGAGAACCCGGCCCCCGAAGGAAAAGGGATCCTTCACGAAAAGCATAAGACGGCAGTGTGTTCAACGGGACTCGGCTCACGCCCACTGTCCCCAGCCTCAGGCTCACCGACACCACTGAGCCCTCTACACCGTCACTCCTGGTGTGTACTGACACACAAGCCTCAGCCTCGCCGGTGGCCAGGGCCAGGGCGGTCCTCAGCCATGGTGAGGGGCAGAGCCGGGAGCCACAAGGCCACGGCCTCAGCACTGGGCAGTTGAGACCACTATGGGTGTGGCTGCTCAGGGGCACGAGAGAGCACTGTGCCGGGCAGTGTGCGCTGTCCTCTGGCCAGGGTGGAGCACTGCAGGGCCCCAGGCCTGCGCCACTGCCCCTCCAGGGTCAGCCTAGCGCCCCCCGCCCCTGGTCCTTGGGAAGCAGCAGGGGGGTGGTGCTCAGCAAAGAACCCCACATCCAGGCCATCACCGTGCAGGACACACAGGAGCCCGGCCCTGCTCCCAGCACTGTCACCGCCCAACACCCCGGTTCACCTCGGCCTGGCCCTGGGGCCGGGCAGGGCAGGGATGCCCCCCAATTAACGGCCTCTGCCGCGTCCCCAAGGGGAGGACGGGCACGTCCCAGGGCTCACCATGCAGTGCAGCACGCAGACGTTCCTGTGGTCCTGCCTCAACCACCAGTGCATGTCCCGGCACACGCTATACAGACTGCGCAGGCTCGGGGCCCGGCGGGCAGCCCAGCCGTACGTGGACACCTGTGGGGACGGGGCCAGCTCAGCCCCTGCACCCGTGAGCAACCGGGTTTGTGCTGGACGGCTGCACCCGTGGCAGTGAGACTTGGGGCGGGCCCTCCCCACACCGGGCTGGCGGGAAGAAGCGCCTGCGTCCCACAGGTTCGGGGTCCTCGCAGGCGAGAGCAGGAGGCTCCACTGGTTCCTGCCGTCACCCCCAGTCCCTGCCTCGCGTCCCCGGGGAATCCCGTGCCACGCCACCAGGCCTCTGCAGGCCCCGCCCGCCCACCACCACCCCCTCACCCGGCCGTGGAACTTGGAGGGCCGGTACGTCCTGGGGGACAGGTTGTACACCGTGTAGTGTCCCGCATGCTTGGAGTCCAGGAACAGCCGCATGTCTTCGATGTTGTTTTTGATGGCCGACTCCACCCCTTCCGCCGGGAAGGACATCACTGGCAGAGAGCAGCCTCGTCAGCCCCGGCGACTGCAGCCGGCACGGCTGGGGACCAGCAGTAGCAGGAGCCGGGAGGGGTGCAGCCCAGGGCCCTGCCCTGCCCAACTGCCTGCCCACCACCCACAGGAGACCCTGGGGAGCTCCAGACGGGCGCCCGGGAGCATGGGCTCTGCCCAGGCCTGATGCACCGCAGGGTCTACAAGCGGCCGGGTTGCGCCTGGTTTTCGCCCAGAGACCCAAGCTTTAAATGTGAGCAGCCATGCATCACACCCCCCTGGCCTCAGAGTGCTGAGAACTCCCAGACTGGGGGAGATGCTGGGTGGACACTGGCAACGTCCCCCGGGGGCCAAGAGCCCCGGACACAGGGACAGAGGCCCTGCCAGCAGCCCCGCTCTCGAGCCCCGGCTCCCGCAGCGGGTCAGAGGTGCCCGTGGTTGCAGCCAACGCACCTGCAATCCTGGACGTGATATAGGATATGTCCAAGTCTCCCTTTGCGTAACTGGAATTCGAAAGAGGACTGGTTAGTGCAGGACGTTTCCATGGTGACATCACAAAAGCTTAAGGAAGAGCGAGCCCTGGGGAGGCCGCGGGGGGGGGGGTATCTCCCGTTCAGGCTACAGCTCAGGGGCAGTGCTGTGTGAGCACATGCACGCGTGTGTGGGGCTCACGCCCACCTGTGGCGGGGAGGAACCACAGGCTGTGAGGGGTGGCCCCGCCTGGGTCTGAGTGCAGTGTTGCCCCCGTGCAGCAGCCACCCTCACGGCTGGCGGTCGGGGGACAAGCCCAGATGACGTGCACAGAGTCGGAGTCGGATGCCACAGGGACGCCACAGCGACCAGACCCACCATCGGACATGACTGCCACCAGCGAGCCATTGGGGGGGCAGAACCATCAGCGACACGGGCAGAGGCAGAAGCCCTGGGCAAGGGCAGAGGCGCACGCACTGTGGTGGGAGCGAACGGTGCCTCTGGCGGGCTCGGTGGGCTGGCCCCGGCCGAGGAGAGACCCTCTGACCAGAACCCTCAGAGTCGGGAGAGCAAGGAGGACAGAGGCTGCGAGGCCAGCACGGGAGACGCAGGGCTGTGGGGCAGCTCCGGGAGGGGCGCGCGGAGGGGGGTTGCTGGAGGGAGCGGGAGGGGACAGGAGGAGGAACACTGCCACGGCAGCGGCCGAGTTTCCGCGAAGTCACGTCAGGCGCCACGGCCCGGACCCGGGCACCCCAGGGGGGCACCCCAAGAGAGCGACACCTGCCTCGTTACCTGTGACCTGCAGACAATCTAAGGGAAGAAAACACCCTGAGGGGCGGGGGGGCGTGCACAGGCACCGCTGACCCGGGAGGAAGGAAGCACACGAATCAGACCCACTCTCCGCAAACCACGCGAACGAGAGCACAAAGAACATCTGAAGTTAAAACGAGGATAAAACAACACGGACCTGTGTGCCCTGGGAAACCACCCTCCGGAGTGGGACAGAATGCAGGTTTTCCTCAGACAGACAGAAACCGCAGGAGCTCGCCGGTCCGGCTCCGGACCGTCGCTGCCAGCGCACCCCAGGAGGACGCGCCCTGCGGTCGCCCCCGTTCTCCAGGGAGTGCCCGTCTGCTCGTGGGGGCAGCGGACGTCCCCTGGAGTGGGCGGGGCTGGCCGTAGGAGCACACTGCCAGCCCCAGGGCGGCCGCACAGAACAGCGGGAAGAACGGCAGAAACGGAGCCACGTGAAACACTCGATTCAAACCACAGAAGGCGGACAGAGAGTGCAGACAGAAAGGCGAGCGCGGGGCGGGGCGGGGCAGCAAACTGAAGACGGCGGCCGGCAGCAGGTGGCCCTCTGCTCGCCAGCGGCACAGCGGCCAGGCCTCGGCGGGCCCAGCCCCATCCTGTCCCCAAGGCTCACCCCGTGTGACAGACACTGCCCCCGTGTGAGCCACCTGGTGGGGACCTGCTGGCTCCCCATCAGCACCGCCCCATTTTGCTATTTTGAAGAAATGTCAGTTTTTTGAGAAAGAGATTTTTTAAGTTACTGAAATTTATTGTTCCCTCCGTGGCTCACCATCTAAGAAATCTTAGATGTTCACCATGAAACATCTTTTGTTTCATCTAAGAAATCTTCTGTCTCCAGTGTTACAAAAATATCCCTTTGTAATTTATTAATTTTTCCTTAAAAAAAACCCTGCTTCTCAGAATCAGATGTTTTTCACTTATTTATTTACTTAATTTCACCTCTCAGAGAGAAGGGAACAAGAGGAGAGGAAGAGAGGAACACAGAAGTACGAGAGAAGCGTCGATCAGCTGCCTCCCGCACCCAGGCACGTGCCCTGACTGGGATCGAACACGCAGACTCCTGGCTTTCAGATGACAGCCGAGCCAATGAGCCACACCAGTTGGGCAGAATCAGATCTCCTAACTAACCAGCATTACGCACGTCTCTTTCCCTGGGGACACTTGTGGTCTCTACACACGTCACTCGCCAGCCCACTGTCCCTCCTGACTCGCAGCGTCCCGCCTCGTTCCCCCCAGCCCTGCGTGTGGCCCATTCGTCGGCCTGGCCGCCTCACACCGCAGCCTGGCGATGCTTCCCAGCAGACGGGAACCGATGAAAACTCCCCATGAGCCCTGGCTGGTGTGGCTCAGTGGACTGAGCGTGGGCCTGTGAAGGGTCACTGGTTCGATTCCCAGTCAGGGCACCCGTCTGGGTTATGGGTCAGGTCCCCAGGAGGGGGGCGCAAGATCGACTTCTCTCTCCCTCTCCTTCTCCCTCCCTTCCCCTTGCTCTAAAAATAAGCAAATAAATAAAAATCTTACAAAAAAATCCCAAGTAGGATCCACGTGGATTAAAGACCTGAACGTACAAGAAAACCATTGAACCACGTTCACTCTGGCACACGTGTTCCAAAGCACACCTGCCCCACACAGAGAGGGGTGAAGGGCCCTCCCGCGCACGCAGGAGGACGCGGAGGCTGAGGCAGGGCGGGCTGTGGGTGCACTTGTGCTTCAATGGAAACCGAACAGGAGCAGACGGGCCCCAGACCGGGAGAAGCTGCCGTCACGGTGTGTCGGTGTGCGGGACATCTGGCGTAGACGCCTGACGGGACAGACCCCTGGGAAAGGAGTGCAGGCAGGTGCGGAGCACGTGGTGAGGCTCCCGCCCGGGGAACCTGGTGCCAGGGAGCGCAGCCCAGGCCAGCCACTCGACCCCAGTGCCTGCCCAGGGCGGCGTGCTGGGGAACGGACGCAGCGTGCTCAGACCCTTACGGAGCTAGGGCATCAGGGGATCTGCAGTGCTGGGCCCAAGACATGTGGGGACTATGGGGGTCCAAGGCCTGTGCTCAGATGGACAAGGAACAACAGACGTGAGGGCGGGCACAGGTTTCCGGGACACGGGCCCGCTGTGGGCACGCCAAGGCCACACCTGCTGCTCAGAGGCCCTCCCCCAGAGCCAGGCCCCCCAGGACTTCTGGGTCCAGACCCCTGCAATGAGACGGCAGAAGAGAAGGCCCAGCGGCCCACAAAGTCCCTGTCAGCAGTGGCTGGGGCCATGCCCCCAATGCCCAGGCTGGGTGCCCTGTGGCACACAGCACCCTGGCAGCCAGAGGTCCCTGCCCTACACCTGGGACAGCAACTTGAGGACCCGTCTACTGTGGGGGCGGTGTCCCTCCCCGCCTCCAGCCACCGTGCACACATGGCCAGGCATGGGAAGGCCCGGCCACGGGTCCCGGCAGGCCCTGGGGCCTCGGTGGAAACAGTTTCTTCCCGTGGTGTAAGGTCACCAGACACCAAGCACACAAGTGTATGGAATCCCTAGACAGCATAATACACATGTGCACACAACTGCTCACACCCATGGACACCCACACACATGCATGCCCAAGCACACATGTGAATATGCATGCACACCTACTCACATCACACACAGCTGCTCGCCCACGTGTATGCATGCCTACATGCCTGCTGTCACACACATGAACACACACACACCTGACACACACCTGCTTAGGGCATGCCCATATGCAAAGCATGCACCAGCCCATGTGCATGGGAACACACACACACACACCTGGTCACGTGGGAACACATGCCACAAGCGTGGCCATATGTGTGCGCACCTACTTACATATGTGTGCCCATCCCCACACAGACATGCACATCTGTCCACACAATGTGCACGCCCAGCATCACACACGAAAACACCTGATTTCACACATTCACACCTCATACCCACCCACATAACACACACGAACACATGTGCACACCCACACGTGTGCTCACACCCCACATACACACCAGCACACACGTGCTCACACACAGGCTCACACGCAAACCCATGTGCCTCTGCCTGTGGTGCCGACTCAGTCCTGGACACACAGCGATGCCTGAGGCACCAGTGAGGACAGAGAATGAAGCCAGGTCTCCACCACTCACAGAGGCCCTCCCCCAGAGCCAGGCCCCCCAGGACCGAGGTCAGCGGAGCACGCTGAGCACAGTCAAAGGGATGGACGCTCCTCCCTGGGCGTGAGCTCCTGACTCATCGAAGGCCGTCGCGGCTGCGCTTCTGAACAGGCAGCATGTGGAGCAGCAGCCGCACGCTGAGGCCGACGTCATGCCGGCCATGCTGGGGACCTGGCCCGGGTCACAGAGCTGCTGCCGGACACAGCCGGTGCAGGTCACGCAGCCTGGCCACAGGGCCTGCGCAGACAGGTGCCCCCCGAGCATGGCCCCTGCAGGTGGTGCCCTTCACCCACATGCTCAGGCATCCGGCCCGAGTCTGAATTCTCGTGCCACATCGGACGAGGCTCCACGTCCCCTGCTCTCCCGACCCCCAGGAGGGAGCGGCGCACGCGTGACGGCGTCATCACAGAGAGAAGCATGCGAAGGCCAGGGTGAGGCAACGCCACCCCTGGGTGCCCGGCACAGCGACGCCCACACTCCTTCGCTTTCAGCCCTGTCCCTCCAGGTGGGGCGGGAGCCCACCCGCTGGGCAGAGCCCACCCCGGGGTCCGCAGACCTCACCGATGGCCGCGAGTGCGGGTCTCGCCAGGTCCGGGGGCAGCAGCGCCCACGGGGCAGAGTGCCTCCACGTGCGGAGCGACCCCGTGCTGTCGCGCAGGACCTGAGCCCACGCACCCTCAACTCACTTGGCGACGGACTGGATGACCTTGGAGGAGGTGTCCTTGATGTTGGTGAGCAGGCGCCCGGTGCCCCCGCGCAGGATGTCCAGGAGCCCGCCATAGGGCTGGTCATACTCGGCGACCACCAGACCTGCAGGCAGAGGCGAGCCTCAGGGGGCAGCCGGGCTGGGGCCGGGTCCCGGAGACGGGAGCGTGCAGAGCCCCAGGCCCCGCGGTGAGCCGCACTTCCTGTCCGCGCAGAAGGTCTGCCCCCCGTGCACAGGCACAGAGAACACACGCCAGCCGCTCTGGCAGGGCCGCACCAGGCCAGTCGGCGGGAGCTCCAGGGGCCCGTGGCCCGCCGTGCCCGTCTCTGGGACGTCCAACTGCTGCCACTCCAGCACCCGGACACCAGGGCTGCCGCCGCACGAACACAGACCGAGGGCCCCGCGGAGACAGAGTCCCCGTCCCGGTGGTGAGAGGATGCGGGTGGACACAGAGGGGGCGGGAGTGGGGTTGTGCAGGTGCCCTCAGCCGGGCAGTGGGCCACGTGGGTGGGGAGCAGGTGAGCTTCGGTTCATCCACGGGGGGTGCCCAGGATAGCCGAGCTCCCCAGAGTGCGGACAGAGGGACAGCAGATGAAGGCAGGGCCCAAGACCTGCGGTCCTCAGAGGCAGCTTGGGAGGGGGGTAAAAGGAGGGAGGCATGATCCACACACCGTGTCTATGCCCGGGGTCATCTGCAGTCTCTGCCGCAGCCCGTGACCACCCAGCAACACAGGTCCCCAGGTGGCTGGGTCACAGTGAGGACCAGGAGCCAGCCGCTCTAAGGCTGTTGGGCAGCCACTGACACCTGGCAAACACATCTTACGTGTGACGTGTGTGGCATGGACATGAGTGAGTGCATACGCAGAGGTAAGCACATGTGTGGTGTGAGGTGCAAGCATACATGTGGTGTAAGTACACGTGTGGTGAGCACATGTGTGGTGCAGTGTGAGACATGAGCACATGTGTGTGGTATGTGGGGGCACAAGCACACATGTGGTGTGAGGCATGAGCACGCGTGTGGTATGGCCCTCCTGGTGCCTTAAGAGCCCCGGGGCGGTGCGGACGTCCCCACATGTTGCGTGTCCAGGGCCCACGCTGCACGGGCACCATGCCCCAGACATGGGCTGATCCCACAGAAAACAAAGCTAATCCCACGCCCCCAACAGTGAGGGGCCGACAGGACAGGGGTGTGTGGAGAGAAGCACTGCCTGGTAGTGCCTTCTAGAACCACCCGGCACGCCACACAGAGTCCAAGCAGAGGACTTCCTCAGGGGCTGCAGTGCTGTGGTGCCACCACAGGGCGCCCGGACCTGCCAACGCACTATAAGGGGCGAGACTCACTCACTGAAGGCAACTGAGTCACAGGGAGACCTGTGAGCCCCCTACGCCGTGGCCAGAGCCTGTCTGCTGCCCGGGAGGGCCCCTCTCCAGCAGGAGGCCCCCATTCCTGCCAGGACCGCACCTCCCCACGCACCCCTTCTCGCACCGGCCATCATGGGCTGCAGCCCTTGGCCCTGGGAGTCTCCCCCGTGTCTGGGCCACAGCGGCACGCACCTGCCAGACCCCAGGGTGTGGAGCCGGAGCCCCTGCGCGGTCCTGACGGCACGCCCTCACACCCATCCCTCGTCCCGCCCTAAACGTGGCCGGAGTTCTGGGAGCCCACCACAGTGCGGAGGGCGGTCCGGGGACCCGGGCGAGCAGCCTCTCCTGCTGCCAGGCCACGTGCCCGGGAGCAGGACCGGGGTGATGCGCTGCAGCTGCAGCAGCACAGTGGCCCCAGGCTGGAGGGGGTGCAGGCAGGGGAACTCACCTCCACTGTGGCCGCTGCTGGCAGGGCCCCCGAGTGGGGGCGGCCCTCGGGGCGGGGCGGCGTGTCCATAGCCCCCGTTCTGCTCCAGGAGCTGTGAGGGTTCAAAAGCAGGTCGGGAGGGTTCTGGAGGTTGGAGTCCACACGGGTGCCGGTCTGCCCACCCCAGGGAGACGACGGCACAAGCCACGGCCCCCATCTCTGCCTGATTTGGCGTCGAGCCCCTCACACCACAGTCACGCCGGTGACATGCTGGCTCACACGGCCCTGAGGGATGAGGCCTGGCACCACCTGGGGGCCCCGCCCCACTCCCCGGGAGCCCCCACACACCCAGGCTCCACGGTCCACGGGGGGCAGGGGCTGCACAGGGAGAGGCCTAGCTTCCCTAACGGAGCCCGAGGCCAGCACCAGCCGGAGCCCTGACGCTGACACCTCAGACGGGCCCGGAGGCCCCACTGGGGGAAGGGCTGCCGTTCTGCCACCCCGCGCGGCACCGGCCGCAGTCTTCGGTGGGCCGTGGTGTCCACCCTGCTCTCTTTGTGGGTCAGTCAGAGGCGCCCCTTAGCCAATGGCGGGGTTTCTGGGGATATTCTTGTCACTGAGCGGAAGTTTTGCCACGTTAGGCTGGAAGAGCAAGGCGATGGGAAGCTTCATCTCTCTGTGACCTGGCAGGTGGCCAAGGTTTTGACGTCCATTCTGTCCGAGTGGGCGGCATGTGGCTGTCCCACCAACCAGGCACCCCTCACACGCCCTGTGACACGGGTCTGCCTGCCAAGCTCGGGCAGGAAACGGATGCCTCCGCTGCCCACATGGGGCAGCGCCACCTCGTGTCTCGGGCCAGTCGTCACGGACACGCAGGAGGCGGGGCTCTTGCCGCCACCCTGACAGCACAGCCGTTCTTCCCTCGGCTCCGTCCTGGGCCTCAGGTGTGACTCGTATCCCCCGTCCGCCCCTCGTGGGCACAGCTGCTCCACTGCCCGGGGCGGAAGAGCCCTGCGGAGGGGGCCGGGCGTCTGCACCACGGCCCCGGCGTCCAGAAGTTCCAGAAGTGCGGAGCGGGCAGGGTGTTCAGGCACCCTCTGGCCTGTAGCCTGGGTCTGTCTGTCGGCACCGCCGACGCCCCACGGGGAACTCCTGGTGGCACGCACTCGAGGGGCAGCCAGGAGCAGACGTCTCCCTGTGCCACCCGCTCCTTTCCCACCACCCCACACCCTCCCGCCACCCCCCTCGGCTACTGCCGGACACGCCAGGGCTCTCCTTCCACCCCTGCCACCCTCCTGTCAGGTGGCCCCGCCCCTCCGAGGAGCACCTGGAGGCTGTCTGTACCTCAGTGACAGGAGACTTGGGGTTCACGTCCCTGGCAGCCGCAATCTCCTGCAGCTGGTTCACCAGTTCCGTGATGGACAGCCGCTCCTCGGGGTTGACCTTCAGCGTGGCACCTGCAGGGGGCAGCGTGTGCTCGGGGCCCAGCATCCGCAGCCCTGCCCTAAGGCCCTCCCTGCAGGGAGCTTCCCGACTCTCGCTGCAGGAGGTAATGCTGGGGGAGCAGCGAGCAGACGGAGGAAAGCCGCCCACCACCTGGAGAGTTACTCACAGGCCGAGAAGCAGGCGCTCCCTGGGAAAGCCCACACCCGGGAGGCTGCCCGAGAGCCCTGTGGGACGAGGCGGGCCCACCCCGCGGCCCCACACTCGGGACTCACGGATGAGGCTGTGGAACACGAGGTACCGGGTGTCGTCCGCAGGGATGGAGTACTTCCCATTCAGGATGCGCAGCCTGGCCCCGTCCTCGAAAGGGTGCTGCCCGAAGCACAGCAGGTACAGGATGCAGCCCAGGGCCTGGGGGGCAGCAGTGGGCGGGGGCGGGGGGTGAGGGCGGAGCACACAGGGCCCGAGAACACAGTCTAGGCTTGGGCTGCTGTGACTCACACACGGGCGCAGAGTGCTTCCTGCACAGCCAGCCAGCACCCTGTGCTCATTACCCTGTGCTCATCGGGGACAGGGACATGGGGGGGGGCGGTCACACCTGATCTCTTCCTTCCCAGTCCAAGTTCGTACATTCGGACCCTGGGGCGCGTTGGCTGGGGCAGCAGGGTGGCCGACCTCAGAGGAAGGTGCAGCCCACCAAGCCCACACAGGAGGAACAGGGGGACACGCCCCAAGGCAGGGCAGGCCGGGGTCTGCCAGGGCTCCACAGAGCAGGCCGAGCCCAACGCAGCCACTCCCCACTGTTCCCACGGCGCCCCCGGGGGACCCGGCGGAGATCCTGGGGGCGGGCTCAGCACCCATGTCTCATCCAACAGAGGAGTCTCAGCACACGGACACCGGGGTCTCCAGTGTGCACTCCGGCTGGGATGGCCAAGGCCAGTCGCTCGGGTGGGGGGGGGGCCCGTGGCCCAGGAAGTCAAGGAGCAGCGTGGGTGCAACAGCGCACTGCCTGCTGCCGGGAGCGGCCCCAGCTCGCAGGTCCCAGCAGGCCCCTCACCCCGGCTGTCCTGCCTGCACCGAGGCCCCACGCTCCCCGTCCACAGCACACCAGCACGGGCGCAGGCCCGACAGGCTGAGCCTGTGGCCCCCACCCCACCAACTGTCGCTCAGCCGGACCCCGCGACCAGGAGAGAACAGAAGAGGGAGGGAGGCCAAGGGAAGGAACGCAGCTCCCGCAGCCCCAGGCCCAGCGGCCTCACCCAGATGTCCTGCTTCTCGCCGATCGGGAAGTTCGAGTACAGGTCCACGATCTCCGGCGTACGGTACATGGGCGTCGTGTTCCTGGTGACCTGAAGGGAAGACATGCCTGTCACAGGGAAGCCGCAGGGACGGCTGTCCCCAGAGCTCTCGCCGCCTGCTGCCCCCACCGCCGCCTGTCTCCGGAGCGGCCTCAGTGCCTGCCGCATGGCCGCGCCAAAGCACACACCACGGGAGGTCAGCCGCGTGCGGGGGAGACAGACCGTCTGGCTGCCAGGCGACCCCTCCAGGGCGGCCCCAGCCAGCTCTGGAGGGGGCCACCTGCCCCCGTGGCCTGAGGACCGCCGTCACAGGAGCGGCTAGACCGAGCTCACAGCTGAGTCGGGTTTCACGTGGAAAACCTGAGGCCTAGGCGCCCAGGGGCTGGACTGCAGCCGAGGCAGGGACAGCACACCCCCACATGGCAAACACGCACCCCGCCCCGGGGCCAGGGACGTGTGGGCACGGCGTCGACCTCGGCAGACACACACAGGGTGACTCACGGTTCTCCACAGGAAAATGCCCCTCAGGGGGCCGTGGGGCCAGGCCGGGCAAGTGGACAGGGGACACCTGGGGCCTTGACCAGGGGCTTCCCAGGACCGCCCCCAACGCTGCACTCAGGCAGACTGGCCCAGAGCACCGAGCGGGGGTGGGGGTGGGGGTGGGGGGCGTGTGACGGCAGGGGCGTGTGACGGCCCGGGCGAGGCAGAGGGGCACCTGCACAGGGTCCCGAGTTTGGCTTGCCGCCCAGCTGGTGCGTCATGCAGCCGGTGCACAGCTGACCCTCGGCCCAGCGCAGTGCCCCTCCCACACCAGCAGGGGGCACACTCAGGCCACCCTGCGCCTCACCTCCTCCTCCACCAGCGCCCGCCGCTGAGCGCTCCAGCTGTAGTCGGGGACGTGGGACACAGTCGTGGCGCTGCCGAAGTCACACAGCTTGATGGTCCCCTGGTTACTCAGCAACAAGTTTTCAACCTGGAGGATTCCAGAAGATGGCCCTTAAGAACTTGGGGGCAGACAGCCAGCTGCCCCGAGGGAAAGTGCAGTGCCTTAACTTCTCTCTGACCGAGACCCGCACGTGCACCCGCAGAGCTGGGTCGTTCAGAAGACCCAAGTCGAGACCAACCACAAACCAGAGGCCACGGCGAAGCACAGCGGGCGCACAGTGGCAGCCTGCAGAGCAGGCCGGGGACGAGGAGGCTAGCGTGCCCTGGAAAAGCACCGCATACGGTGAGAAGCCGGGAAGAAACCCAGCCAGGAAGCGGTCTGCTGAGACGGACGTTTAAAATGCAACATAAACACGACCCTTGCTCCCAACAGTAAAGGCACAGACCCGCCCCAGTCACGGGAGGCCCACGGCCGAGGACAGCTGTGCACGCAGACACAGGGCCACGAGGAGCCACGTGGTCCCCAGGTGGACGCAAGCCTGCTTGTGGCCCTGCTGGGCGGGGTCACCGGGCTGGGACCCGGGTGCTGGGTGAGCAGCACCAGCCCCGTGGACAACACGCTCGGGGCAGCAGCAGGCAGGACAGGCGGCCGGCACCCGCCCACACACACGCTGACCGTTGTGAGTGACCGCCACGAGTGCCCGCTGTGAGTGGGCACACCCCCCCAGGCTTCTGGGACGAGACAGAAGCAGCCCCTCGGCAGAAACGCAGGCAGCACTGTCACGGGTGCCTCCCCAGCGAGGAAATCCAAGCGCCGATAAACTGAGAACGGCCACTTCGACTCACAGAAGGAAAAACGCCACTAAAACCACACAGTCTGCTGCCAGCAGGGGTGCAGAACACAGCACAGGGACCCCCGCGTGATACTGGCGGGATGGTGGGAGCATCCACACGTAGGTGCAGACAGCCGCCCACGGGCAGGGGCGTGGCCACCCAGAGTGCAGAGGGGGTGGCCCCCAGCGGCCGGGGCAGCAGGGAACCCAGGGCACCGTCTCTGCTGACCACAGGCACCCGAGCCGGACGCGCCCTGAAGCCACAGCACCGAGCGAGAGCTGGCGCAGAGGGTGCGGCCCGGGGCCCCGTGTGGCCAGCAGGCGCCCTGGGCTCAGCCCGACGGCGAGGCGGCAGGGACGCCCGCGCACGGGGCCAAGAAGGTGCGCGGGTCGCCTCGCACCTGTCGTGATGCCACGCGCAGCAGCCGGGGCCAGGGAGCCGGGGCCGGGAGCAAGTGCCGAGGGAGGGGCCAGTGCTGGGACCAGCCATGGCGCAGGCAGCGCTGGACCTCGTGGGGGTGCGCCCACCTGGCGGGGGGACAGGAGCTGCGCCCCAGGGCTGTGGGGACAGGCAGGGGCACCCAGGTGAGGGGCACGCGGGGACCCTGGAGGAAGCCCCAGGCCCAGGTGCAGGGCCCTGGGTATAAGGCCCCGGCAGACGACAGGCAGGGAGGGCTCTCTCAATGCTTCAAAGCAGAAGCTTCTGGAAGACCCACACGCCGTCAAGAGGCTCCCACACGGGCGCCCCGGACTTCTCGGGGGAGCCCGACCGGCGTGCTCACTAGCGGGCAGGGCGCGGGCACCTTGAGGTCCCTGTGGATGATGGGCGGCTTCTGCCGGTGCATGTGCTGCACGGCGCGGCAGGTCTGGTAGAAGATCTTCAGCACGGCGTCGCACGACAGCGGCCCTCTGCTCTCGCTCTTCTTCAGGAACTCCACCAGCTGCCCTGCAGGAGACGGGCTCTCACCACCACGCGCTTCTCACGCTGGCCGCCAGCCGGGCGGGGGATGTGGGCAGAAGCAGGCCCACGGGCAGGCACCCAGACCACCCTGAGGCTCTCCCTCCACAGAACCGGCCCCTACGCCCTGTGCCAGGCCACCCCCCCATGCCCACCCAGCAGGCACCGCAGGCATTCTGCCCGGGCCTCGCACGCGGCTCCCTGACAGCGGTCTGAGCAGCCCATCTGCCCCTTGGGGGCAAGGCCGTGGCCCCACTGGCACCACCCACTCACTCATGAGGTGGGTCACTTGGCTGCTGGGGGGCCCATGGGCTTCCGCAGCCCAGTGTCAGTGCGGACCCCCAACATGCTGAGGACACGCAAGAGAGGACCCAGCACCGACGGCCAAGGACTGAGAGGCACGTGGGCTGGGGGTGGGCCGCAGGCACGGCCACCCCAGGCACGGGGACCCCAGGTCCCGTGCGGCACCCACGGCAGCCCCCTGCGCCGACACTCCTGTGGGAGACAAGGGGTGCATCCCGGGGGAGAAGTGACTGGGAGGGCCGGGGCTTTGCACTCAAGCCTCGGGGAGCGCGGGGGAGCCCGGGGGAGCCCGTGGGAGCCCGGAGATGCCGGGCACAGACCCGAAAGTCCGCTTTGGCACGCACCTGCACCACACTGTCCAAAGAGCACAGACTGTCGCTACCGAAAACCGCAGTCACAGGGACACACGGTAACCGTGGCCACACCCAGACCCGAGCCGGCACCAGCACCTCCCCCGCCGACCCCCAGGAGAGCCCGGGGAGCAGGGCCCAGACACCCACACGGCTCCCCACACCCGTGAGCATGCTCACCGCCCCAACCCCTTCCCCAGGACAGCCCTTCTCCTGGGGGTGGGGACCGGGCCTTGTCCCCGCCATGGAGACATTCGCCTCAGTGCCCCCTCCCCAACGTGCATTCCCCACGGCTGCACTGGGCCTCATGCGCCCTGTGCACGCTCTTTCCTTCTGCAGGCCCTGCGGCTCATTACCCGCTGAGCCCTTGCTCCGGTGGGGCGGGCCTGCACACCACTGCTGCCTCTGCAGGACAGGCCGGATGCAGACTGGACCTTTCCTGGCCCTCCGCAGTCACTCACGTGGCCCCTCTGCCCCAGTGACCGAGGAGCCATCCCCCCAGAACACAGCCCCCACGGACGCGGCCGCACGCACCGCCTGTCTCGGGAGAAGCCTCGGGGAGGCCACCACAGGACGTTACCTCTGCAGAGCTCCGTGAGCAGCAGGAACTCGGCCTGCCCCGTGTCCGACTCCTCCTTCCCTATGGACGCTGCGGAGCAGAACTGGACGATGTTGGGATGGCCGGAAAGCTTTTTCTGCAGGTGTCTCGTTAAAGGAGAGAGTGGAAGTCTGCGCGCTCACACCCAGATATGGGGGTGGGGAGGAGGCAGAGCAGGCGCCACGGGGAAGGGGGCTCGTGCCTGTGTCCTCACCAGCGAGTGTGCTATCTGCCCCCCGCACCGCTGCGCACCTGACTGGGCCCCGCCCTACACCCACGCCACCTGGGCACTGAAGACACAGAGCGAACGAAAGGACCTTGGGGCCTCCGTGCATCCGAGCAGAAACACGGGGCGAGCAGAAGGGCAAGGCTGTGGGGACCCAAAGCGCAGCCTGAGTGGGGCCACCGCCACCCTGGCCAACATGCCTGACCCCAGGCCAGGCAGGACAGCAGCAGCGGGCATGTGTGCAAGCCTGCGGGCAGTAAAGGTGTCCACCCGGACCTCAGGGGCACGCACCCTCGGGGCCCGCAGCCATTGGGCTCACTGTGGACACAGCTTCAAGAAAGAGCAGGTTCTGGAAGCAAAAGGCCAGACCCCACCTCAGGGGCAGCTCCAGCTGGAGGGGAGCAGGCACGGAGCGCCCGCCGTCCACTGCTGGTGCGCGGGACCCTCTGCCAGGGACACGGCCCAGGGAGGAGCCGAGGGCTGCCGGCCCTGGGCCGGGGGACTCCTGGGCGGGACCACAGCTGCACCCCAGGCCCCGGAGGGAGAACGAGGACACGCCCCTCCCAGAAAGAGCCCGCAGGGCGTGCAGGAGCAAGGCCGGGCCACTCGCCTGGAGGGCACGGGTCACAGTGGGCAAAGGATACCATGAAGCACACCTCCTGGATGATGGCCCTGCTCCGGTCCTCCTCGCTGGACAGCAGCCGCTGTGGGGGCGGGTGGTGCACACGAGGTCAGTGCCCGCGGCCTCCCAGTCCATGCCGGGCGAAGCGTGCATAGGCCCCGACCTGTGTGGGGGCTCACAGGGGCCCAGCCCCGAAGACGGCCCTTTGCCCGTTCCTAGGTGCACGAGAAGGACCACGCCCAGGAGCCCACTCGCGCAAGCGATGGGGTGAACCAAGGCAAGGAAAAGAAAGGTGACGCAGGCAGAGGCGAGGGTCCTGGCCCTGGCCCGGGGGCAGGCGGGGCCCAGCCCCACACCCCAGATGGCTGCTGCCCTCCACAGCCCAGGCTGGGCCCTGCTTCTCCCAACAGAACCCAGCAGCCGGCCCGCCTGCTGTCCCGTGCGACCCTATCCAGGACACCGGGCTCACACAGGTCACGCAGTGGCCGTGGCGTTCCTGATGGCGCAGCCTTGCTGGGCACTTTCGGCACTAGAGGCCACGCTCGCCCCTGGGCCCCATGGCTGGACACGCGGCTGAGTCCAGGCGTGCTGTCGGCTCCTCACCACCAGAGGACACGGGACGGACGCGGGCTGGGCCACGGGGAGGCAGCCCACCTGTCGCCACACCGCCACACGGCGATCCCGAGGAAGGACCAGGAGCGCGCACAGAGCGTGGCGCCCCCTCTTACCTTCAGCGCATACTCCCTGCCGCTCCCCAGATCCTGGGCTTCATACACGAAGGCGAACCCTCCTGGAAGTCAGAGAAGCAGACGGCGGCTCAGCGCGCGGCCCGACTGGGCACTGAGGTGCCCTCACGAGGGCAAACACAGAGTGGGCTTGGGGACAGCCCTCTGTTTTCTGCAGAAATTCACACGATACTGCCTTTTTCAATCGTCCTGCTGCAGGGGCAGGAAGGAGCGAACGCAGGAACAGAGGTCAGAGGGAAAACGAAGAAGACCCACACGGCCAGAGGCAGGTCTCCCAACACAAGCGGACTCAGGGGACTGGTGAGGCGGAGCGCTGCCGGGGGGCGGGGGACGAGGCCCTGCCTGCACTCTGCCCCGCGCCGTGCTGACGCAGGGCTTCTGGCCGGGAGGTCGAAAGACGAAGCCTCGGCAAACATGCTGACCGCCGCTGCCCAGGAGGGAACGCCGGTGCCAATGGCGGCACTGCCAGACATCCGGCCAGGCCGTCCGCGTGTCTGCGAGCTGACCGCGGCGAGTGCTGTGACCGCCGTGGAGGACGGCCTGGCAGCTTCTGGAGACATAAGTCAGACGCCGGCTCCACGGCCCGTCACCACGCGGCTGGGCGTTTGCACCTCTGCACGGAGACGGAGACGCGCACACCAGCGCTCACACGCTCCGCTGTGCTCGCCCGCACAGAAACCAGCACGGGCCCAGAGAGGTGATGGGTGAGCCAACTGCCCCGGACGGAGCACGACTCAGCAGAAGCCGGTGGGGGCGTGCGGGGGGCGGGATTGGAAGAGACGCCCCTCAGGAGGGCGTGCAGCGGTGGGCCCTGGCTGGCCTCTGGAGGAAGGTGCCCCCACCGGTGCAACGGCACGTCCCTGAGCTCGGAGGACAGCGACCGGATGAAGGCACAGCATGGGCGCTGCCACGGACTCTGGGACTGGACCGCTCTGGATCGGGGACCAGCCAGTGGGCCGTACCTAGAGATGGGGTGCCGAGGGAGACGAAGGGCGCCCCCCCAAGAGCGAGGCCCTGACCCCAAAGAACTGGAGCCCCCACAGAGGGAAGAGACACAATGGCTGCCCCGACTCGGCACAGAGAGGAGGTGCCGCCTGCCAGCCCCAGGGCCGGCTGCGCTAGGAAGCAACCCACCGGCACCCTGAGCGTGGACCTCCGGCCTCCGGACCCGAGGAAACACAGGTCTCCACGCCCCCGTCTCCACGCCCCCATCTGTGTGCGGCCTCAGCCACAGCGGCCCGAGCTGAGGCACACTCGTCTGTGGCCCTGGGAACGGAGGATCGGCAGGCTGCCCTAGCTGACAAGCGAGCGGTTTGCTTTAAAAATGTACGCCCATCCTGGGACCCGGCCCCCGCACTCCTGGGCGCTCGCCCTGGACACATGAGGGAACTGCCGTCGGGCGGGCAGTGCCAGCGACACTGGGGACCCGTGGCACAGGGACAGACAGACATGGGCACGACGCCCCGGTGCCTCTGCATAGTCTTGGGAGAGGAGGCCGCCAACCCATACCCGCGCGGCACGGACCCACCCGCAGGGTGGCCCTCAGGGGACAGGGCCGCAGAGGCAGGCCGGCAGCTCGGAGTTGCCAGCAGAGGGCGCACAGGGCCCCTGGGAGCACAGGAAGCTCTGTGTCAAGACCGTGTCAGCCTCCAGACCCCGGATAAGGCGTTCGCTCTAGTTCTCGAGATGCCACCACGGGGGAGACGGGTACCGGGAGCTCTGTGTCATTTCTTACACCTGCACACAAATCCACACCTGCCTCAAAATCAACAGTTTAAACAAAACCAGTAACACTCCCACCTACAAGCCCTCGGGGCGCGACAGGTCAGCTGAGAGCTGCTAAGACACTGCCACGCACGTATCCTTGGGACCAGGGACAGCTAGGCGCCTCCACAGCTGCCTGGTGTTCGTGTGTGTGATGCAAAAGGGGGCCTGTGTCCAGTAAGGAGAGACCCACAGCTCCTGTCAGTGAGAAGGGGAAGGAGGAGTCGGACAGACGTTTCACACACCAGGACCCAGGACTGGCTGACGAGCAGGCCACGCCCCTCCCGTGGCTTCTTCCAGGAAGTGCAAATCCAGCCACAGGTGGACACCACCGCATAGCCACAGGAAGGACAGCTGGCGACACGTGTGGGGAGGGGAAGGGGAAGCGGGAACTCCTGCCAGCGGGATACAGTGTGGGCAGGCACAGTGGAAGGGGCTGGCGGCTCCATGTGCAGCGACCACGGCCAGCAGCCCCTCCTGGGCGCTGCCCCAAATCACTGCCGGCAAAGTGCTCCCTGCAGCTTCTCTCCTAACAGGTAACAGCCCCGTGGAAAGGCCCCAACGTCCCCCGCAGTCGAGCGGACGGCTGAAGGGCAGCAATGAAGGACGTGACCTTCAACACCCCAGTGCCACAGAGAGCTGCCGGGGGTGCCACGGGCGGGGGGGCTTCCTGGGGCCGGAGATCCGGTCCCGGGAGACTCATCAGATCCCCGGGTCCCAGGTGCCAGCAAAGCACTCGCAATCCACGCCTTTTCCTCGGTGTCAGTCACTCGACCTCCACCGTCTCAGGCGGGACGGCAAGCTCCAGGAGGCACGCGCGGCTGGCGAGCGCTGGACGCCGCCCGTCCACAAGCAGACACCACTCTTCACATGTCAAAGGAGGTGAGCGGGCAGACAGGGGTCTGGTGGGGCCTCCCCGTGGGCTGCAGGCACAGGAGGCACGGGGCGCCCCGCACTTGGGGTGGGAAGGTCAGCAGGACACGAGCACTCGGGGACCTGAGTGTGTGGGACCCGTCGGCACTGTCTCTAGGAAACAGATGCTTCCACCGAGCAGAACTCACATTCTGTGACTCACGTTCCATGTACGCGTGGTCACTACCTGCGTGACAGGCACACGTGCCCACGCAGGCAGCGGACGTCCGTGGAGAGGAGCGGCCAAGCCCAAGGGAGGACAGAGAGCAACTGCCACAGCGACCCCCACAGCAACCTCCCCCCACAGTGACCCCCTGCCACAGCGACCTCCACGCCATGGTGCCCCACTCCAGGCACCCGTGTGCCCACAGAGAGAAACTGCAGGGTGGCAGATACTGGTCAGTACACACGGTCAAGCGAGGCGCAGAGCAAAACAGCAGCAGCCTGTGCTCAGCTCCCTGCTGGCCTGGCAACGCCCACTGTGAGCCACCCAAGCAGCAGGTGCACTGCCACCGGGACACACGCCAGACGGGTGGCCTGCCGCTGCAGAGCAGCACACTCTGCCGGGTGCCGAGGAGCCTGGGCAAGGTGGCCCCTCATGGGCTCCCAGCCCCGAGTCCGGCCCCCACTGGCTAGCGGCCTTGACGAAGACAGAACTCAGCCCACCTGCATCCCAGGTCTCCTGAGGCACCGGGGACTGCGCCTGCCCAGTGTCCAGAGCCCGTGGGTGCTGTGGTCACGGCCACACTCCTGTCTCACTTGGGTGTCAGGCTCGGTCTGCCCACCTGAGAGTGTCCCTGCTCTGCACTGTCCTTCTGTCATCAGAGGGATGTTTATGTGAAGGCAGGAGCCTCCTACCACCCACCCCGAGTTTCTGAGAGCCCAGACCGTGGCCTGGCATTTTCAGAATAAGCCCAGTGGCCTGGGGAACCCCCACTACTCAGACAGACGTGAGAGACCACCGCAGTCCAGGCTGATGGCATGGAGCACGTGCCCCGGCCCCATCCGAACGGAGAGAAGAACCTGTGGTTTTCCTGACACATCACACCCAAGTCTGCTTGCTCCTGACCACGACACAGGGACGCTGCTGCCACCAGGTCACCCCCTCGGGCCTTGAGGAATGAGGACAGCAGACAGGCCAGGTCAGCCGGCTCCCCGCCTCACCATGGCAGCAGGGGTGGCCGGGGTGCCAGGTCAGGCCTGCCGCCCTGAAAACTGCCGTAGGCAGGTTTGGTCCTAACCACGGGGCGACTGCCCCCCTCGAACCAGTGTGGGGAACAAAGAGGACAGCTGTCTCAGCGCCAGTCCCGAAGCCAGCTGTGCTCAGCCTGTGAGGGTGAGGACTAGCAAGGTCGGACCTGCCCTGTGGGCATGGGGACAGAGTGTGAGGCGTCCAGGGCCGGCAAGGGCCCTGCACCAGCGGGGTGGCGACTTCCGTGTGAGGCAGAGACAGCACAGCCCGGAAGCTAGGTCCAGCCCACAGGGACGGTGCCCACCAGGGCCGACCCGTCAGACCGGGTCAGAGGAGGAGGCCGGGAACCAGACGCCCGCCACCCGGGGAGAAAGGGGCTGGAACTGCTAGGGACAAGGTGCCCGACTACCCACGCTCGGCGCCCCTCCACGAGGCCAGCGCCGTCCGCGCCCCGCAGCAGCCGCGCACGGGACGGGAAGGCCCAGGTCCTAACACCCACCGGGCCGCGGGGCTCCCCTTCGGACTTCCGCCTCCTCGGAGGCCCCTGGGCTCGACCGAGCTCTCCGCCCGCCCACCCGCCCCTCCGGCCCCGCACGGCGGCCACACCGGTGCGGCGCCTGCCCCGCCACCCCCACCCCGGCCTGCCCCACGCCCCACCAGGAAGTGCCCGCGCCCGGCCTCCCCGCGCCCGGGGACGCGACCGCCCGCCCGCCCGCGCCGACCCTCGGCGCCCGCCCGCGCCTCACCCTCGGCCAGGACCCGCCGCACCCGCAGCCGCAGATCGCCCAGCTCCACCGTCTGCCCCACGAAGTCGGTGTGGTCGCGGCCGGCCGCGCCGCCCAGGGAGCCCGGGCCCGCCAGGAAGTCCAGCGCAGACTGCAGCAGCGACATGGCGGTGGCCCGCGGCGAGCGCCCCGGGGGCGCGGGTCCCGGGCGTCGGGGTCCGCTCCGCAACCGCCGGCCCCGAGCCGCACCAGCTTCCGCCCCGACGCCGTGACGCAGGCCCGAGAAACGCCGGCGCTGCGCTTCCGCCCCGCCGGAGGCCGCGCGTGCGCAGAGCCCTGGTCGCGGCGGCGCGTGCGCGGCGCCGGCGGTTCGCGGAGACCTTCCGGCCCGGCTCTCGGCTCCCTGGGGCACCGACGCGCGAAACGGTGGCCGCGCCAGCTCCCACCCAGGTAGTCCGCCTCCCGGCCCGGCCCCTGCGGCTCCCCCGGCGGTGAGCGCTGCGCCGCGGCCCGGCGGGGCCGGCCTGTGAGCGCGGCGGGCGGCGGCCCCCGCGGGCGAGGGCGGGAGCTGTGGGCGGGGCGACTCCCGCCAGGGGCTCGGCCGTGCCCGTGGCGACTGGAAGCCTTCGCGGGGTTCAGTAAGCCCGGCAGCGCGCGCGTGGCCCTGGCTTGTGGGTTTGGTAGGGGCGCCACGCGAGTGGGTTTTCCTTTTCTTAAAAAAATTGTTTGTTTCTAAAGACTGAAAATCTTCAATCTAAAAACTCAGTTTCTGTAGAAAAATCAAGCCCAGAACCCCGCGTGTCACCGGTCACCTAGAGCCGCCCGCTCAGGGCAGACTCATTCACCCGACTCACTTGGCGCCTTGTGCCCCCGGGGGCACCTCAGTGAGGCGGCGCCCCCTTCGGTAGAGTGTCCGTCTCAAACTGAAAAGCGGACCCGGAAGCCCCGATCGGCACGGTAATCCTTCCAGAACGCGAAGCTATTAAAACCTCTCCCCAGACAGGCTACTTTGTGACCATCTTTGCACAACAGTAGCAGCAGCCTAGTTCGTCCAGCGCTTCCCCGCTCTCGCACCCTCTGTGCAGTGGCGCGTTTTAACCATCCGGGGTGTCTGGGAGAAGACAGTCTGTTAATCCCTCCTTTTTTATGGATGAGAAAACATAACGCAACAATGTCATTACTTGGCCAAGGTCAACAAGGGATACAGCTAGAATTGCACACAGGTCATGTGCTTTTGGAGCCAGTGCATTTGTCTGGTACATGGGATGCAGGGGTTGGGGGCCCAGGGAAGCGTGCAGACTGCCGTGGGATGCACGTCCTCAGCATGCAGATGGTGGTTGACTCTAAAAGCCGAGGACAGCCTTCTAGAGGGGCTAGAGCTCCCGGGCAGGGACCAGCGGCAGCCAGGGCAGGAAGCCAGGCAGCTAGTGCCAGGGATCCGGAGGAAGGGTGTGTCCAAGGCAAAAAAAAAAAAAAAAAAGGGCATCAAATGCTGCCTAGTAATCAGATAGGAAAAGGGTTAAGAGGCGTAGGATGGGTTTGGCAGCGATGAGGTTGTTGGTGATGTTGCAAAGAACAGCTTCAGGGCAGCAGGGAGGTGGGAGTCACAGAAGTGCAGGGTGGAGGGGACAGAAGAAAGCCAGGAATAAGGAAGTGCGAGGGGAGGGAATGGCATCAGAGGCGCTGGTGTTTCACCTCGGACGAGGATAGACACTTTGTTGTGAAAGGAGGGGAGAAGGGTGAGCTGTGGCCGGAGGTAACTTTGTGTATTTACTGGGATGAAAGTGTTCCACTGGAAGAAAAAGGAAACATCTACTGAGAATGAGCAGGAGCTGAAAGAGCTCCAGTTAAGTAAGCAGTGAGGAAAAGATAAAAAATAGTACCGTGGGAAACTCCTGAGTAACTCAGCCGGAAGCACGGTAGAGGTGAAGGGCTCACTTGGACTTGGAGGCCAGGGATTTATCCTCGCATGACCTAGGACCCAGTGGAGATTTCTGGATAGGGTGGTTACTTCCAGTTGGTAAATATTTATGGAGCCTGTTCATACACTGGCTCTGCCCGTAGGTGCTGTAGGGATACAGTCGTAAGTCACACCGGCATCTCCACACTGCACCCCTCTCCTGGATTCCGCACGTTTGTTCTTCAGTAGCCCGCCTGGCATGTGCGGGCCTGAAACTGAGTTTGTGGTCCCCGTCCTCAAGCCCGTCCCTGTGTAGCCGCTCGAATGAGGGCAGGTGGGTGTGACCTACATGGCCGAACTTCAAGACTTACAAGCTACACTGATCGAGTCAGTGTGGTGTTGGTGTAAAAACGGACGGGGAGGTCAGTGGGACAGAATGAAGACCGGAAGTTGGCCCACGAGTACACACATGGTCCATCTATTTCTGACGCGAGGATGAAGGTGCTGGAGGAAGAATAGTACTGTCCACAAATGATGCTGGGAAAACGGGGTGTCCGTGTTAGAAAAGAATCCATGCCTTTCATCAGGTGTGCAAAGGTCACCTCAAAGTACATCGTAGATCTGTGTGGCACCTAAAGGCATGACACTTCTAGAACGGAACCTGAGATCTTTTTTGACGTGACGCCAAACCACAGCTCATAGAAGAAATAAACCAGACTTCGAGAACACTGAGCACTTCGAGTCAGGTTGTGGAAGGCGCCCTCCGCAGGTGCGTGGGTAAACTGGCACGTCTTTGAAGTGGAACGTCGCTCGGTGACGAGAAAAGAGCCACACAGAGACGGAGGAGCATCAGACGCACGTTGCTAGGCGGAGCCAGTCGGTCCAAAAGGGCTGCACGCGGTTCTTCCAACGCCACGAAGGGAAAGGCGAAGCCGGGCCATCAGGGCATCGGTGGTGTGGCAAGGGGTTTGGGGGGAGATTTTGAGGGCTGCGCAGTTCCTGTGTGACTCTGTGACAGGTCCTGCACGTGTCAGAACCCGTGGCACTGCCACTCAGAGCCCACCCCCGTGCTTGGTGACCGCGTGGGCGTCCCCACCCCGCACTTCCCCAGCTCAGCCACGCGGGACACCTGCTCCCGCAGCACCCTGACCTGTCTCCACTGCCAGTCACCACCCCGTTCGGTGTGTCTCTGGTGCCCGGTGCCGCACACAATGCTCTCGTGCTCTCAGCCCTGTCACACGTGGTTGCAGCTTCCCCTCCCTGTCCCCACCAAGACGGAAGATTCCTCGGTCCCTTCCTTCAGCTGCGTGCTCGCCAGTGCTGGTTCTGTGTTCTCCCTTCACCACCGTGACGCTGGGGGGCATGTGTGACGCAGGCGACACGGAGCTGAGGTGCACGCCGGGCACTGGGGCCTTAGGAAAGCTGGGCCGGGGAGCCACCGTCGAGGGTGTGGTCCGGGGGCGTGTGGCCACCCTCACCGCCACAGCCCTCTTCCTCTCATGAGACTGAAACTCCCCCATGAAACAGTGACTCCGTGCTCGCCCCCGCTGGCCCCAGCACCCACCATGTCCTCGCTCTCTTGGCACCCCTGCAGTGGGGTCCCTGCTTCGACCGCTGGCTTCAGTCTGCACGGTGGGCTGCAGGCTCGCCCACGCTGCAGCAGGTGCCGGGACCCCTCCTCCTGAAGGCTGGGTGATGTTCTGCCACGTGGGTGGACACATTTGCATGTCCACCAGCCTGTGAGTGGACACGTGGGTCACTTCTGCCAGTAGCTGTTGTGAACGATGCTGCTGCGAGCCTGGGTGCGTGGACATGCACGGCGGCTCCGTTCACATGCGCCCCACAGCCGAAGCAACCCGCACTTCCCCGCTGCTGGGGGTCACACGGGCGCCTCCACGCCTCGGGGCTGACTGCGTGGAGAACAGCGCTGCTGCTCCCCGCGCTCGGGTGAGAGCCAGCCTCAGAAGGCTCTGTGGGGTGCGGGTCCGTCTCGGGAAGATCTGGAGGAGGCAAAGTGACAGCAACAGAACGTCAGCGGGGCCAGGGTCTGGGGGAAGGAGGGCTCAACCGCAAAGGGACTGCGTTCAGACAGAACGCCGTGCCCACTCATGGGGAGCTTGGAGCCGCACACCGGGAAGCGTGATTTCTGCTGTCTGAACCGCGAGAGGGAATCGAGTGAGAGGGGAACTGCGGTGCGGCTGGAAGCCGAAGCCCGTTCCCTGCCGAGGCTGTGGCAGGCCCCCGCCCCCCGCGGGCCCATGTTGGCGGGTTAACACTGCGTCTACGGCAGCTTGGCCTACCCCTCTCAGGCCGCGTGTCCCGGTTTCGTTTCTGTGGGTCTGCTTCACCTCCGTCACCTCCGTCTCAGCTCAGGCCACCAGAGCAGAGCCACAGGCGGGAGCTCCCTTCTCTGCCTGGAGGCTGGACGTCCGAGGTCAGGGTGGCAGTCAGCTCAGTTCCCGGTGCAGGCAGCTTCCCGCCGCAGCCCGTCACTGCCCTCACACAACAGAGGGGGGCTTGCTATCCTCTCCCCGGCACGAATCCCGAGGGGCCTCACTTGGGGCCTCGACCTGCCCCACTCAGCTCCACACTCCCCCTTGGCCCACGGCTTCAACACATGACCCCTCAGGGACACGAACAGTCCACGGCACTGTCAGGCGTTCATAGTTTGAGGGCTCTTGACCTTCGTGGTTGAACCATGCCTGGCTGGAGACCTCGCACGCCGCCTCCCCCCACACACCCGAGGCACACCTGGAATCCGGCGGCCACCTCAGAGCACGCGCGCACTGCCGTGGTCACCGCGGAGGCCAGCAGGGACAGGCCCAGGGCCCCCCAGCAGGCTCAGACCTGTGCTTCTCCACAGGCCCCGCCATGTCCAGGCCCCAGGCCCCAGAGCCAGCCCTTGACGTGCAGGGAGACTCCCCTGTGGGCACGGGGGATGAGGACGCCGCTGACGGGACCCAGCACTCCCATCGCATGCTCAGCTTCAGCGACGCACTGCTGTCCATCATTGCCACCGTCATGGTCCGTGTGGGGCCCGTCCAGCTCGAGCCCCCCACCCAGAGCTCCCCCAGTCCCATGGGCTTCTAGAGGGGGTGGGGTGCAGCCCAGCCCTGGCCAGAGTCCCCAGCCCCCTGGCTTCCAAGGAGCAGCCAGTGCACAGCCCAAGAGATGTCCCTCAGTTACTTCTGTGTCTTTGTTGGCAGATCCTGCCTGTGACCCACATGGAGCTCTCCCCGCAGCAGGTACTCGGGCGCAGCCTGCACCGCCTGGTGCGAGGGAGGGCCCCTGGGCCTGAATCTGGGCCCCCTGAAGCCGGGAGGGACAGCGGTCAGCCCCCATCCGGGCCTGTGAGCAGAGACGTGTCCTCGTGGGGAAGGCGTGGGCCCCTCACGGTGGACGCTCGGGGGGGCAGGGCCCCTCAGAAGCGTCGTCTCTGGGTGAAGCCAGCCGGCAGCATCTGGGCTCGGTGAGTTCGAGAGCAGCACAGTGAGGGGTGGACATGAAGGTGTCAGAGTCCCTGGGGCACCCCCTTGTGTGTGGCCGGGTGTCCTCGAGGCAGAGGGGCGAGGATGCACGGGCGCTTGGCTGTGTCCCACCTGGCCAGCGCACACGGCTTGGGCGCCTCTGGGGGCCGTGGGGCTGCTTGGTTTGGCTCCTCCATCCATGGAAAGGCAATGACGGCGCCTCCCACGTGGCTTTGCTGGGAGTCACCCAGAAGTGCGGGGGGAGCCCTCTGTGGGCACTAGCACCCAGACAGGCTGGTGCTGGGCTGGTGCGATCTCTTCCCGAGCTGCCCCTGTGAAGGGCCCCTGTGCCCGAGTGCCAGCAATGCCCAGGAAAGCCCTGTGGCCCGGGGGCCGTGGATGCCGGGGGGTGCCGCTGCCTGATGGGGACGTTCTTCTGTCCCAGCAGTTTGACAAGAGTGTACAGAAACTTCTAGCAACCAGGATCGCCGTCTACCTGATGACGTTTCTCATCGTGACCGTGGCCTGGGCAGCACACACGAGGTGCGGGGTCTGGCGGGGGCTCCTGCCTGGCCAGGGTCTGTGCGGCAGTGCCCACCAGCGCCCGTCCTCAGGGTCATCGAGCTGCCCCCCACATCCTGGGCTGAACCCGGGGATGTCGGGTCAGTGGGCTGCCCTCCCGCCCCTCATCCAGCTCTCCAGGCCTCTGCTGGTTCTCTGCCCCGGGGCAGCGATAGGGCCCAGTGTGGGGCATCGCACGGGACGGTGCAGGGATGGCTGCCGCCGAAGCCCTCTGCCCTTTGGCGCCCCGTGGGTATGGGCCAGGACCAGGCTTTGGTCATGCCCTGGAAAGAAAAAAGGCTCCTTAGGATCTGAGGAGAAAGGGCCTCAGGGCTACAGGGGGCCCCTGAGCCCCAACTGGGGTGTCCAGGGGCAGAGCTGAGGTGGGGACACCCTGGAAAGGACGTGCTCTCAGCAGCAGGGTGCTGGGTGCAGACTCTCAGGCATTGGTTGTTCCTGGTGGGGACAGGCTTAGGGGACGGCTTCTCTCTTCTGCCTCCCTTGTTCCCAGGAGGCGGGAGCCGGTAGGCCACAGTCCCCCTTCAGCCCGCCTTGTCCTGCTGTGGTAGCCTCAGGCTCCTTTGTGGTCCCCCCGAGGCCACACACTGCTGTTGGAGCTCGGGCCTCTGGGACCCACCCAGACGCCTGGCCCACGGCCCTCAGGGCTGTGCTCACCTGGGGCCTCCCTGAGCGCTGGCCCGGGAGGCCACCTGGGGAGGGGGCCACCGCCCACAGAGCCCCGTCCAGGAAAAGGCCCATCTTCGGAGGGGCCTGCGCTCTGGGGAGACCCTGGAGGGGCAGGAGTGGGGCGGCAGGCGTAGAGCTGGCCCTGGTGAGCTCTGCTGCGTCGGGCTGCTCCCGTGTTCCTTCACATCCTGGCACGATGTGAAACCGCCCCTGCTAGACAGGCCGTGCCAGCAGGGTGTCCGGGGAGGGCCTCCTCCCTCAGAAGTGGACACGAGGCCTGGAGAGCAGACCCACACGGGCAGAGCTCACCCCTCGCAGGGCCTGGCCTCCTGGGGGCCCCGTGTGGGGCCTGGCCCGCCCTCGGCATGGGCCCCCAGCAGCACCAGGCAGCATGCCCCCAGGGGCCCACGCTGTAGCTGCGGGGAGCAGCCCTGGGTGGTGGGGCAGCCTGCCCCTGCTCTGGGGACGGCGACCCCCGGAGCTACCACACGCGTCCCTTTCTTTCCTGCTGTGTTGGACACCGCCTGTGAGTGCGGAGACAGGAGACTAGTGGGCACGGTGACCTGCAGTCCCAGAGCACCGAGTTTCCTTCCACATGTTCTATGTCTCCACCCTGCGTGCACAGGCCGAGTTTACAGCGGCCGGAAACGAGTCAGAAACACTGGAGCCTGCTGTGGGGCTGCGAGACCCACGTTACTGATGGTGGCTCTTCGTGTTTTTCTCAAATCGCTCAGGTTGTTCCAGGTTGTTGGGAAAATAGACGATACCCTTGCCTTGCTCAATCTGGTGAGTGGCCCTTCCTTTCCGGGACGTGATCCCTGTGCAGACCCGCCCTCAGGCTGGATGGGAGCCGGCTGGCTTCCCTGCTGCCCTGGCTCCTGGGCCCACTGGGGAAATGGGCCCTGGCTCCCCGTGTAGGGCAGGCAGCAGGAGGGGGTCACCGGCAGCCCGGAGTGACCCGCCTGCCATTTCCCTTCATCCTCTTGCTCCCAGGCCTGCATGATGACCATTACCTTCCTGCCCTTCACGGTGAGTGCCGGCAGCTCCCAAGCCCCCTTGAGCCTGGGGTCCAGCCTGCCCCCTGCTGGGCAACAGACAGGACTCAGCCCAGTGGGCATGTAGGGCAGGGAGGGGGTCCCTGAGTTTGCGGGCTGGGTGGAGGAGGGGAGGCTCTCAGGCCATAGCAGGCCTGCAGTGGCAGACACACCTGGGTCCCCACAGGCCGATGGGGGACCCCCCTCCGTGCTTCCTGGCACTCCCAGCTGTCACCTGCCCCCAGCCTCCTGGCCACCAAGGCCCACCCCCAGCATGTGGCCCCCACACACCTTGTGCCACAGTTCCCCCTTCCCACCGGCCCCCTCACTGTGCACTCAGGGAGCAGGGCCTGCGTGTGCAAGGCTGTGTCCCAGAGGACCAGGGGCGGGGGAGTGTCTCAGGAATGGGTCGCCGTTCCCACATTAAAGGAGGAAAGCATTCCCTGGGCTTGCTCTCCAGAAGGGATGCCCCCAGGCCACCCCATTCTGGGACCGCCCAGCCCAGCCCAGGAGGCCACAGCCCTGGGCCCTGTGGAACCTGGTTCTCTGATTTCTTGGCCAGTTTTCCCTGATGGTGGCCTTCCCTGCAGCACCTCTGGGCATCTTCCTGTTCTGCACGTGTGTGATCGCCATCGGGGTGGTGCAGGTGGGCTGCCCCTCCGCACAGGTGCTCCCCTCAGCGTTCGGTGGGGTGTGCTGCAGGGAGAGGTGGCACGTGGGCATCACAGGGCGCCTGCCCTGGGCGCAGCCAAGTGGGCTTGGGTGCCCCCACAGGGAGAGCCGTCCCCCAGTGGGGCCGCACGAGTCCGTGGCAGGGCAGGGCAGGGCAGCGCAGCAGACTGAGCCCCCACACGCAGCAGAGCAGGGGCTCTGTGCCCTCTGCCCTGGGACTCCAGGACAGCAGGCCCACCCTCCCAGGGCCCACCCTGCAGCTGCTCCCCCCACAGGCGCTGATCGTGGTGTACGCGTTCCGCTTCCCCCACCTGCTGAACCCCCAGATAGGGCACTCCGCCCACCGGCACCTCCACCGGCAACACATCCTGCACATTGTGCTCCGGGGCCCGGCACTGTGCTTCCTGGCCGCCGGCTTCTCCCTGTTCTTCTACCCGGTGGTGAGTAGGGTGGCCTTCCCCCCAGGAGGGCCCACAGGAGTAGTGCCCACCACGGAGCCCTGAGCACAAGGCTCTGCAGCCTGGCTCCTCGCTCCACACGGAGCTTCGAGGCCTGCCCGTCGCCCCCGGCCCCCTCCACTCCGCAGTCACGCCCTGTGCCCCCTGCCCTCCACCCTCAGACTGCCCCGCTGCCCTGAGCGCCTGCAGAGGCGCCCCTGGAGGGTCTGCTCTCACCGCTGGGCCGTGCGCTGAGTCCGTGTGGTTTTCCGAGGCAGCTCCGTCAAGCTTCCACAGCAGTGGCGCCTTCTTCCACTCCCGCCGTCGGGGCGTGAGGACCCAATGTCCCCTCCCCGTTTTTGAGGGTGGCCGTCCTGGTGGGTGCGAGGGGACAGCTCACTGTGGCCTTGTGCCCTTTCCCCGATGGGTAGTGGTGTTGAGCATCTGGGGCTTGTGGGAGAGGGGCTCCTCCCTCACCGTGGTCGGGGTGCCAGTGCCCGCACACGGGGCTCCACAGGCGTGGCTGCAGGCGCTGTCCCCCTGTGGCCACGAGGCTCCCTGGGCGCTGCCCGCCCAGCAGAGCAGCCCTGACCTGCGCTGCGCCTCCTGCAGTCCTACCTGCTGCTGGCCATGGTCATCACCCTCCCCTACGTCAGCAAGGCCGCCGGCTGGTGCAGAGTCCGGCTCAGGGGTGCGTGCCAGGGCTGCCCCCCGAGCCCAGACGCCACGGCCTGGCGTCCCTGTGGGCCCCCCCGCCACCCCCCGCACGGTCCTGGCCCCCGGGGAGGAGGGCGGTGCCGTCCGAGCTGGCCCTGTGGCCCCAAGGTCTTGGCCAACCCCTCCTCCCGCCACATCCACAGGCCCCCCAGAGCCCCCCGCTCACGGCGTGGAGTTCTTCACGTTTGACCCCCAGGAGCCGCTCAGCAAGGAGCGGGTGGAGGCCTTCAGCGACGGGGTCTACGCCATCGTGGCCACGCTCCTCATCCTGGATATCTGGTGAGGCCCAGCTCCCACTACCCTGGCTTGCAGGATGGGTCCCCTGGCGCCTCCTGCCCCCGAGGAGCCCCACCCCGGGCAGGGCTCCCGAGGGTGGGGTTCTCCGTGCCAGCAGCCCCCCCCCCCCCGCCCCGGTCTGGCTGTCCTGCCCCACCCGTCACACTGGTGCCTCTGAGGTGTGCCTGCCCCTCCTCTGGGCCCTCAGCCACGCCTCCGGATGCTGCCCACCGGCTGGCAGCCTTGACTCCATGCTCTGACAGTCTGATCTTTGGTCTGACTCTGGGTCACCCTTTGCTACTGTAATTTGTGAATTTTTAAACTGGGAGCAAATGTCTCCTGGTACTGATCTCCGAGGCCTAGACCTAAGCTTCTAGAATAATCTGCTATTAGCGCACATCCCCTCCTCGAGTGGTGTGAGGGCTGGCTAGGGTTGGGGGCCGGCAAAGGGGATGTTCTTCGGTGTCTCTACCCAGAGCCCCAGCTGCCCTCCTGCTGACTCTGAGGACCTCACAGGGTCCCCAGGCAACTGCCCACCGGGCTCGCTTTCTTGCTCCCTCCCTCAAACCCTCGGGTTCCGCCCCGTCGCCCGCTTGCGGGTGCAGCGTCTCGGGTGCCCCATCCCCAGGTGGTTGGAGAGGGCCCCCCCAGTGCTCTGACCCTGTGGCTGCGGGCACAGCCCCACGACCTCCGGGAGGGGAGGGGCCCGGGCGCAACAAGCCTCCAAATTGCTCTGTTCCGGGACAGCTGTGGGCCCACCCCCGAGTGGGCAGGCCTCGTGGGCACCCGTCCACGGAGGCCAGAGGGGCTCAGGCAGTGCTCCTCGCCAGCCCTGGGGCCCAGCAGGTAGGGCTGGGCTGCCGTTTAGCAAAGTGAACAGGATCAGTTAAGCTTGAACTTCAAGTGAAAGGTGCGGGATCGTGTGCTGTACTGAGTGTGTGTAGACGCAGGGCAACGTGACCTTAGGGTCCCAGAGTCCCCATTGCCCCCTGAAGTCCATGTGCGTGGCCGGGCGGGCGCGTGGACCAGTCCCGGCCGAGGCCCCTACAGGTGCTGCCTGTTTGCACCCACAGCTCGGACAACGTCCCGGACGCCAAGGATGTGGCGGAACGGTTTCACGGCAGCCTGGTAGCCGCGCTGAGCGAGTTCGGGCCGCAGTTCCTGGCGTATTTCGGCTCCTTCGCCACGGTGGGCCTGCTCTGGTTTGCCCACCACTCACTGTTCCTGCACGTGCGCAAGGCCACACCGGCCATGGGGCTGCTCAACACGCTCTCGCTGGCCTTCGTGGGCGGCCTCCCGCTGGCCTACCGGCAGACCTCCGCCTGCGCCCGCCGGCCCCACGACGAGCTGGAGCGTGTGCGTGTCAGCTGCGCCATCGTCTTCTTCGCCAGCGTCTTCCAGTTCGCCATGTGGACCACGGCCCTGCTGCGCCCGGCCGAGACGCTGCAGCCCTGCGCCCGGTTTGGGGGCCGGGAGCATGCCTTCATGTTTGCCAAGCTGGCGCTCTACCCGTGCGCCAGCCTGCTGGCCTTCGCCGCCACCTGCTTCCTGGGCCGCTTCAGCACGGCCATCTTCCACCTCATGCAGATCGCCGTGCCCTTCGCCTTCCTGCTGCTGCGGCTCCTGGTGCGCCTGGGCCTGGCCCTGCTGCGGGCCCTGCGGGGCCTGGCCCCGCCAGTGCGGCATGTGGAGGGGGGCCCGCAGGCCCCGCTGCTGCCTGCCCCCTGCTAGCCCGCCCCCCACCCCCAACCGGCTCTGTGGTGTCACGCACGCCCCTTTCCCAGGCACACACAGGCTCGGACGACCGCGGGGGCGCTGGCAGTCCAGTGGCTCTGGTCCTTGGTTCCAGCCTGCCCCCACCCCATGCACAGAGCTCCCCCGTGGCTGCTGGGCTGTGAACCACCCTCCCCACCCATTCCTCCTACACACCAGTGGGAGGCAGACAGGACGGCAGTGCCCAGACTGTATTGTGGCAGACACGAGTCACAGTGCACGTAGTGTGGGCTACACGGGAGGCACCTCTGGGCACAGACACGGGACTGCAGGGCAGGGTCCCCAGCTGTACCTCACAGGTGGTCCCCACAGGAAGCAGCAGTAGGGCCCACAGGGCACAGACTGGGGCACCACAGGGGTGAGGCAGCGGGCCACACACCCTGGAGGCACACGAGACAACACCACAAGCTGTTTGGTGCATTGTGGGTGCAGCTTTGGCAGAAGCTGGGGGGGGCACAGGCTGGGTAGGGTCACATCTGAGGCTGAGGCAAAGCCACCAGCCCTGCCAGAGGTGCCAGCAGCAAAGGGACCCTGCCCAGGGTCAACAGTAGAGCCTCAGGCTGCTGGAGGTTCCCCAGGCAGGCTGAAGGTTTGGTTGGGTTCCTCCTGGGGTCTGAGGTGTGGGTGGTCCAGACTCGGGCCAGGGGAGCTGGCAGCTGCAAGCAGCCTGAGGCCACGGAAGTCCTGTCTGCTCAGCAGACACTGGGAGCAGCCACGCTGACTGTTTGCAAATGAGAAAGTGCCAAGTGTCCTCAGTGATTAAAGCTGGTTCCCACGTGCTTTCTGCTGTCACTGCTTCCTGGAGCCAAGCCCACTCAGTTCTGGTCCCTTCCAGGCACTTCTGCCCTCCCCTCCCACTGTCTCCGGGCACCACATGCCCTCCTCAGGGTGGTGGCCGAGCTGCCTGGCCTCCTTAGGCCCTGCTGCGCAGTGTGGTCAGTCCCAGGTCATGGACAGGCTCACGACTTCAAGGTCAGGAGACCAGAGCAGCTGGTGGGCAGGGGCCCCGCATCAGTGCTGGGCACAGCCAGGGCCCAGCTGAGGTCCAGGGCTGCCCACTCAAAGAGCTCAGTTGACAGGGGGACACAGGGAGGCCGGCCTGCCTGCCCCCTGTGGTGGTGGCCTGGGCCCTGGGGAGGGAGGGTTGACCAGCGGAGGCTGCGTCCAGCCCAGGTCACTGGTGAGGAGGCAGGCTCGTGGGGAAGAAGGCCCAGGGCCAGGGCTGCAGGCACATCTGCCCGCCGCCACTGGTGCTGCGGGGCAGGCCCAGGCTGCTCTGGAGCCCCCTTCGATTTAGGGTTCCCCTCAGGGAGAGGCGCCCCATCTGCTCAGGCATCCTTGGGGGTCCCAGCCTTCTTGGGCTTCTGTTTGGCCTTCCTGAGCATGTGGACCTGTCCCAGGGCAGGTGAGGTCAGAGGGCAGCACACTGTAAACCAACCAACCCAGGTTCCCAGAACACCTTCCACCATCTTGGTGCATTTGCTCCAGGGCAGGCAGTGGGGCCCCAGCCCCACCACTGCCCAGCTGGCACCCCCCGAGGCCCCCAGGGGCCCATTTCCACAGCTCTTGAAGGGCCAGCTGACCTCTCCTGGACCCCAGGACCTCTGGGGGTCAGAGAAGAATGGGCCAACCTCACCCCCATTTCTCAGGCACACCCCACGGCTCACCTTGGGGCCCACGGCCGAGATGATCATGTGGCCAGGAGCCTGCACCCAGGGCTCACCATCCACCTGCACAGGTGTGGCCTTGAGGAGGGTGACTCGGAAGTAGGCACCCTGGGCGATGCGGATGCCGGAGCGCAGCCCCCCCTGGACCTGGCCCTGGTGGGGGGAGGGCGGGGGGCTCAGCAGGCAGCAGTGTCTCACGGGGCCTGCCCGCCGGCCACCCACCCACCCACACTCACCATGTGTATGACGCCCGTCACCCCCACCACCTCCAACAGCCCATCATCCATCCGAGGTTTCTCAAACCTGGGGTCGTTGTCGGGACCCCACAGGTCGGCCCCCGAACCCCAGCTGTGCCGAGAAGGAGGGGTGCACAGGTGAGAGGGCAGGCTGCACAGGCCCAGGGTCCCACCCAAGCTGGAGCCCCCGAGAGCCCCGCCCACGACACCTGGGGATGTTGATGAAGATGAGGCCCTCAATGCTGGGCAGCTCCACCTCCTGCTGCTCCACCTGCAGCCGGATCTCCCTGTGCAGGCTGCGGGAGTGGCTCATCTTCTGCAGCCCCACCCGCACGTACACGCCCTTGTTGTGGAACCTGCAGCGGGAGGGTATGCGAGCCTGTTGCAGCCCCCCGGGGCCAGCCCCTCCACACCCATCCCTGCTGGGAGTCCAGGAAGTGCACTGTTGCCCGGTGGCAGGGGCGGGAGCGGGGGAGGGGGAGGCAGGGAGCGGCCCCCACTCCAGACCTGCTCGTGAACTTGCTGGGCTCCTCCTCTCGGGCCTGATGGAAGTCCAGGCTCAGCTCTGCATCGATGCCAATCCCACAGTAGTTGCTCATCTGCACGATCTGGGGACAGGAGAATTCTCCCGTGGCCAGGTCAGCCCCGAGCAGGCGCTGCTGCCCTCCAAGCTGGGCCCAGTGACGCCAGTACCGGGAAGGCGGCGCAGGCCAGGCCCTGCCAGCCAGCCCTGGGCTGTCACCCAGCAACCCCTGCTCTGCACTTCGACTTCCCGGGGGAAAAAAGAGGGGGTCACCATAGGCCCCACAGCTGCCACACCCTTTCCCAGACACACCGTACCTTGGGGGGCTCCAGGTCGGCCACGCTGTTCTCCGCGCCGTTGGCCTCGTGAGCGTCCAGCAAGATGGTCCAGCGGTCCACAAGGACGGCATCGGCCTCGTCCACCGACACCAGCACCGAGAACAGGTCCTCCCCGCTGTAGCCCGCCCCCCAGCGGAGGACTCGGCCGAGGTCATTCCCTGGGGCAGGGAGACTCAGGTAACTCCACACCCACCGCCCCGCCCCAGGCCTCCACGGAGCCTGGGGCGGGAAGGGGCGTGCCCACAGGCCCTGCCTGCCAACCCACCGGCTGACCCCACCTGTGCCCAGGGGCAGGATGGCCACAGAGGGCTCCGGGCAGGCCAGCCGGTGCCGCGTCTCCTCCAGGGCCGAGAGCACCCAGCCCACGGTGCCGTCCCCGCCGCACGCCAGCACCCGGAAGCGGGGCACCTGGGAGAACGCATGGAGCCTGGTGACAGGGAGACGAAAGCTGTCTGCCACCGGCCTCTGCCACGCAGGGACGTGGGGGCAGGGGTCGAAGCCCAGCCGCCTGTTGGGCCGCAGCTCACCCCCCACCTGAGACAGCCCTCGCAGCCCCAGCCCCAAACCCCATCCCGGCCCCACCAGCCCACCCACACCCGCACCCGCAGGTGTGTGAAAGCCCTCAGGGGCCTGCCAGGCTGCAAGCCCTGCAGCAGGGATCCCGCCAGACTCACCCAGGAAGAGGCCCCCCGTTGGTCAGCTCAAAGACCTGGTGAGGGTTCAGCAGCTTCCGGAAACTGCAGAGCAGGTCACGGCCCTTGAGGCCTCCGCTCTTGGGGTTCACAAACACGAGGAGGGGGCAGCAGTCTGGGGGCAGCTTCGTGTGCTGACAGACAGGGGCTGAGTTGCGGCAGGTGTCTCCCCCACCACACGACCTGGGCAGTGACCACCCCCCACCCGGAGCCCCCCCCCGGCCCGAGCCCAGCCAGGGCCACCCCATTCTGAGGGAGGCGCACACCAGGCCAAGGAGGCCACGCGGCATCCCTAGTTTGCCAGACTTCTAGGGACACCCCCAAGGCACGGGGGGTACCCACATGTCTCTGGCCAATGGGGTCAAAATGAGGCCGCCAACCTGGGGCTCCAGGCACACAGGCCATGGCCAGCTGTAGACACGTGTCCCCAAGGCCGTGCCCATCACCTTGTCCACGTGCCACAAGCACGGCCTGGCCCCCACCTGCACCCAGAAGCCACCTGGTGCACAGCCCAGGACGCAGCTCTGAGGGCCATGCCCCCCCGCCCAAAGTGGCAGCCAGGAGGCCGGGTTCATGGGGAGTCCACACACATTCCCTCAGCTCAGGATGAAGCCCTTGAAACCCTCCAAACAGTGCCCAGGACCCAGTGGACGGGAGGCTGGGACGCCCACAAGCAAGAGCTGGGAGGGGCTGCGGTCCCTACAGTGAGGTGGCTGGTAGGAGACATACAGGCTGGGCGCAGGCCAGGGGCACCCTGGGGTGACATGTGGCCCGCCAGGCTGCCCAAGGCACCACTCACCTGCTGGCACTGCCCACCAGCCCCACCCCCGGGGGCCCTGACCCACAGGCTGCACCCGCTGGCTGGCCACCCTGCCCTGGGCTGGCTCGAGGTGCGTAGGGGCAGCGGGGACCTGCAGGCGCTGTCCACCCGTCAGACCCTGAGCTCACTGCTGTCCTGCTTGGGGGCCAGGGGCAGAGCAGCCATGGACACTAGGGGCTCTGGGGCCACAGGGTGAGGACCACAGGCTTTGGGAGGGCACAGGGCACGGGGTGGGGGTAAAAGGCATTGGCCCCTCACCCCACCCCAACCCTCACCCCAGAGCAGGAGCAGTACGGCACCAGGGACCCCTGCTCCAGGCTGTGCTGGGTCTTCAGGGCAGTCTGGTCAGAGAGCTCCCCCTGCTGGCCCAGGCAGCCACAGTTGCAAGCAGAGGTCCCAGGGCCTGCTGGGCAGGTGGATGAGGCCTTGCTCAGTGAGCCCAGAGAGGGTGAGGGCGATGAGGAGTCCTTGGGGTCCATGCAGGCCCCCCACGTGTGTGAACTAAGCCTGGGCAGCCAACCCCCGAGTGCGAGACAAAACCAACCACAGAAGCCAGGTCCCCCAGTCCCAGCTCCCACTCACCAGCACATCCGGGAGCACTAGGGCAGTCAGTGGCCGGCCGTGCACGGCCGTGTCTTTGACCAGCATGTACAGCCGTTCGGCCTCTGCGAAGCAGGCCACGTCCAGGACCACAGCACCTGTGGCAGGTGGACTGTGAGCACAGGCCACAGCCGGTTTCAGATAAACCCACCCAAAGGCGTCTGCAAAGCCCCACCCCTGGGGGAGCCTTCATGGACGGCTGGACATCAGCGAGACAGGACATGATGGGTGGACGTTAGCAAGGCCACTAGGACTCAGGATGGAACAGCGGGGCAGGCCCTCACTCCCCGGACTGCCGAGCCCCAGGGACCCACGGGAGACGAGCCCACAGGAACAGAGGACTGGTAACTGCTGAGGACCCACAGAGGGGACATGGGCTCCGGGCACTGTTCTCCCATTTCTGGTAGACCCCGAGTTTTCGATGGGAAGGATGTGAATGAACCCGGCCCAAGCCCAGCCAGGGCCGCCCCATTCTGAGGGAGGCACACACCAGGCCAAGGGGCGGAACGGTAATGTTCTCTGGCCTCAGTCCTGGTTTAGCCAGGCAACGAAACGCGTTTCCCCCACAGGTGGTCCCCGGGAGGAGAGAGGACAGTCGGGTGTGAACATGGTGCAGTCCCATGGAGGCTAGAGGGCAGGGTTGTCCCTCCAGCTGTCCGGCCACCCCGACTGCGCGGGGTGCAGCTCACCTTGGGAGGCATAGACGTGGCTCACGGACACCAGGCCAGCTGCAAAGACAGGTTACGGTCGGGTGCACGAAAGAGCAGAGGCCGAGGGGCCCCCAACGCCCCCAGGCCACTGCCCCCATTCCTGCTTGGCAGTCCCCTGCCACTCTGCTCAGAGGAAGCTTCATACCACACGGCAGGGCCAGTGACCCCAGGAAAGGGCACCCCCAACACCAGGTGCAGCAGGCCGTCCACCCTACCCCCCAGGGCCCAGAGAAGAGAAGGCAGAGATTGGACCTCAGGAGGCTTAGCAGCCCCTCAGAGCAGGGGCCACTGTCAGGGTCCGGGAGGTGTGGAGAGGCCCGCTGGCTCGGTCACCAGCTGGGCAAGGGCTGTGACTCAGAGGGAGGCATTGGAGGGCCCCTACAGCCTGTCTCAGGACCCCTGCCCTGTCCCAAGTGGCCAGTAGCCCCAGGCCAGCCCAAGTGATCACACCTTTAGTGGCCACAGCCTCATCCAGCAGACTGCTATACTCCTGCAGGGACAGGCCAGGAGGCAGGCCACCAATGAACAGGGAGACTCGGGGGGCCACGGGCCTGCTCTCAGCCAGGTAGAAGCGTGTCTGACTCATCTGCCGCAGGGATGTCTGTGGGGTGGGGAGGGGCGGGGGAGAGGTGGTGCTGAGCAGAGCACAGCCCAGCAGCCTGTGTCAGGCCCCTCCACCAGCACTCAGCCAGGGGACCCTCCCAGGGGTCAGCGTCCACACCCACTGACCTTCCGAATGTCACGAAGCCTGTTGAGCAAAAGCTCTTCATCAGCCAGCACTGCCCGCTGGACTACAGGGTGGGAGGCACAGACGTCAGCACAGCCGTCAGCACAGCACCTACCCCTGCAGATGGCTGCCCCAACACCCCTGGGCACCGGGGGCAGGCTGGTTGGGGTATCGGCTGCGGGCCACCCTCTCACCTTGCCTGCTGCCCATGAGGACCTCCACCAGCTGGAAGCTCTCAGGCCCCTCGGCCTGTGGGGACAGAGGTGGGGGTATCAGGCTGGGACCAGGAGCCACCTCCCCAGGACACCACATGGGGCATCCACACCGGCCGAAGTGGCTGCCTGGCCGGCTGGGAGGCCAGGCGCGGCAGGCCCGGGGTACACACCTGGCGCCCGAGCAGCGGGAGGACCTCCTGAACGACCTTCCCAGCCGTGCTGTCTGCAGTCACGCGCACGGACACATAGGCCACACCCACCCTGCGGGGGACAAGCTCAGGAGCTCTGGCCACTCCCCCCAACCCTCCCAGCCCAGCCAGGGCCTGGGTCTCACTTGAGCCAGGCAGGGTAGACCTTCAGGACGTCCTGGGTGCGGGGCAGGGCGCGGATGATACGGGCCTCAGCCGCAGGAACACTCTCTGGGGGCCCGGGGCCCCTGCTGCCCTCCGCCTCCACAGCCCCGCCGCTCTGGGCCTGGCCCCGGGCCCCGGGGTCGCCAGACCGCAGCGCTGCAGGGAGCGCCTGCAACTCGAAGTCACCAGGGTCCTCCGTGATGTAGTAGGCTCGCAGGGCTGCCTCCTGCGGGGTGGGGTCTGAGGTCGAAGAGCTGCCCGCTGGGGCACCCTGTCGCCGCCCAGGGGTGGGGGATGGGGCGCTTACCAGCACCTCCTCGCTCCGGGCCAGGCGCGGAACGCTGATGACGCGGAAATGACCCCGATGCACAGCGTCGCTGCCATCAAAGACCCTCAGCGTCTGCTTGTCTGGCCCTGGGGGAAGGGGCGTGAACCCGCGGAAGGATGGGGTGAAGGGGGGGGCCGGGAAGGGGTCGGGGACTGGGCACATACTTGACTCCTGCGGAGGCACCTCTCTGCCCGGACAGGCCGGAGCGCTTCCGTCCGCAGCGGGGTCCCCCTCGCCTGTGGGATGCGCACAGCCGGCCTCTCACTCCCGCCCCACCCGCCCCGCCCCGCCCACTGCTGCGGCAGTCCCGCCCCGCGCTCACCGGGTTCGGGGACCGCACTCTCGGAGATGCGGAAGCAGTGCATCTTGCTGAAGTTGCGGGACAGCAGGCGCACACACGCGGGGGGCAGGACCATGGTGCGCAGGCGCCCGAATGAGCACTCGGGGGCGAGCGCCACGGAGCAGACTGCATGGACCTTGGGGCAGGGGGAGTGGGGAGCACAGCCTTGAACTTGAGGCGGACTGGCAGGTCCAGGCCAGCCCTCCGGGATTCGCAGGACTGACGGCTCCTGCAGGGCCTCGCCCAGAGGGGGGCCCGACTCGCAAACCGGGGCCCCCACCGCAAAAGTTCGGCACCCGTAGAAAGGAGGCGCCCGTGCCCTGCTCCGCCGCACCTGGACACCACACCACTCGCAGCGCAGACCAGCCAGCACGTCGGAGGAGCCGCACGTCCTCCGGCAGACCTCGCAGCGCGCGCCTGAGGGCAGGTTCCCCTCCCGCCAGTGGTGGTGGTGCACGTCCTGCGGGGGGGGGGCGTCAGCAGGCTCCAAATCGCCCAGCCGCCACCCCCGCCCCGGCCTGCGACTCCAGCCACTCACGTGGTCTCGGTGCCCGTCCTGGTGGCACTGGCGGCAGTCGCTGCAGGCGAAGGGCACACAGTCGGGGTGAACGTGCAGCTCACACACTGGGGGGTGGGCAGCGTTAGGGGCCTCTCGCCGCTCCCCACTGGCCCTGCCCCCTGCCACACTGTCTTTAAGTTTCCCGTGCCTGAACTGCAGCTCAGGGACAGCCCCTCACCTCTCCCGGAGGGGGGGGGGGGCGGGGGGCACCTCAATATGCAGCAAGCAGCCAGACCCTGCTGACCAGCATGGGCAGCTCTAGAACCCAGAACACCCATCTCCACGCCACCCCTCAGGCCACCTGGCTGGGCCACCTTGGGCAGCAGGGGCGGGGGCGCTGGGTCAGCTTACCTTCACACCGGAGTGCGGGGGCCTCCAGGCTCTTGCGGCACACGGCGCAAAACTTGCGCTTGTAAAGCCCCCGGGGGCCGAAGCAATGGGCCACGGGGACCTGGAGCAGGTAGAGCACAGCCTCAGCCTGGGGCCCACTGCCAGCCCCCACCCCGCACCCCTCCACCCACACCCACCGCAACCCCACACCACCTGCTCGACTGCTGCAGCCCCCCAGACCCTCCTGTGCAGTGTTCACAGGGCGCTGTGAGGGCTCCTCTGGGACTGCCCTGCACAGCCAGGGCCCCACTCTGTGTATGGCCAGTGCTGTCCTGGGTTCCCATGGCGATCCCACACAGCCCCAGCTGCAGGGAGTGAGGGCACCCCTGCTGGTCCTCCCCCCAGCTGCGCTGCCCAGAGAGCACCAGCACTGACCACTTCCCAGTTCCATCCCCCTGTGGTACATGTGGGCAACCCAAAGGGAACACAGGTGGCGGAGGGCCTGCCCACGGGCAGGGGGGCAGTACTGGGGACCACGGGACAGGTGAGAACCAGCAGGAAGTGAGGGGTGGCTGCTGCCCTAGAGAGGCTCCCAGGCAGGGATGCAGCCATCAGAGCTCAGGAGCCCGCCCAGCACAAAGGAACACTCCCACCCCCGGTCCCCAGGCTGGCCCCATTGCCCACCCCACCCAACCTGAGGCCTGAGCACCAGCTCCAGCCCTGCCTGCCAGAGCCCCTCCCCGTTCCTCCACCCACTCAGCATGCTTGGTGCCCGCACTCAATACGCACTCGGACCAGGCTGGGTGCCACACTGGTGCAGGGGGTCTTCACCTGCTTCAGGCACTTCTCGTGGGACATGAAGTTGCAGACTGTGGGAACAGAGCCGTGGGAGTTGGCCTCCATCCTGCCTAGGAATCTAGAGGCCCCAGGAATGGCACGCAGATGGGAGGCCTCAGCCAGCAAGCCCACCGAGGGCCATGGCAGGGCAGCAGCATCCTGACAGGGAGGAGTCCCCGTCGTGGTAGGCGGACTCTGTCACAGCTGCTGCAGCCACCTCCTGCAGGGCAAGTCACTGCCGGCGCCCAGCCCACCCCACCGTGGAAGCGACAGGGAGCGTGGTTCCCACCACCCACGTGCCTGGCCAGCTTGGCAGCAACGGGATGCTGCAGCAACAGCCTCCCCCAACCCTCTCGGAAGCACCAAGAAACACCCTGGCCCTCTGCCCCACCCCACCCCTCACCCACAGAGAGCACCTAGAGTGTACGTGGAGCAGGGGTCTGATGGCTGTGGCCATCCCGGGTGACGCATCTGGTGCCCCGTGAGTGGCCTCTGCCCCTAGGCTCAGCTCTCTTTCCAGGCTCTCAGGGGGGTGGGCAGGTGGGTGGGCATCTGGGCACGCCCCTCCTGATCCCTACAGCTGTATGCACCCCCAATTAGGCCTCCCATAAGCCGTGTCTGCTGGGACCCACAGCCAGTCTGTGCTGGGCCAGGACCCCACTGAGGCTAGTGGGATGGCCACCCCTGCCCATGTCCGGGTTGGGTGGGCCAGAGGCCCTGAAGGTGGTGAGCACTCAGACCACACTGTGCTCCCAAGGTCCACCTAAGAAGGGGCACCCCCATTGGTCCTGGGGGGCCCAGCAAGACTCAGACTCAGCTGGGAGATGGACTCAAAGATGGACAGTGTGGGGGGCCTGGAGTGGCCAGAGCAGCCTCCAGTAGCAAGTGCAGCAGGGGTGTGCCCGTGAGGATAGGGGCCTAGGGTGGGGTGGGTTGGACCAGGCTGCAGGGGCCAGGGCAGTGGGCAGGCAGCAGAGGGACGACTCTACAACACAGCCTTGCGTGAGATTGCCCACGGGACCTCAAGGCAGCTCCACCCCAGGCTGGCAAGAGTGGCCCTGAGGCCTATCTTCCCAGAAAACTCCAGAAGCAGCAGTCTGGGCTGGGGCGGGAGAAATGGGGAGACACAGAGGCAAAGGTGTGAGCCCCATCGGCCTCCCCTCCCGACAGACAGGCTGGCTCTGCCACAGAAGACAGCAACTGTGGGCCGGCAGTGCCCAGCTTCCCCTCTGGCTCAGGAAGATAGCGGGTGGTCACCGCACACCACGCATCCTGGGCGCTGCTGCCGGGAAGAGGCTCTTCCTCCGCAGCCTTATCAGGCTCCTCTGCTTGCAGAGGTCGCCAGCCCCTTCTCCATGGAGGGAGGAGGAGACGCACACAGCTGCCCAGGGGAGACCGCCATGTCATCCCCACACCCAGCCTCTCTCTGTGAGCTGCCGGGCCCTTCATACCCGGAGCCCTGCCTTCCCCAGATCTCCCCCGTGTGGGGCCCTGGGTCGAGCCTCAGACCTGGGGCTGGCTCGGCCTGTATCAGCAAGTCTCCCACCACAGGGGAGCCTCCTGGCCTGCCAGGGGGGAGGCAGGGCAGTGCGATGTTTCCAGCGTGACAGAAAAACCAGGGGCAAACACTCTCACACCAGCCTCACAGAGAAGGCATCCTGTATGAGGGCCCCAACTTCTCCCTACCCAGCCCAAACCAAGTCTCTACAGACCTCTGCCTGCATTGTGCCTCTGTCCCCACCGGCAAAGGCCTGCCTCCCTGAGCAGGGCAAGAGCTCACCACCCCGCCACCTGGGCAGCAGGGTGGGGTCCCCAGGGTGGGGTCCCCAGGCCTGCCCACCTGCACAGGACTAGAAGAGAGCAGGCCCTGAAGCACACACCCCGGCTGCCCAGGAACCGGAGGAGGGAGGGCCTTTTTGCCCAGCCGGCAGCTTGGCAGCTGCATGGGAGCCCTGTTGGGGCATGCCGTACTTGGGGCAGTAGGCCCCAGAGCCGGCTGTCCGGGAGCCCGAGCCTGAGCAGAGCAGACACCAGGCCCCTGTAGGCATCAGCGTGCACACACCCGAGCACGAATGAGCCAGCACCAGGGCACGGAAGCCAGCCGGCCAGGCCAGCCCTGCCTGGGGGAGCCGGCCTGCTCAGGGTGGGTGGCTTCATCCCCACATCCTGGCACCTGTCCCCTGGCTCACCCTGCCTGACTCAGGGGGTTGGGAGCCACGCTCTTCCCCCACTGGATTCTGACGGAGGTGAGGAAGCCCAGGGAGTCCTGGGGAGGGGCCGCGGGCACCCGGCACCCCGAACCCCGGACAGAGCAGGTCCTCATCACCTCCACGGGAAGGTTCTTCCCGCCCGGTGGGAAGGCCAATGCTAGGCCACAGCGCAGAGGCCAAAGGTGAGGCGCCCATTTGGGGCCAGGGGCTGAGGTCTGCAATGGGGTCGCGGGCGCTCACCGTCGCACAGGAAGCCAGCCAGCCCCCAGATGAAGTCGGAGCAGAGGTGGCAGTAGGTGGGCTTGGTGAGCGTCACCTTCCGGAAGGTGTGGCCCGGTGCAGCGGGGCCCGGGGTCCTGGCGCCTGCCCGCTCCGGCCCCGACCCGGGCTCAGACCTCGGCCCCAGCCGCGCGCGGCCTCCGCTGCCCAGATCGGGGCTGGAGGCCGGGCTGCCAGTGCGCGGCGAGCCGCCGCCGAGCCAGGCGCGGGGCCCGGGCTCGGCCGCCGCCGCCATACTCTGCCCGGGCGGCCGGAGCTCGGGCGGCTGGCGAGAGCCGGGTGCGCGCTGCGGAAAGAGGCCGTGGTCCCGGGTCTCCCCAGCAGTCCGCGCCGAGCTTCCGACTGCGCCCGCCGCCACTGCGCAGGCGCGCACTCTCGGACCCTGCCGGGCCGGGCGGCGGATCGGGGCTGGACCTCGAGGCTGAGTGGGGTGCGGCTTCTTGGGCGGGGCCTGAGGAGGAGGGGCGGGCAGGAGATAGAGCTGGGGGCGGGGCTTAGGGAATCAGGGCCTATCGGGGTAGGCCCGAAGGGAGGGGCCAGGTTGGAGGCGTGGCCCGAGGAGGGAGGCGGGGCCTGAGGGGCGGGAGGTCCGGCGGGCCTGCGGAGTTGAGGTTCTACCCAGGGTCCCAACGGAGCTGTTTGGGGCGACCTGGCTATCAGAGGAGGGTTCCGGTGGCAGCAGGCCGCCGACCTGAGCCCGGAGCCGGGACTCAGCTCTCTGCTCGCGGCTTCCCGACACCGACAGGAGGCGTTTGCACCTGCGGCGTCCAGGCGGGCGCCTGCGCAGACCGACTGCTCTTTCGCGGTCCCGGGATCCATCCTTCGGCTCGCGGTTGTCCAGGGCGACCCAGCGCGCGCGAGGCACAGCCTGCGCCCCCAGGGTGGGCTCGCGGTCAGGCTGGCGTCCACGGTGGAGGGGGGCCATGGCGACGGCCCTGGGCTGTGCGGGCTTGGGGTCGTCGGACGCCCGGCCCCTGTCCTCACCACAAGCGGGGACTGAAGCTCCCGGCCTGCGGCGGCCACGACTACGACGCCTGTTCGCGGCGAGACGCCCCCTCCCATCAGTTCTCCCTTTGGAAGCTGGAGGGGCCGGCCTCACTCCCTCCGCACCCTGGCCTAGCGTTCCAGTCCTAGGCGGTCCTGGACCCCTCCCCTGCATGAAACCCCGCCCCATCGCGCTCCTAGGCGGACACTGAACCCTACCCGCGCCCCTCCCGCCCACACTCCGCCCGTCCGGCCCTGCCAGCGGGGCACCCCAGCATGCACAGCACTATCTTGTCCGGGCAGCGCTGGGGACGTGTTCACTCGGTCGTCTTGCCCCCTCGCCTGCCAGCACTCCAGGGCCCCTGTTGCCATGAGCCCAACCGCAGAGTGCAGTAGTGTCCGTGGCCAAGGTGAGCATCGTGGGCAGAGGGGCTTGCTGGAGACCCATCTGGTTCCTGCGGAGTCATGGGCTGCCCTCCAACCAGGTCCCCACCTCAGCACTGCAACCATGGGCTGCAGGGCCTTGAAGAAGCTGGCTCCTGTGGGTGCTGGAAAGGGTGGGGTCCCAGAAGAGAAGAAAAATGGGGTGGGGACAGGCATCCAAACGGGAAGTAAAAGAGGGTGTGAAGGCCCTGGGATGGGGTGAGCCAGGAAAGGCAAAGCACCCCTTCCCATGGGATTCTTCAGACAGTGTCCACGTGCTGCAGCCCAGCCCCCAGCTCTGAGCTCAGCTCCCTGCCCCTCCTCCCCCTTCCGGGAACCTTGAGCTGGAGGGCTGCAAGCTCCTGGGTCTGCTCCTCTCCACCTGTGTCCTCAGCACCACCCCCACTCCCCGAACCTGCCCTCAGTCAGGTCACGGGTGACGCTGCATATAACACGTTTGTCCACGGACACAGCTCGACCAGCAGCAGTGTCTCAGCCTGAAGGAGTTGCCAGACACACGGACTGTCGGAAAGGCGAATCCCAGCCTCCCTGCACTTGGGGACCCAGCACCAGGCTTGGGGACTGCAGTAAGCAGTGGAATCACCAAGAAAAAGCACAAAAATGCAGAAAATGTGGCACTAAATAGATGGCAAGAAGGGCACCTGTTTCCAGTCTGAGCTGAGACAGGCCAGTGTCACCTCGCTCCACTCAGGATGTACGTGGCGGATTTTTCAAGGGGCTGTGATGTCCCCAAGGGTCTGCTGTGGGGCTACAAATAAACGTGAATGAGTAGATAGATTCACAAGCACGGGATCTGGGAGTATCTCGGACCAGCTGCACCTGCAGCTTGGAGGCACCCCCTCCAGTGGGGTGTGGCCACCATTCAGTGGGGCTTCTGGTGAACAGGCCCCCTTGACTGGCCTTCCTCCCCTGTCCTCAAGCACCGAAGAGGCCCCTTTGTGGGAGACTTGTTTGCCTTTGGACACTTTTTCATCTATACTTTGTATCAAGGGAAAAAGAGCACAAAAAAAGAAATACATTTTATGTTGCTTCTTTTTACAATGATTTCACAATGCCATTTTCCAGGGAGAAAAGAGGAAGACCACTGAGCCCCTCTGGCCCAGCTGGTTGGAAAACCTGTCAAGACGCTTGTTTGCAGAGGATCCCTCTGCAGAGCTCCCCGCTGGCTCTGTCATACTCACTGTCAGCACTGCTGTCTTCTTTGGAGAGAACGCGGTCGGGTCTCTTCCACCAGCCAGCTGGAAAGTGTGGGTGCACTTCACTGTGCTGTGCTAATCTAAGATGCCCCTACTGATCAGATGGCCTTCTTCCACCGTGTCCTTGTCACATTGCTACAAGGTTCCAGCTTGTCTTGTCAGTGCCATCCGGTCCAGTCAGCAGCGTCCAGCAGTTTGTGTGACTCGCTCCTCTTGGGTAATCGCCATGCATGTCTCTGGATGTGCCAGCATGTCTGGCATTAACTTCACGGTGCAGAGAAGTAACTGCAGGCCATGGAAACTACACCTGGCTGACCCCGACCAATGTTTCTACAGCGTGACTTCCCCTTGGTCAGATCCCGAAAGTATTGTCACCTCCCCGGGGCCCCCCAGCAAGAGGGGAAGTGTGACAGAAGGAACCCAGGACAGTGTGGACATGTCCAGGGTCACAATATCTTAGTTTAGCAAAGTTTACAGAACCACATGACCCCATAATGATGGCCCTTTGTCAATGCAGGTTACTGTGTGGGCCTGCCATGTCCCCAAGGCACCCAATGCCACACTGTCTCACTGCTCTGGCCTCAGGGTCCATCCAGGACAGCACACACCCTCCGGTGTGTTTCACATGTGGGCAGGACCAGGTCCCCCAGAAGCGGAGTACTGGCCTTGTCTGGCCCCTTGCAGTCCTGCAGTGTGGCCCTTCCCTGTCATCCGAGCAGCAGCACAGCATCTGTGTTCAGAATCTGTGTTCAGAATCTGCGCCCAGGGTTTGTTCTAATGAAAGCGATGGGGTATGGTGAGGTAACAGAGACCGAGACACCTGCCTCTGAAGGAACAACCAGTCGCTTACATTCCCCGGGAGAAGGAGGTGCTCTGCACCACACAGGGGCGCATGGGGGAGCCCCCGTCCGGGCCAGGAGGTAAAGAGGGAGCCAGGAGAGTGTGGCCCAGAGCCCCAAGTGGGGCCCTCACAGGAAGGAGAGGGTGAGGCAGCGCAGGGGTGGGTGGTATGGGCACACTCAGCAGCCTGGCCTGCAGGGAGGGGTCCCTCGCTGTCCAGCACCTGGCTTGCTGTCCGAGAGTGAGGTGGGGAGCTGATGGAGCAGGCTCTGGTGGCCCTTTGCCATCGCTGGTGCCCACAGGGCCAGGGGGTGCCAGGAGGGGCAGCGTCTCCCAGACCAAGGCCCCAAGACTCACAAAGACAGAGAATAAGCAGTTGCAGTTGGTACAGTCAGGGGCAGACAGACGGGGGGTGGGGGGCGGGGAGCAATGGTAACACCTGTGTAGTTAAAAGCCAGGCTTTAAGAGAAAAAACAAGACTTTGCGAGAAGAAGGAGGGGAAAGACGGGTGCTGCTGTGCACAGGCCTGTCCTGGGGAGAGTGCTGCCCCGGCCCAGAGGCCCCGCTGCCTGCCTTCTCCTCTTTCAGCCAGAGACAGAAGTGAAAAATCAAAAATATATGCATGTTTCTCTCTCTATACACACACACACACACACACACACGTATATGTACATGAGGCCCTATACTAATGTACCCCCCGCCTCCATGTGGCGCTGCCCGTTTCCAGGGGGCTGTGGGCATGAATGCCCCCCTTCACAACAGCCAGCTCTGTGCCGCTGTCTCACTCTGCTGACCAGGGCAAACCCCAGCCACAAATGTCAGAACAACCTCCAAGTCTCTCTTCAGAGGTCTGGCGTCTTCCGAGGCCAGTTCCCCTCAGCCTCCCCCTCACAGATGTCTAGAGCCACTCGGATAATCCAGGATAATCTCCCCGTCTCAAGGTCCTTAACTTAATCACACCTGCAAAGTCCCTTCACAAGCCAAGGTCAGACTCATGGGTCTGGGCGCGGCCCGTGGGTCACACTCCGTCCCCTCCCCGCCACTTCCACGCCATTGTCACACGTGTTAATTCCCTGGAGGCACTGCAAGTCCCACGCGACATCGTAATCATCACTCGCAGGTCCCTCCTCCCCAGACTCTCTCTGGGTCCCCTCCCCTCCCACCCCCAGGCTGTCCAGTCAGTCGCCTCCCAGAAGGACGCTGTTGGCCTGCCATCTCCTTCAGGACGAGTGTTCTCCGAGCTGGTTTCTCTGAAACGCCTTTTGGGCCTTCGCTTGTGAAAGCTCGTTGTCTGCTGGATTTAGAATTCCAGGTTTGCAGCCATTTTCCCTCAGGACGCTGAGGTCGGCAGCCACTGCTGCGGGGCGAGGTGGCCGGCCCTCCGGGCAGCTGGTTTCCACGCTTCGCCACCACTTTCTGGTCCTGCCGACAGCTCCCACGGCTTTTAGAAAATCATCAGCTCCTACCCCTTGGAATACCGCTGTGTCACCGACCTAAGGGACATGACGCTGGCTGACTGCAGAGTGGGCCCTGCCCCCTGGGAGGGACCATGCAGGGCCAGGCTGGACGCAGGGTGGTGCGAGGCTGGCAACTACGCACGGTTTCAAGTGTACACATTCACACGCGCGGCCCCTCCGCTCACACCCAGCTCGTGCCACCCACTACCTACTGGAAACACACACTTGGCTTCTCAGAGGCCACTCATCCCCAGCCACGTATGCGCCTTTACAACAGCCCCACTTTCAGAAAATACGCCCCCCAAAACGCAAGTGTCACCCTTGATCCTGCTCTTCTTCCCCCATGCAACCCATCAGTTGGTCCTAGTGCCCCGCGTGTGGCCACCTCTCCGCAGAGTCTGAGCCGGCCAGCGGCCGCCCGACCCGCCCAAGGGGCCCCTCCCGACGCATCCACAGAACAGCGCTCACCCTAGTGCCGCCGACCAGAGAGAAGCAGGAGCGGGTTTCTAAGGGTCCCCGCACTGACTCGCAGGGCAGGACTGTCGTTCCCGGCGGCGCGGCTGGGTCGCGAGGAGGAACTTGGCAGGAGAAGCAGCGATGCAACTCCCAAGCTCTGCAGGCTACCTCGCCCACCTAAACCCCGCCCTCGCCCACCTAAGCCCCGCCCACGCCCACCGCCCTGGCCTCGCCCGCAGACCACCGCCCACGCCCACCTCCCCAGCCCTGTCCGCTCACACCCCCAACCTGCCCACCTAAGCCCCGCCCAGCCCCGTCTCGCCGAGGCCCAAAGGATCCGCCCCTCGATGGCGGTCATGTGGCGCGCGACCCGGAGGCGGAACCGGCCGGAGTGGCGCAGATCTCGGCTCCGGGAGCGCAGAGGACCCCGAGGGCCTTCAGGGGCCGGGGTGTCCCCGCGCCGCGCCCGGCCATGCCCGCGTCGGCCGAGTGCCCCCCGGGGCCCGGGCCGGTGCAGCTCGTGCTCCTGGCTGCGCTGCTGGCCTCGTCCCGGGCGGCCCTGGCCGAGGCCCCTCACCTGGTGCGCGTGGACGCGGCCCGCGCGCTGAGGCCCCTGCGGCCCTTCTGGAGGAGCACTGGCTTCTGGTGAGCGTCACAGGCGGGGAGACTGAGGCTGGAGCGGCCCATCTTACCTCTATCCTGCCTCGAGCTTCTCTTAAACCTGGACCACGCACCCCGCTCCCTGGCCTCTGGGACCCCCTTGTGGTATGTGGAGAGACCCTTAGGCTCCTGTGACCGCGGTGCACAGTAGGTGCTGCTAGGTGAAGAAGACTGTCCAAGACAGCTTGCTCCTTCCTCTGGGGTCCACCCTCAGTCAGAGTGGGGGTCTCTGCAATGTCCCCCAGCTCCAGGGATGGGGTGGGGGATTTCTGGCTGAGAGGGGACCCCGAGTGGTGGAGGCCTGGGGCCAGGCCCTGAGTTTGCCTGGTGGTGGGAGGCAGGACAGGCCCTGGAAGGGGCGGTGGCTCAGGACACTGTTCCTTCTGCAGCCCAGAGCCCTCCCAGGGGGCAGCCCCAGGGCTGGAGGACATCCCTGCAGTGGCATCTGCCCCCACACCTGCGTGTCCCCACCCCTGTGTGTCCCCAACCCCCTCTGTGTCAGGCCCTGAGCTCAGGCCTGCCACTGGTAAGGCAAGGAGCAGGGTAGGGATGTGGTCCACTCTCCTCTGGGGGGCCCCTACCCCCCAAACCATGAGACTTCATAACATTTCTGGCCTTAGAGATTACTTTATTACATCGAAAACAGTGTAATGCACTGGCAGACACCCCCCAGGCTGTGTGCTGGGGCCAGGCCCTGGCTTCACAAGTGCGGGGTGCTGGGTGAGGCTGCTCTGTGGGTGTCCCCCACAGGTACCAATGCCCCCACACCCTCCTTCTGTCACCAGCCCCCCACTGCCACACAACCGGGCTGACCAGTACGACCTTAGCTGGGACCAGCAGCTCAACCTGGCCTACGTGGGCGCCGTCCCCCATGGTGGCATCGAGCAGGTCCGGACCCACTGGCTGCTGGAGCTCATCACGGCCAGGTGGGTGACAGGGGCGGAGGCTGTCTGGACACAGCTGGGCAGAGCCCACTGTGTGGGGGTGGAATCCGAGGCTGTGTCCACCACAGGGGGCAGTGGGGTGCAAGGTGGGTGGCAGCTCTGAGGAGCTGTACACTTCCCGGCAAAGTGTCCTCTGGGGAGGGGACATCACCTCTCCCACCTGGCCCCCGGGGGCCATGGGTGCTGGGGCAGCCCCAGGATCTGACACAGCTGGCTTCCTGCCAGAGGCCACTATGGAGGCTCCGGGTGGGGCTGGCACTCCCGCCCTGGCTCTGTGGCTGGACCCAGCTCCGCAACAGCGCAGGTGCCCTGTGCTGGGTTCGGGTCAGGCTGTGTAGGGAGGCCGCCCCAGGGCCGGGGGAGGCTGACTGGTCTCGCCGCCGTGGGCCCGGCCAGGCCTGGCTGAAACCAGGCACGAGGTGTAAGGGACACTTGGGTGTGTGTTGGGGGCATGGAGAGACACAGAGACCCTTACACCCCATCCAGAGCTGCCAGCTCCCACCTGGTGGTGTGCAGGCTGCAGGCGTCAAGGGACCAGTGTCCTTTCGGCACCATGGGGGCCTCATGGCTGTCTCGGGGCCCTCATTCAAATACGACAGTGATGCTGAGTGTCAACCGGCCCCCACGGCCCCACAGACTCGCAGCGCTGGCATCCAGCTCCACACCATGGTGGCATTTGTTTCAAAGGCTCCCTTGTTCCTCCAGGGAGGAGGCGGGACATACGGCCTCAGGAGAATCTGCCTGGGGGATTGGCGGTGTGAGGATGCGGAGGGAGTGGGGTCTGGGCCAGTGCTGCCGCTAGATCGAGGAGGTGGAGGTCGACGGCCCCCTGGGCCAGGCTTGGGCCGCCTGTACGGCATTGTGCACGGTGTGAAACAGCTGCCCCTCCTCATCCGCATCCCCCTGGTCCTCCCTGAGGAAGCCCCCTCGCCTCAGGGCATCCCTCACTGAGGGGCTGCAGCAGGCCAGGAGCAGGGTGATGCCCAGGGCCCTGTAGTCTCTCCGCAGCTCCCGAAGTGTGGCCAGGCCGGCCGCATCCAGGAATAGCAGCGGGGCGCAGTCGATGACCACTGTGTGGAAGCCGGCGGCCTCGGGCACCAGAGCAGCCGCGTTGCTCACTGGGCCCCGGCCTGTGTCCTCGAGGGGCTCTCCCTCGATGACCCCCGCCTCGGGGCCCTGCCCCTTCTTCCTGGCAGCCATACGCCCCACGTCCAGCCCCGTGAGGCTGTAGAGGGACCTCAGGAAGAAGTCCTTGTTGGCGTAGTGGAGGGGCCCTGCAAAGCGGAACACCTGCACCCCGGGCTCGGGGACCAGGCCTTCAAACTCCGAGACGTCCTCGTAGAAGCCGGAGCCTCCGACGCGGGCGAGCAGGGCAGCGTGTGGACGCTGTGTGCGGCCAATCAGGCTGAGCAGCGAGAGGAGCAGGCCGGCCAGCAGCCCGGCCTCAACGCTGACCAGCACGCAGGTGGTGGCTGTGGCCACCCAGACCAGCGCGTCGGCCCGGCTGAGCCGCCACAGCTGCGGGAGATCTCTCACCTTGCACAGGGTGCCCCGGAGGCTGACGACGATGACGCAGGCCAACACACTCCGCTGCAGGTCCCGGAACAGGGGCGCCAGCACCAGCAGCACCAGCAGGACCACCGCGGCACTGACCACACTGGACAGCTGCGTGCGGCAGCCGGTGGCCGTCTTCACCAGGCTCTTGGCCAGGGCGGCGCTGGTGGCGAAGCAGTGGAAGAAAGCGGGCAGCACGTTGCAGCAGCCCACGGCCAGCAGCTCCTGGTCAGCTCGCACGGAGTAGCCGTGGCTACGGGCGAACATCTCCGCCAGTGAGATGGAGAAGGTGGAGCTCACGAGGGCCAGGGGCACGGCATCCAGTGCCATGCGCCACATCAGCCCCGGGTCTGGCACCCGAGGGGCCATGAAGCCAGTGGGGATGTCGCCAGCCACACTGGAACCAAAGCGAGCGTGGAACTGCCCGAGGTGGGACACGAGCGTGGCCACCATGATGACCAGCAGTTCTGTAGGTGGCGGCACCTTCAGGCGGTGCCCGAAGCGGTCTGAGAGCTCCTTGGCGGCCAGCAGCACGACCAGGCACACGGCACTCGTGAGCACGTCACACAGGTTGGCCTGCCTGGCGCTGAGTAGCAGGCTCAGCCACGTGCGGACCACCGTGCCTGGCCCCTGGTGCCGGGGGACCCGCACGCCCAGCAGGTGCTTCAGCTGAGAGGTCAGGATGGTCAGTGAGGCCCCCATGGCAAAGCCGTCGAGCAGCGGCTGGGAGAGGTAGGCGGACACGAAGCCCAGCCGGAGGACGCCCATGAGGACCTGTGGGCAGGGTGTCATGAGGATGGCGCACTATCCGTCTCTGCCAAGGGGGTGGCCGCAGCACAGAGCCAGACCTGCCACGGGAAGGGGACTTCCTCCTGCCCTGTGAGTGGCACTGCTGCTCCCGGGGACCTGGAGCCCGTGGGAAGGTGGCACGGGCTGCGGAGTCCAGGCCTGCTCTAGGGGCGGGCAGGGGTGGGGGGCACGAGGAGGCAGGCAGCCAGCCCAGGACAGGGAGGCCACGTGGGCCAGCTGGGCATGTCTGCAGCTGAGGCCACACCTGGCTGCCAATTCCAGCCCAGGCTGCAGCCGGCCGGCCGGGTTCCCTGGGGCCCTCGGACGCCCCGTCCAGGGCACTGTCTCCAGCCCACCTCTGCCCATGCCTTGTTCTGTCCTCCTCTTGTTGGTAAACCCCTGTCCCTCGAGGCCCCCACCCAGAAGTTCGGCGGGGTCCCCGCTGCGTCCGACTCCTCACCTGGTAAATCCCAGCCACCAGCGTGAGGGCGGTGGCAATGCGGATGGCGTAGCAGTCACGTCCGCAGTCCGGCAGCCCAAGCACCAGCGTGGTGGCTGAGGCGTTGAGGGTGCTGTGGTTGTCCCCAGGCCCAGGGCCGTCTTGGGCAGGGTCGAAGCCGGCCAGCAGGAGCTCACGGTCCACCACCTGCCCCACCATGAGGCAGAGCAGGCTGAAGATGCCCACGGAGACGTGGCGGGAGGTGCCCATGAGGAAGTAGATTAGGTTCGCGAAGAAGGACGTGTAGAGGCTGTAGATGGGCTGCAGCCCGGCCAGCAGCGAGTAGGCGATGGCCTGGGGCACCAGGATGATGCCGATGACCAGCCCGGACATGACGTCCCCCGCCAGGTCCTCCCGCAGGCGGTACCTGCGGAGCCAGCGCGTGGCGGGCAGCAGGCCCTGCACCAGCCCCCCAGCCCCCTGCGTGCTGCACTCACAGCCCCGCTGCAGCCTGGCCTTCAGCCTCTCACGCAAGCTGGGGAGCTCTGGGGGCCGCCGGCGGACCAGCACCGGTCCACCCCCCTGCTGCTCAGGGGGCGCTTCCATCCTGGGGTGCCAGGCCCCGTGGGACAACCTGCCAGGGAGAAGTGGGCAGTGGGACCTTCGTCACAGAGACCAAAGGGACCGAAGACACGTGCAGAGACAGAGACACATGTAGGCAGCCCTCACCTCGCGCCCCCACCCAAACCGTTTTCTCCAAGTGATGGGCGACTCTCCTAGGTTTTGCCTTGAAACCCAGGGGCACAGCGCCCCTGCGGAGCTGGACTGTGCCCCTGGCCCGCCCTGCTGTCCACTCAGCGCGGCATCGAGCGGCCTGGCCTGCTCCCTGGGCGAGCTCAGCTCAGACTGTGGCTCTTTAAGCTCCCCCCCTGGTGGCGTTGAGCACGGTCACTCCGATGCCAGTGCGGGCCGTGCTGCACGCTGGGCTGCATGCTGGTCCGGGACGCAGGGCCGGGTTTGCTGGGGCCGCGGAGGGAGGGTGGTGCTGCTGGCCTGGCGGGAGGCGCCAGCAGGTGGCCCAGCCCCTATGGGCTTGGGCTGTGGCTCTGCCTTTGTGGGAGGGAGGAGAGCTGTTTCCTCCTCTGAAGACCTCACCTCGCAGGGGTCCCCAGGGTCCAGGGCTGTTTAAATGCCACCTGCCTGTTGCCTGCAGGTCCCCAAAAAGAGCCTGTCCTGCTCCTCTGCCCAGCAGCCGGCCTTGCTGTGGCCACGTCCCCCAGAGCCGCCACCGCCCTGCACGTCCGGCATGACCCTCACCTGAGGGAGCCGCTCACGGGCGCGGTGGGTGGCCAGGGGCCTCGCCGTCTGTGCTCTGAGGCCAGGGTCTGTGGGCTGGCTGCACCCCTGGCCCTGCGGCTCCTGTCTGTGGGTGGGGGTGCGGGTGGTGGGCTCTGGGTCTGGCACCCCTGGCAGGCAGTTCTCTGTAACGAACCTCTGACTGTGTGGCCGGCGGGGCTGGGCTGGCAGTTAAATTATTTACCTCAAAGGCTGCTGAGTCACCTGCCCCCCAGCCGAGGGCTGCCTGAGCAGTTACGCCAGGGAGCTGCGCTGTGATTGGAGGTCCACGAGTAGTTACATTGTGTGGCCTCTGATAAGTGCCCAGCCTCCTGGGATAGGGATAGGGCGGCAGGTATGGGACAGGTGGGCCAGGCAGCAAGAGGCTGGGGCAGGGTGCTTGGGTCCTAGGGCCCCTGAGGGAGGCCAAGACTCAGGAGCCCAGCCCGGCCCAGGGTGGACACAGGCAGCATGTGACCCTTCAGCTCTGGGCCAAGTGGCCTGGCCCGCAGGACCTTGGAGGATGGGTACGGGCCACAGGGGACCAAGGCAGGGGCTGGTCTTCTTGCCCCAACCCCAGACACCCTCCCTGTCCTGATGGGAGACAGGTTTGCCAGGCAGGGACATGGGCAGGGGCCTACCTGGGCAGCCACGTCCTTGGCTTCTGCTCTGTGTCCTGTGGATAAGCTGTTGTGTGTGTGTGTGTGTGGGGGGGCACCATCAAGGTATTGACTGGTACTAGCCTGGAGTGGGGTGTGGGTCCAGACCACCTGATTCCAGCAGGGTGCTGACCCCTGTCCATGGCAGGGCCTGGCTCCCCTGCACCCCCTTCTCTCCCCTGCACAAGGGCCCGGCTGGCAGCACATGGCTCTCCTGGTGCCCCACACATGTGAACTAAGGGCAAACAGCTGTTTTCACAGTGATTATTCAGGACCTCAGCCCCCCATCTTTTAAGTGAAGAAGGGGTGAGCAGGGTCCACCCATGGGGTGCCGAAGCCCCAAGTGCCCCCATCCTAGAGGGGTGGTCCCTGGGTGGCTGGAAGTCCATGCTGGCCTGGGCTGCTGTCCCAGGAGGTTCTGGCCTGGGCTCGGTCCTGCTTCCCCTGCCCCCACGGGAGCTGCCAGGGGAATACAGATCAACTGTCTTGCCGAATCCACTCTCCCGGGACGGGACGAGTGCGAGCTGAGGGGCTCCGTCCAGGCCCCTCCACACTCGGCCTCACTTTGGGACCTCAGGAAGCCTGCCCTCGAGTCCGGCTGCAGTTCTGAACCCCTGGGCCTGGCTGGTAGACTGGGAACCCCATTTGGGGGCAAAGGTGGGGGTGGGGGTGGTGTTGGGGTGGTGACCACCAGGGATGACAATGCAGGCTCCCTCTCCAGCCTTGTCCTCGGAGAGTATGTGGGCCCCTGCCCACCCAGGTGTGGCCTGGGCCCATGCAGCTCCCACCAGGCTGGGGGTCTGAAGCAGGTGACGAAATACAACTAAGGTCCCAGCTGTCCCTTTGGAGAATCATAGGACCCCTGGGACCTAACTCACGCACACAGCCACAGACCCCTGCTCTGTGCCTGGCTCTCTGTGGTGTATTCACGGCCGTGATGGACCTGTGGTCTGTCGGGGCACGTGGGCAGGCGTCCGGGGTCCTGGGGGAGGACACTGAGGCCCACTCCACGCCCACTCAGGGAGCCCACTGGCGGCAGGGTTCTCCTGCTCTGCAGACAGCGGCTGGGGTCTCTGGTGCCTTCCACCTGCTGCCAGCCTCCTGCCCATTCCCTGCCACAGCCACACGGCTATTTACTTAATATTTGTCGTTAAGTCGCGGTTTTAAATTGTTAAGTTCACTTATTTGTGAAGGAAACGTGTCCCTACAAGTGAAAAAAGGCCCGCAGACAGCCCATTTGGTCTCCAGGGCCCTTGAGGACCAGAGCCGAGTTTCCCCGGAAAGCTCAGCTACCGCGCGCGTGCCTGCACTCGGGGTTCCAGAGGGAAGGCCGAGGCTAGGCAGACTCTCCTCCCAGGCCCGCGGCCGGGGTCAACACCCTGCCCTCCTCATCCCGGGACCGCAGAGCACGCTCTTCCCCGCCCCCACCTGCTGTGGGAGCCCCGGCTTGGGTCTCCACCCCGCACAAGCCCCGCCCCGCGTTCCCTCTGGGGTGCGCACGTGCGCCCCCACTGCCAAGCGCGCGCGCGGCCGGTCCCCCAAACCCCAGGCGGCGTCCTCCCCCGACTCTACGGCGCACCCTAGCACTCACTAGGCCCGGGCGGAGCTCGGTGCTCGCGGCGCAGGCGCTCAGGGCGCGGGTGGAGGTCTGGTGCCGCCGACCAGCCGCAGGCGCGCAGTGAATGAAGCCGCTGTACTGCTGCCGCCGCCCCGCCCACGTGCGGGAGCGACTCCTGGTGCCCAGCCCCCAGGTTCGACCCCCTGCAGGGCGGCGAGATGGAGGGGCCCTGGGGGTCGATCGGGGCCAGGGCTGCGTCTGTGACTCAGGTTTCTCTGCGGGGGGGAGCACTGAGTGGGCTGCACCCTTCACCCTACCGCTCGGCGCCCTGCCTGGAAAATACACCATTTCCCTTCCCAACGGAGTAGGGGCGCCGAAAGCGAGGCCCAAGGACTGCTCCTGGGGTCCTAGCTCCCACCTCCGGGTTTCCTGAGGGCAGGTGTAGTGACCCCCAGGGCACCCCTGGTTGCCGAGACTGGCTGGGCCAGCGGACATTCAGGTTCACCCAGAGTGACACACTGGGGACACCTCTGGCCCCAGTCGAAGCAGGGACTAGCAGGGGTCTGGAGAACACTCTTTATGCCTTCACCTTGCCATTTGTCACCATTGCGTGCACCTGCGGCCCCCCCCGCCGTGGGACTTTGGAACCCTCTCCTGTGTGCATTTAATTGTTACCCAAGTGCTTATTCAGATTTATTTCTTTGCTGTCGGCTGCGACCTTTGGATGGAAGGGAAGGTGGGGGAGGGGACGGCTGGATCCTGCTGGGTCCCAGTGCGGGAGGGCAGCCCCTGCACAGAGGGGCCAGCAAGCAGCAGGGGGCGTGGTGGGTGGACTTTCAGGGCTAAGCCCATGCTCTGCCTTGCCTGGGAGCAGGGGTACAGTGAGGGGTGGGGAGAGAAGAGCTGGAAGGGAGGTGCTGACCTGTCCCGACCCTCCGAGTTCAGGGGACAGAGCTGGGCTGGAGACTGACAGACCAGGGACCGTGTGGGGTCTGACCCATGGTGACACCGCCTTGCCCCCTATCTGCCATCACACGCACACTCACGCTCGCACAGGCAACACTCTGGCCGCCCCGTGGCAGGCCCTCTGGCCTTTCCCCTCCTGCATTCCTCAGCTCTCCCGGGGGACCAGGCTGGTCCTCAAGGGCCACCCTCAGATCCCCTGCCTGCCGCCTGCCTGAGCTGCTCACCTGGCAGCACCCCAGCCCCGACCGGCCCGTCCGGCTGCCCTGCCCACTGCCGCGCCCAGGCCTGGGATGACTGCCCATCTCGAGGCCCATGCCACTGTGCGAGGGCTGTGCCAGGGCCCCACCTCCAGCTCGCCCGCACCGGTCAGGTCAGCCCGGGCTGTCTCCCCACCTCTCTCACCCATCCGCTCAGCCCCTCCTCGTCCGGACACCCCATCTCCCCCCGGGGACTCTTCTGGCTCCAATCAGCCCCCAGAGGGACCCTTTCAGAGCATTGTGGCACAGGCAAGACTGTGAGAACGGTAAACAAAATGTGCTGTCGGGCTGGGGTGCCGGGAGGGACGGATGGGTGAGGAGTTTGGGCACTGAGGCTACGACGGGTGACGTGGTCGCAGCAGATCCGTGTTGCCACACGTCCTTCCAAACCACAGAAGGCACACCGTCAGGGTGCCCCTCCGAGCTCCGCCTGCAGTGACATCCGTCGTCACAAATGTCCCCTCGGTGGGGACGGTGGCAGTGGGGAGGCTGTGCACGTGGGAGGGGGAAGGGAAATCTCTGCACGTCCTTCTCAGTGTTGCTGTGAACCCTCAGCTGCTGCAAAAAATTCAGTCTTACAAACGAGCGCACCCCAAAGCTGCGGCGCTGCTCTGCTTGGATCTCCGGTAGGGCTCCCCCTGCCCTGTGAGTTGGGGCCCCTCCTCGCTGTGGTCACAAGGCCCAGATGACACCTCGCACGCACCCTCGTCCTGCCCCAGGCCCACGAGCTGCCTTTCCACCGCTGTGTCCTTGAGCCCCATCTGCCTCAGGCCGTTGCACATGCTGCCCACCCCTCCCTGGCCCGTCCGGCCTGTCTCCTGGCTCTCCCCTGGCTGGCTGCCTCAGCATCCCGGAGGCCCTGGATGCCACCTCAGAGAAGCCTTCCCTGCTTGGCCCTTCTCTCCCCGGCACATCCCCTTCCCGCACGTCTGAGTTGAGTCATCGCCTGATGAGGCTCATCCCTCTCAGAATGGCAGCCCCCAGGGACTGGCCGCAGCCTGGGACACGCTGCCTTCTCCCTTTCCTGTCTGTCCGTGTTGCCTCTTGGAGTGTGTGTGGGTGGGGGGACGGGGCGCGACAGGGGCCCTGGCCTCCAGGGGCACAGAGAAGCAGGTCTGTCAGGCTCCTGTCCCGTAGCCCCTACTCCAGGTCGTTTGCCTGCAGGGTGTGTGTTCTGCCCTGCTCCGCCCCCAGGGCGGAGGCTTGTAGCTGGGCCTTCCCCAGAAGACCTGCCTGCCCGGCCTGCTCCTGACCCCCTAGCTGTCCTGAGCCCCGACGGCTCTGGGGTGGGGGTTCCAGGACCGGCACCAGTTTGTACTAGGCTGTGAGTGACAGGCCTCCGTGGCTGGCCTTTGCCAAGGGGAGGGGCCGTGGTTCTGGAGCTGAGCGCTGGGTGGCGCTTTGCTGGACCAGGGCTGCCCCTTCCTGCCCTGACCTTTCCCGTCCTCTGCAGGAGATCGGCAGGGCAGGGCCTCAGCTACAACTTCACTCACCTGGATGGCTACCTGGACCTTCTCATGGAGAACCAGCTCCTCCCCGGTGAGTGGCGGCCCTGACCTCTGCCCACCAGGGGCCCTCTCCCGGTGACCTGGCCCCTCTGGGTTGTCAGTCGTTGCTCATCCGGGAATGGCCCGGCGCCGGTGTGGTGGGACCCTGGCCTGGGGGAGTGGGGGTCGTGGGGGTGTGTGTGGCATCACGCCACCCCTCTGTTGCAGGCTTTGAGCTGATGGGCAGCCCCTCTGGACACTTCACGGACTTTGAAGACAAATGGCAGGTGTTTGAGTGGAGAGAGCTGGTCTCCCTCCTCGCCAGGAGATACATAGGTGGGCAAGACTGGGGGTGAGGGGTGGCGGTGGGCGTGCCTGGGCTGGCTGCCCTCCTGCGTCAGCCCAGCCTCCTCACGGATCGCGGGGGCAGAGTGCAGACTCCTGGGAATCAGCCCCAACATCCTGACCGCCAACCGCGGGTGTGCCTGCCTGGGAGTTGGGACGGCATTCCCCTGCCCCAGGGCGGGGCCCAAGTGACAGCAGGGACACTGCAGATAGGTATGGACTGGAGCACGTTTCCAAGTGGAACTTTGAGACGTGGAACGAGCCCGACCACCACGACTTTGACAACGTGTCCATGACCACGCAAGGTAGGCGGGGCCTCCTGGGTCCGGCCAGCGAAGGGGATGGGGTGGGGGCCTGCTGAGAGACGCTGTGGATGCCTAACCCTCCGCCAGGCTTCTTCAACTACTACGACGCCTGTTCCGAGGGGCTGCGCGTGGCCAGCCCCACTCTGCGCCTGGGCGGCCCCGGGGACTCCTTCCACCCGCCGCCGCGCTCCCCGCTGAGCTGGGGCCTCCTGGAGCACTGTCTCCGTGGCACCAACTTCTTCACGGGAGAGGTGGGAGTACGGCTGGACTACATCGCCCTCCACAAGAAGGTAGGGCCCGGTCCCACCGCCCCCAGGCTGTTCTCTTAGGCTGGCGCTGTCCGGGCTGAGGCCGTGCTGCTCACCGCAGGGCGCCGGCAGCTCCATCTACATCCTGGAGCAGGAGAAGGCAGCGGTGCAGCAGATAAAACAGCTCTTCCCCAAGTTCGCCGACACGCCCATTTACAACGACGAGGCGGACCCGCTGGTGGGCTGGTCCCTGCCGCAGCGGTGGCGGGCAGACGTGACCTATGCGGCCATGGTCGTGAAGGTGGGCCGGGCCCCGGACCTCTCCCGCCCACACCGGCCACGCTCTGCAGGGGGAGGGCGGGGAGGGGGCCATGGAGGCCGAGGTCCCAGCTGCCTGTTTCCGCAGGTCATCGCACAGCACCAGGACCTGCTGGTGGCTAACAGCAGCTCGTCCCTCCGCTATGCGCTCCTGAGCAACGACAACGCCTTCCTGAGTTACCACCCACACCCCTTCTCCCAGCGCACGCTCACTGCCCGCTTCCAGGTCAATGACACCCGCCCACCCCACGTGCAGCTCCTGCGCAAGCCGGTGCTCACTGCCATGGGGCTGCTGGCCCTGCTAGGTGAGCCTGCGTTCCGCACCCTGCTGCGGGGCTGGGACCCCGGGGGCCAGGCTCGCTCGCCCTGGGCGCACGCCTCCGCGGCTGGAGGGACAGAAGCACCGGGTGGATGTGCGCTGCTGGGTGGGCCGCAGAGGTTGTGGTGTGGCCAGGATCCTGGTGGGGACCCCAGTGGAAGGAGCCAATGGTGGGAAGCCCGGTCCTGGGCGGGGAGAGGGGTGGCACCCTCCGTGTGGTGACCGCCCCCTCGTGCCCCGCAGACGGTGAGCAGCTCTGGGCCCAGGTGTCGCAGGACCGGGCGGTGCTGGACGCCAACCACACTGTGGGCGTCCTGGCCAGCGCCCACCGCCCAGCCGGCGCCGCCGACGCCTGGCGCGCTGCGGTTCTGCTCTACGCAAGCGATGACACCCGCGCCCACGCCAACCACAGCGTCGCCTTAACCCTGCGCCTGCACGGGGTGCCCCCGGGCCCGGGTGAGCACCGGGTTCCAGGGAGGGGGCCTTGGGGCGGGCTTCGGCGGGGAGCTGGGTGTGTCGGAGGGGGCGGGTTCGGGAGGCGCGGCCCCAGCGTCCGGCTCCGCAGGGCTCGTGTATGTCACGCTCTACCTGGACAACCAGCGTTGCAGCCCGAACGCGGAGTGGCAGCGCCTCGGCCGGCCGGTCTTCCCCTCTCCGGAGCAGTTCCGGCGCATGCGCGCGGCCGAGGTCCGCCGGCTGCGGGGGAGAGGGGAGGGGGGCGAGGGGCCGGGCTGCTCCCAAGTTCTCCCTCCCTGAGTACCCGCCCCTGTCCCCAGGACCCTGTGGCTACGGCGCCGCGCCCCTTCCCTGCCAGCGGCCGCTTGACGCTGCGCCGTGAGCTCCCGCTGCCCTCGCTGCTGCTGGTGCACGTGTGCGCGCGCCCCGAGGAGCCGCCGGGCCAGGCAAGTGGCAGTCCCGCCCCCGCCCCACCCCAGCCCCACCCTCCCCGCACCCGGTCACGGTGCTTCCCTCTTTCCAGGTGACCCGGCTCCGCGCTCTGCCCCTGACCCGCGGGCAGCTGCTTTTGGTCTGGTCGGATGAGCGCATGGCCTCAAAGTGCGTGAAGATGCTCGCCCCCACACCCCTGCCCCTGTCCTGCACTTGCCCATTCTTCCCCCCACCCGCGCTCGGACGCCTCCTGCAGGCCACAGTGCCCCGTGGTAACCTCATTGCGGCCTGCAGCCCTCACCCTGACCACCCAGAAGGCCACGCATCCCTCCCCTCACACCCCCACCCCCACTGTACTCACAGACAGATGGGTGCCACCCCTGCTCATGCTGGGTGAGGGCACCTACAGGGGACGCTGCCAGTGGCAGGTGGGCTCCAGTCCCTCCCCTCAGACGGCTCAGCCAGTGCTCACCACAGGGAGAGTGCCCGGGGCCCCAGGAGGAGCCAGTGGGGGGCTGCGGGCCATCAGGTTCTGACCACCGAGACCTCCCCGGGTCCTGACTAACCAACGACCCCAGGTGCCTGTGGACGTACGAGGTCCAGTTCTCCCTGGATGGCCAGGGCTACACTCCGGTCAGCGGAAGGCCATCGACTTTCAACCTCTTCGTATTCAGCCCAGGTGGGTCTGCCGCCAGCTCTGGGGCCTCCGCACAGCGCCTGCAGCGTGGGGTTCCAGAAGACCACGCGTGGTGAAGCCCGAGGTCGGGGGCTTCAGGGGTCACATGCTCAGGCACATGCGTGTCCCCTCGTGTCCCCAGACACAGCCATCGTCTCTGGCTTCTACCGAGTTCGAGCGGTGGATTACTGGGCCCGGCCAGGCCCCTTCTCCGACCCTGTGCGGTACGTGGAGGTCCCTGCCCAGTGAGGGCCACCGCTGTCCCTGACTGGAGCCTGTGCTGACTGCGGGCTGGCCCGTCAGCTGTCGTGGGCTCTTCTCGCCTCCTCCTGCCCCGCCACTCGCCCGTAAAGTGCCTTCCCACACCCTGGCTCTGGAGTGCCTTTGTGGGCAGACGCGGGCTGGAGCACACCTTCCTGGCCTCTCCCCCACCCAAGGGTGCCAGGAGGGGAAGCGGTTGCGGCACTGGCAAGTCTGAGCTGCGGGAGGCGGCTAAAGCGCACCTGCCATTAGGAGGCCGAGAGCACCAAGGGGGCAGCAGGCCCCATCCCCTCCCACCTTCTACCTGCAGGGGAGACCCCACCACCTGCAGCCCTGCTGCGCCTCACCACACCCTCCGCCCTGCCGGGTGGGGCAGGGTGTGCGCCAGGCTGCGGGCCCAGACTCTGGTCAGCAGCCGAGGACCAACAGGGGGTTGGGCCGCCCCTGGGGGTGTTTCTGCCCCATCTGTGGGCCCAGGAGGAAGCAGGTGGTGTGGTCCGATGAAGACAGTTTGGGGACATCCGGAGTTGAGGTCAGGGGGTGGCACAGAACCCCCGCCCCCACTGCTCCCAGGCAGGCCGGACAGGTGAGGGAGTGCTCTCCCAGGTGCAGAGCTCACCTGGACAGGAACAGACACCGGGGCCCTGGGTGGGGGCCCTGTGAGTAAGTGAAGGGCACAGTGGCCCCGGCCCCACTCTGGTCTCCCCGTCCCCCGGGCGGCCCTGGGCTCCAGTGCGGAGGAGACGGGCCAGGAAGGGCCGGCAGGTGACCAGGCCCGGTCTGCCCCTCTGGCCCCCCCAGGCTGCCTGCCTGGTGTCCATGTGAGAAGCTCAGGGGCCACCAGCGGCCTTGTCACACGGGTGGGAGGTGTCCACTGGGTCATGCGTCCGTCTGAGCCCCAAAGCCAGCATGGGCTCCCCATGCCCCTTTCCTCATGGGGGTGCCTGAGGGCTGGGGGCCCAGGGCCTGGTGTGGGGGTCCGTCACCCCAACCGCAAGACAGAGTCTCCTCCACCTGCCCGCGCAGTGGCCGCAGTGGCTCGAGGGCCATCTCGGCTTCCAGCTCCCGGGCAGGGCCTGGGTTCCCCGGGGTCCAGGTCCTTCCTTGGACACCAGGGCCCGCAGGGGTGCGGGGCGCGAGACACCCAGGGCCGGGAGGGCGTGGTGGGTGGCACAGGGTTCAGGCTGTGCCTCAGCTGCGGGTTCCGGCCTGGCCACTGCTCCTGCCCTGGTAGGAGGGACCCTTCTTTGCAGGTGACTGTGCCTCTGGGGCGGCCATCGGTGCTCCCCGCTCTGCCTCCAGGGAGGGTGAGTCACCATCTCCACCACGACTGTGGCCTCTGTGCACTCAGGTGGCCACCAGAGCGCTGAAGCATCCCTGCCCTGTGTCCAGACTGCTGGTGTGGGCGTGGCCTGGGAGCACACGGACACTGGCGGGGGTGGGGGGAGGCCCATGTGACTGGCTCCCACACAGCCTCTGTCCCTGCTGCCACAGCTGCTGGCACCCGGGCCCTGTTTCGGAGAGTGTCCCCCATGCTCCCTGGAGTGATGAGGGCATCCCTGTGGGATGTGGCAACCCTCACTCTGTGCCTCTCCCCAGACCCCCTTGCCCCCCAAGCCTCCCACCTCAGGCTTTCTGAGTCTGGCCACCTGAGCGTCCCCTTGGATGCTGCCCTCAGCGGAGCCACGCTTGGGCCCGCTCTGCCACCTTGGTTCCAGCCCATCGAGACGCAGGCACACGTAGCGTGGCCCCCAAGCCCTGTCTGCACCCCCCTTCCCCCCCCCCAGCCGACAGGCATCCCCCAGCAGCCTGGGCATGGGGAGAGCGGGCCGGCGGCACTGCAGCGGGGCCGGGGCCTCCGGGCCAACGCTCACCTCTCGGAGTGTCTGGGTCACTCGGCCACTTGGGATGCTGGGCCAGAGCTTCACTGGGGCCTGAGGCTTTTTCAGTCGGAGGTGAACTGAGCTGACGGAGGGGACAGGGTGGGCCTGCGCTGGGTGCCCGGGGCTGCCAGAGGCCTCGGCAGCTTCCGGCAGTCCCACGGGCGGTCTGCGGCTGGTGGTCACTTCACCTTGCCACATCTGGGCCTGCCGCAGGGGCTTTCCCGCCAACATTACCTTCTGCCTAGGGGGTGGGGCGAGCAGCCAGTGTGGTCTCCCCCAAACTCACAGTCCCAGCGAGCACTCTTAGAAGGGGGCGCAGTGAGGTACAGAAACTGACCTCACTTTATTTTTGCTATTTTGTTATTTTTAAAAGCTTCATCTTTTTTTTTAAGATTTTATTTATTTTATTTTTAGATAGGGAAGGGAGGGGGAGAGAGAGAGAGAGAGAAACATCAATGTGTGGTTGCTGGGGGCCATGGCCTGCAACCCAGGCATGTGCCCTGACTGGGAATTGAACCTGTGATGCTTTGGTTTGCAGCCTACGCTCAATCCACTGAGCTACGCCAGCCAGGGCTAAAAGCTCCATCTTTAAAGGAAAAAAAGAAGGGCCTTATTTATTTTTAGAAAGAGAAAAAGGGAGAGAGAAAGAGAAACATTGATCCGGTGTTTCTCACACATCCCCTACTGGGGACCTGGCCTGCAACCCAGGCCTGTGCCCTGACTGGGAATTGAACCTGCGACCCTTCGGTTCGCAGTCTGGCACTCAATCCATTGAGCCACACCAGCTGGTTAAATCAGATGTCCCAATATTTCTGACACTGTGCGATCCCTGAACCTTCCCCAAGGCTCTGACCTCGGGGTGTGTTGCCACCGCCCCCCCAGCCCCCGAACTCGTGAGTCACCTCTCGCCTGCCCAGTCCGCTCAGTGCGAAAACAACTCTCTGGATCATACTGAGATGGCGGCCATCACAATAAACGGTGAAAACGTGCCCGCATCCCTCTCACGTGTGCAAGGCGGCGAAGTGCGCCTGACTGCTTCCTGGACAGGAGGGAAGACAGCGAGCTCGGGTCGGCTCTGTGCTGAGCGTCGTGGCAGAGACGCCCGCCGGTCACTTGGCACTGGCCTGTCAAGGTAGCAGGAAGGGATCCCCTCCTTTCCCCCATGTTTCCCACACGTTTCTGATGTGGGAGCTAACCATCTCCACGGCTTACCCAGGGAGGGACATGGGGGAGGGAGGGGAGCAGGGAGGGCCCTGGTGCCCTGTGGGTCAGGAGGGAGTGATGCCCACACAACCTCGAGGACGATTCTCGAGGCCGAGACCAGCACACAGCAACCCCAGGAAGCTGGTGTTTCCCTTGCTGCTGTCAGTGACCAGGAGACGGCTGCAAGGGCCCTTCCGTACTTTGGGGCGGGCCAGCGACTGCAGTGTGGACTCTGCTTATGGAGCCCGGCCCTCGTCTCAAGCTCTGTGTCCATGAACCGGCCCCGGTCTGGGGGGCGCTGGACGCCGGCTGAAGTCTCACTATGATGAGGGTCAGAGCCGCCCAGCAGCCCCCAGGCTGCATGCACCTTGGGAAGCCCCCAGGTGCTTCCTTTCCCAGGACTCTGCGTGCAGTCGATCACCTCACAAGTGACTAGCACCCCGGAGGGTTGATCACCTGAGAAACACCGTGTGTGGGAGTCGCTGTGGGTCCAACTGGCCAGGGCGGCTAGCCCTGGGGGGGCCTGGGGGAACACAGCTGCAGGCCGCAGTGAGACCAGCACCCATCTGCAGGCCCTGATCTCCATGCCCAGGCTCCGGCCTCACCACGGGCCTGGTCTCGGTGGCCATGTCCCAGGCCTGCGCGGGCTGTGCAGGGGCTGAGGTCACCACCATGCTGCCCAGGCTCCTGCCAGTACCACCAGGGACGTGGGGTGGGGGGTCAGGCATCCAGGCTGCTCTGGGGGCCACCCTCCTTTGGGTGCTGGAGGCAAAGGAGTGGCCCAGGTGCAGGTGTGCCAGGTGGGTCCTCGCTGAGGGCCTCCTGCCTGTCCGTCCCCACTGCCCTGTCCAGTCTCAGGCGTCCCTCCCAAGCCTCGCAAATGGCCGTCCCTCAGCCAGCGAAGGTCCAGCCAGGTCCGGCCTTCCTGGGGCCGCAGCACCGTGACCCCATCCCTACGCATCCTGCACGCTTCCCTTTCAGGACAGGAGGGACGCCCAGGCTTCACAATGTGGCATTGCCATAGCAACCAGCCCTTGCCTTCACCCTGCACTCCACCAGTGCTGGGTTAGAGTAACCGGGGCGTTGTGTCCCGTTGGCAAGGTCAGTGGGTGTTGGAGCCCTCGTGGAGGGTCTGTGTCCTGGGCCACCTCCAGTGCTGGTGGCCCTCAGCCAGAGGAGTGACGGGGACATGCCGATCCCAGTGGTTGCTTCAGTGCAGGGACTGGTCCTGCAGGTGGGCCAGGGAGCCTCCTGGGCCTGGGGTAGCAGGGTGGGCACCACCCCCAGGTGTGAGCTGGGAGGGACTCGGCCCCACAGGCCCAACATGTCACCCTGGCCCCTTCCAGGTGTGCGTGGAGCAAACCCAAGTGGGAGCCACAGTTTGGGGGATTGAGATGCCACCATATGCCTGGGTGTGACCTGGGTCCCCTCAGGGCTCCGAGGCTGCAGGGGTGACTGAGAAGGAGGGCCTGCCTGAGTGTGGGGGCCCACAGCCCAAGGGGACGTGGGGACAGCATGGGCCACGGAGTGTGTGGCTGCAGCCCAGGCTGGCACAGCGGGGCCTCCCCAGGGCACACTCCCCCATGCTGAGAGTGGCTCTGGGTGCCGCTGCCTCGGTCCACGAACCCCTCCCGCCCACCTGGACGGCACCATGCAGGACACCTGCCCTGCCCCCCCGGGGTGCAGTGCAGTGCAGCCCAGCCCTGGGTCATCAATGCCCCCTGCAGCCTGCTAGTCAAGGGGCCTCACTGGGGTTGCACGGGATGGGGGACCCTCCCTGCAGAGGCTGAGGCAGCCCGTGGATGCACCTGCCCAACAGCCCCAGGAGACCAACACCCCCTGCAGCCTGCTGTCCTGCCCAGTGGTCCTGCCCGGATCCCTGGCCACGTCCTGTGAGGGCCAGCCATGAGGCAGGACCAGCAGCTAAGCCCACACCCATTGAGCCCTGTGGGGACAGGTACCCATCAGAAGGGGACCCCGGGTGGAGGCTAGGCTGGGGGTGCTGCTCTTCTTAGTTCACCCCTCAGGAGGGTGGGCATGGGCCGCTGGCCCCTACAGAGTCTATGACCAAGAGTCACTGGTGGTGCCCAGTGTCCCTCAAAGAGGAAGGGGTAGGTGGGTCCCAGTCCCTCCTGACGGTGGTCCAGAGCAGGGCCCTGGAAGGAGAGGCCTATGCCCCCGAGGGAGAAGCTCCAGCGGGGTCAGAGGTTAAGAAGCAGGTCGCAGGAGAGACGGTGAACCCAAAAGAGGCCGCCTGTGCATCAGAAGTCTGAAGGATGCTGTCTTCAGCTGTCCGCGTGCTCACTCAGCAGGCATTGGCGTGGGGTCCCCTCGGCCGCCTGGCACCCCGGCCACCACCCGGACTGAGCGGAGACCTGTTATCCCGGCCCATCAGCTGGCATTAAACAAGAGCGCCTTTCCTGAGGTGTGATCCCCACAACAAACTGTGCTATTTAAAGCATTGCAATCCGATTGGTTTTCGCACGTTTGTGTCAGGACACCGTGGCTGCCACCTGAATGGCAAACGTTTCCATTGTCTGGGCCCCCACCCCCACCCCCCACCACCTGCAGCCCCCTCGCTGCCACTGGACCCATGCGGTGCCGACAGCATCACGCCGCCTGTGTGCTCCTACCGACTCCTCTCACCCGGCACCCTCATCTGAGATTCACCCCTCCTCACCGCCCTCGGGGCCCCACTGGGTGATGTGTCACCAGCCCTTCGCTCATCCATGGACCTCGGGGTCACTTCCAGTCTGGGGCTATTGCGAATGAAGCAGTTGTGAGCGGTTGTGTCCGAACCTCCGTTGGGCTGGGTCCTTCTCTCCGGTTGGGCAGACCTATCCTTGGGATGCTCTTAAGCTATTCTGTTCATAACTGTTTTTCAGCATTTTTAAAAACGATTGTATTTATTCTTAGAGGGGAAGGGAGGGAGAAAGAGGAGAGAAACATCAATGTGTGATTGTGTCTGGAGCGACCCCACCTGGGGACCTGGCCCACAACCCAGGCCTGTGCCCTGACCAGGAATTAGACCGTGACCCTTTGGTTCACAGGCCGCACTCAGTCCAGTGAGCCAGTCCGGCCAGGGCTGTTTTTTTAGCATTTTGACAGCAACACACTTGCCTTGGTGCAGTTCTCTTCATGACCCTTGTGCTTAAGTTTTCTTGAACTTTTGGGAGCTGTGGGGTTATGTTTTCCAATACATCTGGAAAAAGTCGGGCTGTTTTTTTCTTAAAACAGTTTTTATTTCTCACCTCTGCCTCCTTTCCTGGGGCCTCCGATGCCCCTGACACTGCCTCACCGCCTCGCACTGGCCTCGTCTGATACCCAGCATTCCCTGTTTCACCCGGAGAGTATCTGTTGCCATGTGTTCAAGGTCATCAGTCTTTTGTTTCACGATGTCCTTATTCCCACCCCGTGTATTATTTATCTCACATATTACAGTTTTCACCTCTGGAAGTCCAGCTGGAGGCTGAAAATTGCTTCCATGTCTGCTTACTGTGACCAGTCTTCCGGCATCTGCCCGATGGGAGAGGGTCCCAGTGAGCATGTGTGATGCTCTCATCTGCGAATTCTCCCCCCTTTGTTGTTCCTGGCTCGTTTGAGTGACTTCCCCCCCAGCGTCGGTTGTAACTTCGGGCCTCTTTTCATGCCTCCCAGTTCTGGGACAGATGTCCAACATTCTGTACCCCACCTTGTCCGGGTGCCGACTCATTCTGAATCCCTACACATTTCTTGTACTTGTTCAGCGACTCAGTTACCTGGAAACAAATCCTTTCGGGCCTCACCGCCAAGCTCGGGCGGGAAGCGTCAAAGCCACATGCAGTCGGCAGGACCCTTCTCTTCCCTGAACGATGCTCCTTAGATTGGTCACAAGGTTCTCAGGGACCGTGCGTGTCCCGTGTGGCTCTCTCCCACTGGGTGGTAACTTCCCAGGACCTTCGCAGGTTCCTCCCCACTCTTGCACCCACCTGTTCTCCGAAGCCTTGAGGCACACCTTTGCAGGTGCCTGCGGTTCCCGTTCTGAGCCACTCTCTTCTCTCCAGGACTCTGCCTCCTGACCCTCCAGCTGGCCCTCTCCATCCCATCTGCAGGGGACACCAGACTCCGCAGGGAACAGGGGCCATCCTAAGCTCCCCGTCGTTTGTCTGCTATTTCTCACGAATCACTGTCTTTCCTTCCGTGATGTCTAGTGCTGTGGGTGCTTTTCACGTGTACTTGTCTCTGCTGAAGTCTCGTGTGTGTGCTGCTCCGGGTGAGAGCGTGTCGGTTCAGCCTGTCACTTCCTTTGGAGCAGGAGCGGAGCCTGCACAACAGCCACTCTCACTTCCCTGCCAAGCGCCGTCCCCTCTCCGTGTGTGCCTCATCGTGACCCTTTGACCTAAGACTCCATCTCTGTGAGGGCTGGGGCCACTGCACCCCACATCTCCGGCTCAGGGCCAGGCTCAGCTTGTCACGGTTGAACGATGACCATATGACTAGCAAATTAATACGTCTTGGGGCTCACCTGGGCAGGGCCGGTGGGAGACAGAAACTCCCACAGTCCTCTCCATCATTCTGGGGGATCGGATTGCAGGCGTGCAGACAGAGACCCAGCCTTTAGGGAACTGCCCTGAGCCTCAGTTTAAAAGGGGCAGGATTTGATCAGGCTCTGTATTACGGGACAGTTGTCAGGAGGGGGCCGTGGGAGCCCGCCGGTCGGAGGGCTTTCAGCAGAAAGCGGCCTGGGCTGGCGCTGGGCGGGCTCGGCGCTGATGCGGGGAGCGAGGCGGAGAGGCGCGGGCAGGGCCGGTCTGGGCTGGGCAGCAGCGGGGGAGGGGAGCCGCCACGCCCAGTGCCTCCGCCAGGGGGCAGCGCGTCCCCGCGCAGGGAGTCGGTCTGAGCCGTGGGCTCACCTTCCGCGCCGGGGCGGGGCGCAGAACCCAGGACACTCCCCTTCCACTCACACACCCCGCCGGATACACGCTTCCCCACCTGTCTGGGCTGCCACCCCACCTGAGCCCAATCACCTGCTGTGACCCCTCCCCACTGCCCACCTTGTCCCTCCGCCCACTTCCTGTTCTGACCTCCTCCTACTTCAGAGCTACCTTCCCACACACCTGCCCTTGGCAGCCTACACACCTGTGGAACTCTTCACGGTCGGGTGGTGTCTCCTCACAAACCTGTCCTGGAAGTCCAAAGTCCAGGGCAGCCTGGGACCTCTCCACCCACATGCCGTTTTGTCCCCCAGTGCCAGCCTCAGGTCCTCAGGTAGGCCCTGACAGTGGCTTGTAGTGGCCTCCCACCTGCCCGTGGAGCCTGACTCCAAATTCAGGACAGCTTCTCAGATCTGCCTTCTTGGCCTCCAGTGGCCCACACATGCTCATGCGGGTCCAGAGGAAGGATTTGGGGACCTGCCTTCTCACTGACTGGGGAAGGGTGGGCAGGCTGTGCCTCAATGGACCCCAGACCCTGATGGCTGGTACCCCGCACTGAATTGTCCTCTGCCCTGGGGACACTGGCCTGCAAGGCCTCCCCAGTTCCCATCTTCCCTGGAAGGCTTCCTGGAAGAGGGGCCTCCTGAGAGGGGAGAGGATGTTCCAGGCAGTGTTCCTGAAGAAACACCGTGGGCAAAGGCCCAGAGGAGCCAGGGAGGGCACTGCACTGGGGGGGGGGGGGGGGGGGGGGGGGGGGGGGGGGGGGGGGGGGGGGGGGGGGGGGGGGGGGGGGGGGGGGGGCTGTAATTTGGGCAGAGTTGGGTTAGAGATGGGCAGGACCCAGGAATCCAAGGCCTCAAAAGTCATAGGGTTTGCGTTGTGGGCTCTGGCTAACCACAGGAGGGTCAGGGCTGTGTTTAAAAATGATTTTCGATTCAAGTGGAGTGACAGTGGAGGGAAGCCAGGGGCAGCCTGGACCAGTAGGAGTTTGGGTCGGAGAGGACGAGAGGACAGTGTGGGTGTCTGCGAGATTGATGGGTGGCAGTGCGGGAGGCATGGGAACCGGCAGGGGCAGGGTGCTCAGCAGGGAAGGGCCTCAGGAGAGCTCGACTCCACAGCCGCGGTGTCAGTCCTGGACGTGCCCTGTACTGGCTGGGAACTCTCGGGTAAATTACCTGCCTCCTCCGTGCCTGCATTTGTTCGTCTGCACCAGGTGACAGACACCTGCCTCATTGAGAGGATTAAAGGAGGCGCTGTGTGTTGTTCTCTGCCACTATCATTATTAAGGTCCTTGCGTTGTTATCAGTAGCAGGCGAGAGGCTAGAAGCCTGCTGGTGGGCGGTGGGAACACACCTGCCCTCGGTCAAGGGCACCAGGAGAGCCTGGGCTCCACATTGGGCCGCTTTGGTCCGGACCGGGGTTTTGGATCAGGACTCTGCCTCCAACGTCTCCACGAAACACAGACCCGAAGCCCAGAAGCGCCCGAGGCCAACCAGTTTTCCTCTCCTGGGCAGCCGGATGCATCTGGCCAGAGGTCAGCTCTGGGGGTGCCGGGAAGAGGGTGCCCTGGTTTGGGGGCCTCTGAGACGGCTGCAAAGAGGTGCAGGTGTGGGGTGGGCTCCGAGGCACCTGGCGTTGCGCGGAGCTTGGTGGGGGCGGGGCCGGGGCCGGGGCCCGGGCCCAGGCCGGCGGCTGGGACCTGGAGGAGGCGGGCCCGGGTGGAGGCAGGGCCGGACGGGGGCGGGGCTGCGCCCCGGGGTGCTGCCCCGCCCGCGGGCCTCCGCAGCACAAGGGTTAAACCCTCGGGCCCCGCGGGCGGGGCGAGCGCGCGCCCGGATTGGCAGAAAGTTCGGGCGCAGGGCGGGGCGAGAGAGGAGTGGGCGGGCGGCAGCGTGCGGATTGGCGGAAAGTTGTGCCGGGGCGGGGCGCGCGGCGGGCTCGGCGCTCGCTCCGGGAGAGTTGACAAAGCCCCGCAGGGAAGGACGCCTCGCGGCGCGCCGCCCCGGGCCCCTCGCCCCGCCGCCCCGGGACCCCGGCGCCGGCCTCCGGCCCCTAGACGCGATCTCGCTGCCCACCCTGTCCCGGACTCCGGCCCCGGCCCGAGCCGCCTGCGCCCAGGTAGCGCCGCGCCGTCCCGAGGCCGGGCCCGGGGGCGCGGGGCGGCGGGGTGCGGCGCCCGGGGCGGCGATGACCGCCCAGCGCGCCCCGCGGGCCCGGCCCTGAGCCCCAACGCCCGCAAGCCCCGCCGAGGTGAGCCCCTCCGCGCTCGCTTGCGGCCCCGGGGGACGACTGGGGAACCGAGTGCAAGGGTCGGGGTCCGGGGTCCGAGGCGCAGGCCGGGAGGGTCATAGTCCCTGATCCGCGGGGCCGCCACTGGGCACTGGCACGCGCCGTCGCTGCTCCCGCCCGCTCCAGGGTCTTGCGCGCCCCGCCCCCCCGGCACCCCACGTGGCCCCCCCCAGCGCAAATTTGTCCGCTAATGGCGCAGGCGATTATCTGCGGGGCCGCCGGTGTTGTGTGTCCTGCGGGCAGGCCCGAGTTACAAGCGTCAGGAATCCAGACGGTGCTTAGAGAGGGGGTGGCGGGGAGGCGGTAATTAGTGTAAACCCTTTGTCTGCTTTGATACCCACGGTCTCCCCGCCGCCGCTTCCTCCGCCCGGAGCACCGGTCCGCACCCCACCCCCACGCTCCGGGGCCCTAGGCCGGAGGGTGGCGCCCCGCACCCCGCGCGCCAGTGACCACCCCCCTTAAACTCCCAGGTCTGGACAGGCCGAGATGACGCCGAGCCCCGCGTTGCTGCTGCTGCTGCTGCTGCCGCCGCCGCTGTTGCTGGGGGCCCTCCCGCCGGCCGCCGCCGCCCGAGGTGAGTCCTGGCGCCCGGCCCAGCGCCCCAGCCTCGGCCAGCACCGCCCCTTTCCCTCCGGCCCTCAACTCTGCCCCAGTGCCCGCCTGGCGCGTGCCTGCGCCCCGCCCCTGACCGCTCTTGCTAGTGGCCCCTCACCTGCAGGCCCCAGCTCACCCGCGGGGCACCCTTAGCTCACCTTTGGGGTTCCCCTATTTTATCCATAGGGTACCCCTAACTTACCCCTAGCTCACACAAGAGCCCCCATTACCCATGGCCCCCCCACTCACCCATTGGGAATCTCAGCTCACCCAGAGGGTCCCCTCTGACTCCCTAGGCACCCCCAGCTCACCTAGGGGGCCCCACAGTTGCTGGCAGGGTGGACTCTGGCCCCCGCTCCCCACAGGACACATATCCATATCTACATGAGAACCTGCAGTTGAGGGTGACTGGTCACCTTGGATTCTTGGGGGGTGGGCTGTTTGGCCACAGTGGACCCAGTTAAGTCCCATGGTGGCCAGGGTGCAGTGTGGGGACAGTGGGGACATTCTTGGGGCCTCAGACTCATGACCCAGCCCTGTGCCTGCCCACCCTCAGGTACAGAGTACCCAGCCCATGGGGGTGCTGTACTGTGGTGGGGGGACCAATATCAAGACAGACCCCAAGGACGGCCTACGTGAGGTTGGACATGGTGCTCTTGGCCTGTACCATGCCGGAGCTCAGTGCATGCTCACACACCTGATGTCCAAGTGGGCAGGCCCGGGCTGCCCCTGAGGGGCCCCTGCCCTGTCCCCAGCCACAGCCAGTGGGGGCATCCGCAGCTGATGGGTAATGGGTGATGTGTACCCGCAGACTCTTGCCCGCCATGGTCTGTGCTGGCTTCCCCTCAGCTAGGCGGGACCTGTGGCCAGGCCGGCCCTTTGGGTGTGCTGACCACTCAGGATCGTCCTTGCCCTGTCTGCCAGTCCTATGAGGCTTTGAACCCCTCCCCTGCCGCCCAGTGGGCGCACCAAGCCCTATGCGGCCTTATATGGCCACGTTCGGGTGTTGGGTGGCGGGCGGCGGCCCAGGTGGGCCTCATGCCACGGTACCCCCCCTCCCCGCTCTCCCAGTCGGGCACTGGCCGGCTGGCTTGAGGGTGGGGGCCGCCCAGCCACGGCTGGGCTGGGCGGCGTCCTGGGCACTGTGAGCGCCCGGGTCGTGCTCAGCAAGGCCCCCAGCAGCCGGTGGCCCAGACTCTGACTCTGCATTTATCTGTTTGGACGCCCCCATCCCCACACCTGCCTGTCCCCGGCCACCATGCCAGGGAGGCTCTGGAGGCTGCTGTCCTGGCCTGGTCATTGGTGGGAGCCCGACACGGAGTGGGGGATGGCAGCGGGCAGCGGATGGCAGTGGGCAGCAGGGCCTGCGCTGGCTCTGAGGAGCCCTGGGGGCCACACCCTGCGTGGTGCCCCTTGGCCTGTGCCGAGGAGCCTCGCCTGGTAGCCAGCTCTGCTGGCTCGGCGCAGCGGGGAGCCGGGGGCCGCGGTCCAAAGGCAGGGCCTCTGTGGTTTCGGGTGGGGCGGAGGCACTCCTGAGTCGCACGGGCTTCTGCTCTGGGCCCGGACTTGAGGCTCCCCCACTTCCCGGGTGAGCAGGTCGGGGTGGGCCTCGTCTGGGCCGGCAAACCAGCACGGAGCGCGTGTGGGGTGTTTGGAAAGCCACCCTCCCTGTGGTGTCGCCACTTCTGGAGCCGGCACATCTCTGGAGCCGGATCATGTTTTCAAAGTTCCCCTTTTCCCAAAGTTTCACAATCGCGGTGGGTTTGTCTTGAACTGTTTTTTCCAAAGTTGAGAAAAGATAGAATTTGGCTTTCTCCATTTCCATTTTATTTCTCACAGTGGGAGCCTGAGAGGTTCAGAACGAAGTACTTTTCTCAAATAGCTTTGGAAGAGGTTGTTTCGGGGGTTTTCTGGGGAGTGCTGCATGTGAACTTCTCCAAGGACGGCGGCACCGCGGAGCGGTCCCTGAGCAGCCAGCCCTCCTGATCGCGCTGACTGAACGCAACGCTGACCCCAGGAAGCTGGGTGCTGGCCGAGTGTGGTGCCCCCATGGGGGAGAGGGCAGGCTGGGGCCTCTGGGTCTGCGGTGCGTGGGACTCAGTGGGAACCTGCGTGGCCATCAGGACGCGTGTGAGCATCAGAGGGCCACGGCCTCCAGCCAGGCTGTGGGGACCTCCGCCCTGCCCTGCAGGCCCCACTGGGCAGCAGCTAGCCAGAGGGAGGTGGACTGAGGTGGACAAGCGGGAGCCAGGCCCAGGCACTGCCAGGTGGGGTGTGGGCCAGCCGCCTCGTATACTCAGGCCCCACTCCTGGAAGGGAGAATAAATCACTGTCCCCTTGGGGGTGGGGGGGAGGGAGCTGTGAACAAAGTCTCCTTTGGCTGGGCCTGGAAACACAGGCCCTTCTCCATTGTGCGGGATCAATGGGCCTCCAGCTCCTGCCAGGCGCCTCGGCCGACCGTGGAAATGTTGGTTTTCCCCTAGTGGCGGCCCCAGTCTGTGGCTTGCCCAGGGCCGGGCTCCGGTTCTGCTGACCGTCCCGGGAAGGCGGGCTGTGACGCTATGCGCTTGCCGCTGGCCGCCTGCCCACCGTGGGGTGTCCTCCTTGGCCTCATGTGGCTCGTTCTGTGCCTTGCCTGGTGTGTCCTGGTGAGAGCCTCGGCTGGCAGATCTGAACGTGGAGGGGAGGGGGGCCTAGGCTGCTGTGCCCAACTCCACAGGCACCCTCTCCAGGGCTGTGATCCCTGCTGCCCGTCATGTGTTCTTCCTGGCGGTGGCCATCGGGTGTCCCCGACCAAGCCCTGGGGTGTCCAGCCAGGCTGCTGCTGGAGCCCTGTCCTTGGCCTACAGGGTGGGGGGTGCTGCCACCCAGGGCCCACAGCCTAGGCCGGCTCGGGGGAGGGGGAGAGGCATGGGCATCATGGGGCCGGGCCAGGACAGGCCTAGAAGGAAGGAAAAGCCTCCAGGTGGGCATCTGGGCAGAGGGGCCATGCACCTAGGTCAGGGCGAACATCTGGGATACGTGGGTGCCTTGGTGTAGCTGGACTGGGGACTAAGTGGGGAACAGGCCAGGGCTGGGATGAGGCTGGTTGGCTGGGGAGTTCAGGGGGTTAGGGGGGCTGCTGTGGGGGGCTATTCCACCTGTCTGCAGCCCGGGCCCCAGTAGGGAGTCCACATCGGGTGCGCCTGCACCGGGTGGCTGGAGTCCAGCAGGTCTGGGTCCTGCACGTCCTCACCCTCACAGACCCCCACCCCTGCCCCTGGGAGAACCAGCATGGGTGGGGCTTCCAGGAGCTGTCCCCTGAGCGAGGTGGCAGGGAGGGTGCTGGAGCAGTGGGGCTGCTGGGACCCAGGCCTCCTGTCCAGGCAGGAAATGATTGCTTTTCTTCCGGCCTGGCGAATTCAGCCCGGGAGGGGCTTCATGGCTGAGGAGAGACTGCAGAGCAGGGGTGCGAGGAGGGCGCTGAGCCCTTACACCTGGGCCACGACCCTCTCTGGCCCCCTCGCTGTTCCACGCCCAGGGCCAGGGGCTGGGGCGACCTCTGTGCTCCCACTGCAGCTGCCAGCTCCCGATGGGGCCTGTGGGCTCCCTGTGGAGCACAACCTCCGTGTCCCGCACACCTGGAGGGCCGGGCGGCCCAGCCTCGGGCCTGCCCCCGAGGAGCACACTGTGGCTCGAGGCCGAGGTGCAGGGGGAGCAGGCGCGGGTGCCTGTGAGGGGCTCTCTGGCCTGGAGGAGCCCTGGCCACTGGGCGGTTGGGCTGTCCACTGAATGAGTCCTGACAGCATGTAGAGCGTCGGTTCTGCCGACCTGTGGCCCCGGGGTTCCCGACTCAGGAAACACCCTCGTCATGTTTCCAAGGCGATGTGGGCACTCAGGTGGTCAGGGTCCTGCGCTGGCATTCGGGTGAGGCCTCAGTGGAAAGAGCCTTCTGGGTGCGTGACAGCAGGGTGTAGGCCCCCCGCAGAGCCTGTGATGGGCCCGGAGTTCCAGGCGAGTGGTGTTTGCGAGCAGCAGGGTGGAGGGGCCAGCCTGAAGTCTGGCAGAACTGGCAAGGTCTGGACATGAGGCCCCTCGGTGGGAGCTGCGGCGGTAAGTCTGGGCACTTCCCTGCTGTCACCTGCCAGCAGTTCCCGTGGCTCCCCCAGGGCAGGGGTGCCATCAGGGTGACACCCCATGTCCCCGGGGCAGCAAGGAGGAGGGTCCCTGTGGGCAGGGCCCCTGAGGACTTCGGGGAGGGCAGCAGACTGACCCGCTCACCCAGAGCCCCACTGGGCAGTAGAGGGGACTGGCCGCTGCAGTCAGCCTGCCCGCGAGGTGGGTCCTGGGGGTCCTGCCAGTTCCACCACAGCCCCTGTGGGCACCCTGGGTCTGCCCTGGGTTGTGCAGCGGCTGGGAGCCCGTGCGAGGGTGAGTGTGTGTGCATGTGCACGTGCCACACACGCTCGGTGCCAGGACAGCGTTGGCTTCCCCGGCCAGCCCTGTGCTGGATGCTCTCTCACGGTGGGGCTGGGTCACAGGTCCCCCTGCCCTCCCCAAGAGGGCCCCCCAGGTGTGGATGTCCTGGCCCAACCTGCCTCTCCTCCCTGCCCTCTGATTGATCCACCATGCTGTCCCCAGGCCTCTTGGCTCCTCCAGGAGGAGTGGGCCCAGCAGGTTAGCGGCTCCTGGCTGGTGCCTTCAGCCCACAGCCAATCCCTGCATGACTGGCCTGGATACACGCCCATCCTGGCTGGAGAATTCCTTCCACGTCAGAAACATCTGGGGTTTCGCGGGGCTTGCTGGGGACAGAGGCAGCCCTGATGAGCTGGTGGTCCCTGGGCACCCTCACTCCCACCTGTATCTGCCCCACCAGCTTGGGTGTCACCAGCTGGGAGGCAGGTGTGGGGCAAGGCCTGAGACGGCAGTGCACCTGCCACCCCTGCAGGGCCTGGAGCAGGGCGGGGCCTGGCCCAGCCCTCCTGAAGGAGCTCAGGGTCAGCGGGTCAGAGCCCACAGACAGCCTCGGGCGTAGGGAGAAGCCAGGCTGATGCCCTGGCACCAGGTCCCTGACAGACAGACAGACAGACAGACAGACAAAGGGGGACAGGTGTTGGGAAGGTCACCAGGTGGGGGCAGGCTGAGGCCCTGGGTTCGGTTCTGAGCCAGGGCCCCTGGAGACCGCACAGGGCCTTGTCCCTGCCCCTCCCTGTGTTACCTCTCCGTGCACCCCAGCGCTCGGCTCCCCTCGCCATCCCTGGGCCCACAGGGCGAGGGGGCATCCACCTGGGTGACAGGAGGTTCTTGTCTCACCAGACCTGGCAGGGTGGGTGACAGCAGTGGGCCTGGGGCCTTGGGCACTCCGAGGTGGGTTGTATCCCTCCGTGGGAGGTCTGCACCCACTGTCGGGGGGTGCACATGGGGGGACTGTCTGGAGGACAGCCGGTGTGACGTGGTGTGGGTGACACCTCAGGGGAAGGCGGGTGGGGGTGGGGCCTCCAGGTCACTGCACATCAGCCCCTGGACCCCCCATTCCCCCAACCCCCATTCCTGGCCTTGTTCTCACAGCTGGGGGAGGAGGAAGGGGAGGGGAAAGGGGGACAGACTTCCTCCCTGCCCCCACCTGCGTGTTCAGCCCTCCCGGTGGTGGTGGGAGCCCTGACCTGGCCTCCGCTGCTCGCTGTCTGCCCCTCTGCGTGGCCCGAGTGGCCTGCCTGTGCCCGTAACTCCCCACACCTGTGGCTTAGGTGTGTGCAGGGTTGGGGGCTTCCCGGAGGAGGTGCTCACAGGGAGGGTCCCTGGAGGAGGCCAAGGCCCTGCCTTAGAGCTGCTGTTGGGCTTTCCTCCCGGGCATTCCCTCGCACACCCTGGCCTCAGCCTCGCCTTCTTTTTCCTGTGACAAGGGGTCTGGACACCCTGCCCAGGTGGCCAATGGGGGCCTGTGTCCCCAGGCCAAGTACAGAGCTGCAGCCGTCATGCTGAGAGCCATGTTCCCAGGGATCTGCAGGGGGGTGGGCTTTCCTCCCTGGAGCCTGCCGGGGTCTCTGCCAGGGCGGGTGTGGGCAGCCCAGGGGCCGGGCCGGGCCTGGCCCTGGGTCGGTGTGGGGTGCGGCAGTCTGGCTGCAGAGGCGGGGAAGGGGCTGTTTGCTTTAGGATAAGGCTGGCTCCGGCCTGCCTGTCCCCCAGCACTGCTCACAGGGCTGCCCTGGGGCCACACTTCCGGCCGCCTGGCTGTCCTTGGCTCTGTCCTGCAGGATGCCGGGTGGAGGGGCATCACAATCTCTCTGTCTGAACGACTCTGCTGCTGCCGCCCGAAAGACACCCCCGCTCCTCAAGCTCTGCTGCCCCCAGCCTGGGCAGGTCAGGCCTTTCTCTGCCACAGAGCTGGCTCTTGGGGAGAGGGAGGTGTTGGGCCATTGCTCCACCGTGGTGGTGTTGGGACGGGCAAACCCCCAACGGGGAGGACACTGCCTCTCAGGTCAGGCACTGCCCTCCCTCCCTGCACCTGCTGAGCAGTTGCGTGTGTATCTGTGTGTGTCTGCATGTGCCCAGGTGGCAGCGGGGAGGCCCAGGGTGCTGGGAAGGCTGGGGGGCCTCTTTGTCCTGCAGCCAGAGGCCTTGTGAATGGTGGAATTTCAGACAGTGACAGGTGGTAGACCGGGTCTGCCTGGGAATGAAGCTGGGACCTGGTCTGTGGGCCCTGCAGCCCCTCCCACTTTAGCTCGGTGGGGGTCTGGGGGGCCATGCAGACCACTGAGGAATTAGGGAGAGGTGGGTCTCAGACCCCTGCCACCTCTGTAGTTCTTGTCCCTTCTCGGGGACAGGGGTGGGGGTGACAGCTGGTGAGGAGGGGCTGGTGGCAGTGTAGGGGGCCTGGGGCCATGGTGCACCATCTAGAAGCCACGTGGTGGGTGAGAGTGTCTCAAGTCGAGGCAGAATGGGGAGCGGAGTTGCATCTTGGCAGGGTGGGTTGGCAGAGTGGGGTGTGCCAGGCAGGATGAGGGAGCGGGTGGGGTTGGGAGGAATCCCCCCCCCCGCCCCCACTGGGAACCAGACACCCTGAACCCTGGGCCCTCAGCTCCCTGCCTTGAGTGGGAGTGGTGCCCAGCCCCCTCAGTGCCACCAGAGAGGAGGGAGGGGCTCCGTGCTCTGGGAGAGTCCTGGAGGGGTGCGGTGACGCGTGGGAAGCTGCCGTGTGAGTTTCTATTGGACCCATGGAGACACGTGTGGCCCTGGTTGCAAAGGCCTCGGTGTAACCAGCTGGTAATTGCATGTTGAAGGAATACCAGCTGGTTATTAGAAACACATGTGGCCCTTAGGCCCCGTTCAACAGCATCTGGGAGCCACTACCACCTCCGGGAGCGCCTGTGAGGCCAGGACCCAGACACTGGCCCTCTGGGCCTGAAGTGGACACAGCATGGGGTGGCGGGCAGGGTCCTGGAGCAGGGCTGGCCAAGCTCCTGGGCAGGACGACTGTGTCGTTGGCCAGGAGATGACCCTGTGCTTTTGGACACCTGCGTGTCCTTCCCAGCAGGCCAGTCACTCGATGTCCTCCAGGCCTGGTTGCCCCACTGTCCCTGCACTTGACTCTAGAGGCCCTGAGGCCACATGCGGGCTTTCTGCCCCAGCGAGGGGTGCCACGGTCCTCTCCTTTGGTGGCGCTGGGCACAGACGTTAAGCCGCGTGTTGGCTGTGGTTGGCAGCAGGGAGGCCCTTGTCCACACACACAGGCCTGGGCTGTCAGCCACAGGGGTGCCACGTGGGAACCACGTGACTCGTGTGCACGTGTGTGCGCACGCACACACACTCTGGCGTGTCTGTGGGGGCTGGTGAGAGCCACCCTGCTCTCCCGGGACGCATGTCCTGGCGAGCTGCCCTGGCCGAGCTTGATTCTGGCTTCTGTGCAGGTGCTCGGTGGCCGTGGCCTGGCCCAAGGGGGGCCTGGGCAAATGCAGACAGTGGTCTGGGAGGAGGGCCCCGTGCCTCTGGTCCCACCGGGGTGGAGTCCTAGGTGGGGACCCTCAGGGACAGCCTCGCCCTGGCTCCCAGCACCTGCCTCACCACTGCCACCCTGACGAGGTCTGGCCTGCCCGCAGGCCCCCCGAGGATGGCGGACAAGGTGGTCCCGCGGCAGGTGGCCCGGCTGGGCCGCACCGTTCGGCTGCAGTGCCCCGTGGAGGGGGACCCGCCGCCACTGACCATGTGGACTAAGGATGGCCGCACCATCCACGGCGGCTGGAGCCGGTTCCGTGTGCTGCCCCAGGGGCTGCGGGTGAAGGAGGTGGAGCGGGAGGATGCAGGGGCCTACGTGTGCAAGGCCACCAACGGCTTCGGCAGCCTCAGTGTCAACTATACCCTCATTGTGACAGGTGAGTGCCACTGGCTTGGCACGTGCTGGGGCCGGCCTTCCCCACGGCCCCCACCCTACCCCCTCAGCCTGAACCAGGCCCGCCGCCACCAGGATGTCCTGCCACCTCTTCTGAGCCCGGGATGGGGTCTGACCTCTGTCCTCTGCCCCTCAGGGACCCTTCCTCCCAAGGGCATGCTGTCCTGGAGCCCGGGACCACTGGGGCAGCAGGAGCGGGTGTGGGGCCCTAGTGGTCGACCTACTGCAGGGTGTGCTGGGCAGGCTGGCGGCCCTGCTGTTGGCGGTGACTTTGAGGCTCAGGTTTCGGAGTTCAGAGGGGCCGCCGGGAAGCCAAGGACCTTCTGTTCTCTTTTGCCTCTGGGGCCTGGGCTTGGGGCCTGGGCGGCGTACCCAGCGACACGCCCTGCTCTCCCGGGTACCAGACGCTGGCCCCAGCCCGCCCCCATGTGCTCCCTGTGTGGATCCCTTGGGGAGGGGTCTCTGGGGTGGGGCCTCCGGGGGGGTGTCCTTCAGGGCATGGTGGCCCTGGCCCATCCACCAGGGCGTGGCCTGAGCCGGGCTCCCCCCGCTGGGGCCAGGGCGGGCGCCTGAGACAGCCTGGCCTCAGCCCTGGGCTCGCAGAGGCCCGGCTGTCCTGGGGAGGGGGCATTCCTCCACAAGCCCCACCCCCGTGGGGGCTGTGGAATGGGAGCACTCTGGGTGCCCCCCCCACTGTCCTCTCAGAGGGGGGGACGACAGGGTGGTATGTGGCCCATGTCACTTCACCCGGCCCCCGGCCCCTTGATGTGGGCTAGGGTTACCGCAGCTGCCGCCGGGCCTGCCCCTCCCCCCGGCTTGTAGACCCCCCGGAGCCAGGGTGGGGGGCCCACTCTCAGTCTTGCCCCCACCCCGAGCCTGTTGGGGTCACCTACACCCTGGGAGTGGGCTGGGCAGGCTGTGCCCAGCTGTCTGAAGGCCTCTGAGATGGGGGGGTGTGCCCGTGGCCTTTCGAGGACTTTCACAGCCGGGCCAGACGCCCAGGCCTGGGGACCAGCCTGAGTCTGGGGGTGTTGCGGAGACCCCTCTCATGCACCCTCCCCTTTGCAGAGGACACCAGCCCAGCCAGGGAAAGCCCGGGGCATGAGGGCTCCTCCGGAGGCCAGGAAGACCCAGCCAGCAAGCAGTGGGGTAAGTGTGGGCAACACCCCAGTCCTCGGGGACAGGCAGGTCCCCTCCGTCAGAGCCCTGCTTAACTCTCTGTTGCCCACCCGGCAGCACGGCCCCGCTTCACGCAGCCCTCCAAGATGAGGCGCCGGGTGATTGCTCGGCCTGTGGGCAGCTCTGTGCGTCTCAAGTGCGTGGCCAGCGGGCACCCGCGGCCCGACATCATGTGGATGAAGGATGACCAGGCCCTGACGCGCCCTGAGGCCAGCGAGCACAGGAAGAAGTGGACGCTGAGCCTGAAGAACCTGCGCCCCGAGGACAGCGGCAAGTACACCTGCCGGGTGTCCAACCGCGCCGGCGCCATCAACGCGACCTACAAGGTGGACGTAATCCGTGAGTGCCGGCCGGGGGGCGGGGCCGGGGCGGGGCCGGGGACACGCCCACATGCCGTCTCCCCTGCAGAGCGGACGCGCTCCAAGCCGGTCCTCACCGGCACGCACCCCGTGAACACCACGGTGGACTTCGGGGGCACGACGTCCTTCCAGTGCAAAGTGCGCAGCGACGTGAAGCCTGTGATCCAGTGGCTAAAGCGCGTGGAGTACGGCTCAGAGGGCCGCTACAACTCGACCATCGACGTGGGCGGCCAGAAGTTCGTGGTGCTGCCCACGGGCGACGTGTGGTCTCGGCCTGACGGCTCCTACCTCAACAAGCTGCTCATCACCCGTGCCCGCCAGGACGACGCGGGCATGTACATCTGCCTGGGCGCCAACACCATGGGCTACAGCTTCCGCAGTGCCTTCCTCACCGTGCTGCCAGGTGCCCCACACCGCCAGCCCCCTGCCGGCCCCTGGGGCCTTGCGCAGACTCTCCTGACCCTCCCCGCCCTCTTCCTGGTTCTCGCCTGCAGATCCAAAGCCGCCAGGGCCACCCGTGCACCCCTCGTCTTCAACCACCAGCCTGCCGTGGCCCGTGGTCATCGGCATCCCGGCCGGCGCCGTCTTTATCCTGGGCACTGTGCTCCTATGGCTGTGTCAGGCCAAGAAGAAGCCGTGTGCACCCGCTCCAGTGCCCTCCGTGCCTGCACACCGCACGCCAGCAACCACTCGAGACCGAGGCGGGGACAAGGACCTGCCTGTGTCCCCTGGCCTTGGCACCACCACTGGCATGGGGCTGTGTGAGGAGCTTGGGGCCCCGGTGGCCCCTCAGCACCTGCTGGGCCCAGGCTCAGCTGCTGGCCCCAAGCTTTACCCCAAACTCTACACAGACGTGCACACACACACCCACACGCACTCACACACACACTCACATGTGGAGGGCAAGGTCCACCAGCACCAGCACATCCACTACCAGTGCTAGATGGTGCTGTTGCTGGGGCTTTGGGTGCCACAGGGTGGGTTTCCAGAGGCCAGGCAGGCAGGGAGCAGAGGGCCTCGGCGTGGGGTGTCCACCGGGGAAGGGTGCAGCTAGCAGCCTGGGTGCCCTGTGCGAGGCACAGCATGCATGAGAGACCTCCACACACACAGGCGTGCTCTGGGCACAGCCACACCCACACTTGGGTCTGCGTCTGTAGCACACAGAGCACGCGGTGCTGGGCCACTTGATGAGGGAAGCCCTTGGCCTGTGAGGAGGGTTTCACGGGGGCACGGTTGCCACCCCTGCCTGGCAGGAGATCTGAGAGACGCCCTGGCTTTGCAAACTGAAAATTCCCACCCCTGCCCTATGCCTGGCCGCCTGTCTCTGCCCAGGCCTCGGCAGGTGGGTGGCTATTTTTGCCACCACCTGTCCTGTGTGTCCAGGAGTCCCCGCGCCCTGGGCCGGGGTCGGGCACGGCCGCCTCAGGCCCTGTCCTGAGAGGCTGGAGCCCAGCTGGGAGTGACTCTGGTCACGCCCACCTCCCACTGCCGGAGAGAAGAGGGCCTTGATATTTATATTTATGAAATTAAGATAATATTAATGATGAAAGAGCAGGGCCACAGAGACCTGGCCTTCCCGGGGCCCAGGACCTACCTGGCCTCATGGCCAGGCCAGGCGTCCACTTGGGGCCAGGCACCCATCACCCCACCGTCCGAGGTGGCCCAGACCTCTGTAATTTTATATAGAGTTTGAGCTGAAGCTTCGTATATTTAATTTATTTTGTTAAACAAGAAAACGTGCATCCTTTTCCTCTAAACTAGTGTTGCTGCCTGTGTGTGCATCTGTGTACAAGTGTGTGCCGGGGTGTGTGTGCACGTGGACCTGTGGCCTGGGCTCCAGACCAGGGACAGGGTCCCACTGCGGGGCCTGAGGTTCAGCCTGGGACCCGGGGTCCTCAGGGCTCAGTGTCTTCCGCTGCACAGAAGCACTGCCCTCTGCGCCTGCACGCGCCAGCCTCCCTGGCCGTCTGGAGCCCTGCACCTGGCCCACAAACACCTCTTCACGGTGTAGCCCCAGGGCCCTCGCTCCCATCCCACACAGCTGGGTGGCCTTGGGGGGCTGGGGCTGCCCTCCAAGAGGTGGGGCTGCACCCCCACCCGGGCACCTGCTGCCTGCAGGGTGCCATCCCAAGGGTCTGGCCACCACCCCTGGTGGGACAACAGTAGTTTCACTTTCCACTTGGGGACACGAGGCTCCAACTTGTTTTGCCAACACTTGAGGTTGGGGCTTCCTCGGGCCCAGGGGGGCTGGACCTCTTAGGAAAAGGCTCTAAGACAGCCTGTGTGGTTTTAGCAGGGCTGCCCGTGGGAGGTGCCCGACATCCCCAGAGCCTCGGAGTCTGGCGGGAGGGGCCAGACCTTGCTGGTGTCCAGGGCCCTGCCTGGGTCTCAGCTTCTCCAAACAAGGACAGGCTTTGCCCACTGGGACACCCACCATCCTTCCCAGGCAGTGCTGGGCCCCCCAAGGTCAAGGCCTCAGCCCCTGTCCCTCACCCTCACACTGGACCAGCCCCTCTTCCTTTGTCTCTGAGGGCGGGGCCCCCAGTCCCCTTCCGCCGCCTCCACTGGGGCCTCCCAGCAGTGTCCTTTTCAACATCTGTCTTTGGGGAGGAGGCCCCAGTGGAGGGGTCCCGGCTGCAGGGAAAGGGGCCACCTGTGGCGGATGCAGTGGGAGACCTGGGCACTGGCTGCCGTGGGGAGGCCAGCTGCAGTGACTCGGGTGCTGTGGGGGCTGTGGCTGCTCACAGCTGATGACCCCCATAAGCTCCCCAGACAGAGCAGGCTTGTGGGGAAGGGGCTGGCTGGGTTTCAGTCTAAGATGGGGGAGGGATGGACCGTGGGTAGCAAGATTTCTGTCCAGTGGTAGGGAGACCTGGGGCAGTGGGCCATAGGGACACCTTTGGGTCAGGGAGCAAGGAGGGGCAGGCACACTGGAGGGGCAGCCTCCAGAACCCGGAGGGCCTTGATTCCTGCATCTCTGGGCCCCTAGGGCTCACGTGGGGGTGGGGCCGTCACCAGCCCTGAGGTAAGGCAGGTCCACCTGGTCCCAAGGCTGCTCTGCCACCTGATCAGCAAGTGTCCCCTACTCAGACCACACCCTGGGGCTCAGAGGCCCTGCCCCCCACAGCCTCCTCAGCCACTGCCCGGAGTGGGTCAGCACCTCACTCCCTGCAGCCCTGGGTCTGCCACTGTGACCTCCCCCCACACCTCTCCTGTCCTGGGCTGTCTGCCCCTCGATGCTGCCATGACCCCAGGTGACTTCAGGGCCCACTTGGATGTCCCTCGGCCCCTCCCTCACCCCCACATTGCAGAGGTGCCCACAAGCTGCCTGTGCCTGCACTGCCAGGACAGTTTTACCTCCTTGCACCCCTGTAGGGTGGGCGTGAGGGGAGCAGCGGGTCCTTTCCACGGGGGGAGGCCAGCAGAGGGGAGACGGTGTCCCCAAGGGTGCAAAGTCTGCCCCTAACAGGTGATTGTCAACTGGTTCGCCAGGTGACCCTGCCCAGTGGCTTTCTGCCAACCACTGCCCCACCCCACCCCACACCTTTGTCTGGGGCATTGGGGACTTCCAGGCTGACCACAGAGGGACTGGCCAGGTTCAGGGGGACAGGTGGGGGGCCTGGGGTGGCTGGGCCACCCCTCCACCCCTTGGGCTCCTCTGCCCCTGCGTGGCTGCCCTGGACTCACACTGAGGCCAGGCCCCGAGGCGCCGTTGGCCACAGGCAGAGAGACCTGGGGGCAGCAGCCAATCCTGTGGGATCACCAATGGGGACAGATGCCACGACCCCCAGCTCTGTGGGGTGTTCTGGGGGTGGGCATGGTCGGGGCCTGCCCGGGGTCCCAGTCTGGAGGTGGGTGAGGGGGTCAACTGTGTCCTCAGGGCGACCCTAAGACTGGGCCAGGATGGGCCATTTCGGGATACTTGCGTGTCCTTGGTGGGTGCAGGGCACTGGGTGGGGGTGCCAGGAGGGCACAGCCCCAGGCACCGAGCCAGCCAGCCGCCCTCCCTCCCTCTGATCTGTCCTGCCCCGCACACGACAAGCCGGGCCCCTTGAAGTCGGGCAAACTTGGAAGGGCGGCGAGGCTCTGACACCTGAGGGTGTGACTGCCCCCTACTGCTGCCCAGCTTTCTGGGCTTCAAAGGGGTGTCGGCTGGCCGGCCAGCAGCTGTCCTGGAGGGGGCCTGAGGCTGATGCCAGGGACAGGCAGTGTGGCCAGGGGCCAAGGATGAGGGGTGTGGGGCACAACCCTGCCCCCATGGGCCTTGTGTTGGGGGTGCTGGCAGGAGATCAGAGCCTTGTCCTGAGGCCAGGCCAGGGACCTGGGACAGGGGTGCTGAATGTGGGGCAGGAGCATGGGGCATTTGGGGGACACAGACTTGGCTTGGACCCAGAGCACAAGGTCAAGGGTTCCTAGGGGCTGCTTTGTGGGGCCCACCAGGGCAGGAACCTGCTGTGGGGGTGGATGGAAGACACCCCCAGATGACTTGCCCAGACCCAGGGCACAAGGATGGGCGGGCCTGTGGGCGGGGGCTGCCGCGAGGTGGGGCTCGGAGGCCGGACTCCCTGTGTGGCCCCTGGCTGGAGCATGGGGAAGCAGCCCCTGCTGTATGCCTGGCAGTGGCAAGTCCAACATGAAGAGTCTCTGGTGGCAGGAGTCCACGGCACTCCATAAGCTGTCTGTGGTGGGCAGGGGCCACTGCGGCTGCTCATCACATTGAGGGGCTGGGTCCGAGGTGGGGCAGGGAGGGCCTAGCCACTGTCGGGGCTCCCTTGGGGCCTGTGCTGACCTCGCCCTGTGCCTGGCCTGCATGGTGAGGCCCAGCATCCAGGCCTGGTTGGGCTCAGGGCCTTCCCAGGACAGGTTGGATGGGCACTACAATGCGGTGGGGGAATCTGGGGGCCGAGGGCTCTCCTGAGAGACTGGGGGGCTCAGCCACAGGGGTCCTGGGCCCTGGGTCACTGGGAACTCAGGGCCCTGGTCTTGGGGTTCACTCTAAGGGCTCAGGGAGCGGTCTCTGAGGAGAGGAAGGTTTGCTGCAGGGTGCTGTCCCTGCTCAAGGCTGAGCTGGGCGCTGAGCTCAGACCCCTGTGACCCCGCAGCACAGGCCCTCGGCAGGCAGGCCCCGGGGAGGCTGGCCCACAGTGTCCCAGGCCCTGCTGCCCCACTGTGCACAGAGCCTGTTTGAAGCGGGCATGTTCACGGCCCGGCAGTGCTTGGTCCTGAAGTCAGGCCTCCAACCTGGGCTGCGCCCTGTCCACCAGCCCCTCCCCCGGGCCATGTGGCCAGGCCCTCAGGAGCCCGCCTCAAGCCCAACCAGGCTGCCGCCCAGCCTGGGACTGATCTCATCAACAGCTCTGTCCTCCAGCACTGACCGCCCAGCCCTGCCTGAGCCCTGGTCAGTCCTCACCGTGGGTCCAGACCCCCACTCGGGTCCACACGCTTCTGTGACCAGAGGTGGCAGCTCGTGCAGGTCCCAGACCTGGCAGAGCAGGAGGTCGAGCTACCTGCCCCTCAGGGTTTTTCCTGTGGACACCTGTGGGTGGGCGGCCCAGAAGGCTTGTTCTGGCCTCACAGACCCGGTCAGCTGGGGTCTTGCCCGGCAGGCTCAGGAGCCCACCCCTGCGTGCACCTCGCTGGGCAGCGATCCAGCGCAGCGTCACCACCAGTGTGTGCCGTGGAGGCAGCCGGCACGGGCCTCCTGGCGCTGGCTGGGCACTCCATCCACCTGTGGTGCTGGGCATCTCCGGCAATCTGCTGCAGGACTCTGCCGGCACAGATTCTGGGTCAGCTTGGGGCTGGGTGACGCCCTGCGTCAGGGGGCCCTCGGCACACGTCTGCTTCCTGGGGTGCGGGCTGCTTTTTTTTGGGCGTCCTGACGTTGGTGTTTGTCTGGGGTGAGAAGGCAGTGAGTCAGTGCCCGGCCCAGTGGCCAGTGCAGGGGCCTGAAGCTCCCTGGGCTGTGGCCCCACAGTAGCGGTCAGAGGTCACAGGCCGAGCCCACAGGCCACGCTCACTGCCCCGGGGCCTGCCACCTGGTGCAGGCCTCTCTTCTGGGCCTGGGGGGCACGAGGCCGCTCCGGAGGCTTCAGGGAGCCACACCTTCCCACCCACGTGCGGTTCCCACCCAAGTGTGGTTCCCAGGGGCCCCACCTGCCACCCTGCAGCCAGGTTCTGGGGAGTGGCAGATGCTGGCGCACAGGTGGGCAGGGGACCCAGGGGAGGGGACCTCAGACTGGGGCCCATGTCCACCCCTCATGGTGCTTGAGCTGAGACACATGCCCCATCCCAGGGCATAGCGGGGGGACTAATGACGGGCCTGCGGTAGCCCCAGGTGAGGGCGTGAGGGGGCCCGAGGCCCCCCCCCACCAGGCGGCTGCTGGTCCCACCCCCATCCCCACGGCAGCCACGGGAATCTGGCCCTGGGCCGGCAGGTGGTGACGGCTGCCAACAGCTGGCTGCAGGGGCAGGCGCCAGCCTTACTCTGTGCCGTGGTGGGGGTCTGGCTGGACCCTGGGTCCTGGAAGGGTCGTCATGTAGCACAGCCCTGGGGAGTCAGGGAAGAGGCAGGGGTGTCCTGGCCCTGAGGCTCAGGCTGAGGACTCCAGGAGGTTCCATCTGTTCCTGGGGGTCTCCACAGGGAGGGGCAAGGGCAATGGGGGCCAAATCGGGGGGGCACAGAGCCAGGTATTTGCTAGAATGCAGCATCTGCCCCGTCAGGAGGCAGCATGGGTGGGCTTCGGTGACAAGAAGGGGCCAGGCTCACAGTAAGGGGTGGGTGCAGAGGGTCCCTCCCAGACCCCCCACTTTCCTTCAAACCATCAGTATCCATGGATGATGCTGTCCCCTGGGGCCCCCACCCCCTGCGCCTGTGGCAGCCTCCCTACAAGACAGGGTGTCAGTGCCAGCTGCCCCAAGGACTGCCCGCGTGGCCAGCGTCTGCCATGCAGAAAGCATAGCAGCCAAGGCCAATGATGCCCCGATGTGTGGGTGGGAAGGTGGCAGTCCTGGGCCACCGGCTCAGCCCTCTAGCCCTGCTGCCAGTCTCTCACTCCCTGCCCCCCTGGCCTCGCCCCGCTCTGTGGCCTGGGGAGCACCTCCCACCCTCAGGGCTCCCATCTGAGTCTTCCCTAGGGAGCCCTGCGGCCACCCAGCGACTCTGACCCTCAGGGTCCTCACTGGCAACCTGGAAGACAGGTCGGTGGTGACCGGGTGGCAGGAGTTGAGCCCAGGCCAGCCCCGCAGGGCACTGGTGGCAGGGGAGGCCGCCTAACACCCAGTCCTGGGCCTAGACCCGGGAAAGCGGCAGGGGCTCCACAGAGGCAAATTCCTTCTTTCTTCACAGCTTTTTCCTCTATTTTTTCCCCACTTTTTCCCCCAAAGCAGCCCTCCACGGTTCATTCCTGGAGCCCCTCCAAGACAATCGCACCGGCTCACTTGGCGGCCACAAAGCCCCTTTTGACGGTGTCGGTGGAGCTGAACTAACAGTGGGGGTGGGGTAGGCGGGTGAGGCCCCCCCGGCACCTTCACGGGAGGGGGGTGCACCAGGGCTGCACTGGGACCCCTGCCCAGGGCTCTGCCAGCCTGAGCCTGCGCTGTTTCTGGTCGTGAGGACGGTGCCCCCACTCCGTCTGCCCAGAGCCCAGTGCCTCCAGGCTCCCCTGGTTGAAGGGCCGACGTCACCAGGGCCTGCTCTGAGCTGCCCGCTGGCATGGCTGCCGGGTTGGCGGTGGGGGGTTGGGGGGTGGGGGGTAGGCTTGGAGCGTGCCCCTGTGCCTGTTAGCCTGTCTGGGTGCGGAACGGCGCTGTGCAGTGACGGGGGGTGGGGGGCTCTCTGCTCGTCGCCCACCCGTGGGCTCAGGAGGGCTGGTCTCTGGTGGCCACACCTGCACATGGGGGCGCCCCTGAGTGTGGGGTGGAAGGCGCTGCAGGACGCAGAGTGTTGGGGTTGTGGTGCTAGGCAGTGGGGGGCTGTGACCTGTCTCCACCTTGCCCTCTTGGGGACCTGGAGCCTATCCCTGCTAGGCTCCCTGCAAAAGCGACCCTGAGCCTGAGGTATCCCAGACACTTGATGACTTGTGGGGGCGGGGGGTGCCTGGATAGACAGACAGCAGGGGGTCTTTGCTTGCAGTCCAGAAGGGTGGCTGGACCAGGGCCCGGTAGGAGGGGCTGCGGGCTGGCCCGGGCTGGCAACAGGAAGTGTCTGCACAGGGGAAGGTGCCGGGCAGGCCCTGCCTCTGGGCGCGTGGGGACCGCTGGGGAGGACAGCAGTGCAGTGCGGCCAGCACAGGCTCCTGGGCTCCCCGGTGGCTGCGGGTGCCCAGGGCCGCTGTGCACAAGGCCCCTGCAGGTTGGCCAGAGGAGTCTGGTTTGGCTGCAAACACAAACGCCGCCCGCAGGGCCGGCAGGGGCAGCGCTGGGCGGGGAGTGGGCCCGGAGCGGGGCACAATCCACCCTTTGTTCCTGAGGCTGCTGGGAGCCTTCGGGCCAAGAGGAAATGGGGGGGAGAGCGCCAGCCAGCGGGCCTCACCCGCCCGCAGACCTCGCCGCCAGGGCCTGGTGGACGCCAGGCTCAGCCCAGCAGAGGAGCCGGAGGGGCTGGCTCCTGGGACAGGCAGGCTGCCTCCCCCCAAGTCCTGGCCAAGGCCCTTCGGGCATCCGAGAGGGGTGGGTGGCTGCAGGTCCCAGCAAATAGCCCTGGAAGGCCACGGCCACCCCCCAGGTCTCCACCATCCTCCACCCCCACCAGCCTGGCCCAGGCCCCTCCTGCGAGGCTGTTCAGGCCACTGGGGAGGGCAGGTCCAGGGCAGACCTGCTCTGGTGAGAGGAGGCCCCCGCCCACGGCCTCCTGCCCACAGTCCTCTCCTCTCTCCTTCCCCGCCCCAGACCGCAGGCGGGCGGTAGGGGCTGGCCACGCCCCTCGCTGCTCCTCCGGGTTCCCCAGAGCCCTGCAGACATGACCGAAGGGTTTGCTCCCCATCCTTAGGGCAGCCAAGCTTGTCCCTCACCCGTGGAAGGGGACTGTGGACCTGAAGGGCCCCAAGTTGGGGTGCTCCTTCCTGTCCAGGACTACCTGGGGCCATGGATGGGAGTGTGTGCCCATTAGCACATGTCCATCTGCGTGCATGCACACACGTGTGCAGGTATGTGTACATACATGGTGGGGCGTGGGCCCCCTGCTGTCCCCTCACACCTCCCTTCATGTGTGGCTGAGGACCCTGGGGGCCTCCTTCACGGGTCTGCCCCGTGGGTTCCCTGGGCTCTCCAGGCTGGCACACCCCAGTGACACCTCCCTCTCAGCCTGTGCCTCCTGGGGCCCCGCCATCACATCTCTACCCTTGCCCCCACAGGAGGGCCAGCCCCGGCCCGGGCCCGGCTCTGATCCATGCAGGTGGCATGGGGCATTAACGCCTACTGGGGGCACATTGACTGGGGTCACCAGGCAGAAGCACGGGGGCAGGGCCACCCTCCAACCCCAGGTCTGCCTGCTGGGCCCCGTGGGCAAGCCTGGGCCCTGAAGTCCACCTGGAGGTGGGAGGGCCCCCGGCCGGGAGGCTGGTCTTGGGCTGGGGTGACAGCACTTCCCCGAGGTCCTGGGCTGTGGGGCTGACTGCTGTTGAAGAGACCCCGCTCAGATAGCACGACCCCCAGACCCAAGAGGGGCCCACCTCTGGTTTCAGGTGGGCACCTGGTCTTGCCCTTCTTACCCCAAGTGCTGGGTCTGCTGGACCCCCACCAGCCCCTGCTGGCTGCAGGGAGCTAGCCGGGGTTGGGGCAGCAGTCCCAGGTGCCCTGCCCGCCCCAGTGCAGCCTCAGACCACGGCAAAGCTCTGTATGCTCTCTCCTGTGCAGACCCCGGGGCTGGGCCCCCCACCCCACCTCTGGCCCCTGTGCTTCTGCCGGCGGCTGAGAGGATGCCGGCAGCTCTGCAAACAGCAGCTGGGGCTGGGGCAGCGGGCTGGCTTCCTGTGGCCTCGAGCCCCGGTCAGCCCATCCTCCCTCTGCCCCCAAGCCTGACCCGCCTGGGGGCCTCTGAGCCAGGCCCAGCTGGCCCCTGGGGCGAAGGCCAGCTGGGCCCTCCCGTCTGATGAGGCCTCCCCTGCCAGTGTCCCTCCTGACATTTGGCTGGAGCATGTGCCCCATCTTAGGGGAGCTACTACCTGCCACCACCATATCAGCCTGGTGTGCCGCTGGGCCCAGAGCGGTGTTTCCGGGCCTCGTAGGGCCCTCACCTCAGCTGGTGTGCCTGAGGGGCTACCCCCTCACTGCAAGAGCAGATTGCTCTTGTCCTCAGGGATGTGGGGGTGGCAGGGCTGGCAGGGGCCCGGGGAAGTAGTCATTGTGGCTGGGACTTTCCCCTGCCTGCTGATTCCCCTCGGCACCCAGCACCGGAGGGACCAGCTTGAGGTGCTCAGGTGAGCCCAGCCTGCAGGGGTTTGCCCTCTAGGGGCCTGCACTTGCATCAGGGGTCTGGGCTCAGCACCCCGGGGGTGAGAGTAAGACACCACAGTGGGGTGTCGAAGACAGCTGGCTGGAGCCCTGCCCTTCGGTGCCCAGGTTCCTGAAGTGAGTGTTGGCAAGGGTGGCCCCGCAGGGACCAGGAAGGATCTTAGGCCCCGGGGACGTCCCGGGGAACCTCTCTGCGTCTGCCCAGTGCCGGCTGGGAGGTCTCAAGGGGCTGCTGCTCATCTGCTGCACCCCCAAACACCTGCATGGCCTGTGGGCCCCGCCTCCCAACAGCTCTGAGCCCAAGGGTCTGGACTGCCCTCTCACGTTTTTGTGGCTTGAGCTGAGCAGGGTGGGGCGGGGGTTCTTCCCAAGGGACCGATAGCTACAGGCCAGGGTGGCCTGGGCAGCCTGGGGTCCTCCCCAGGTGGAGCCATCACAGCCTGGCCTGTAGCTCCCAGGGAAGCGACTGACAGCCGCCACTCTAGCTCTCTGTTCAGACACCTGGTGTCTCACGGTCCAGGGGACATGGCCTTGAGAACCCCCTTGGAGGACAAGGTGTCTATTCAGCCACTGGGTTTCCCAAGGGGCTTGGACAGCAGACTGGCCTGGCTGGCTGAAGCCAAAGTGCCTATGGCCAGGACTCTTATGCCCCCAGCTGGCCAGCTGGGGGCTTGAGCAACAGGCCTGATCTGGCTAAGGGCTGGGTCCAGGCACCACTCGGGTTGGAGTCAAGGCTGTGGGAAGGTGGGGAGCTTCCCCCCACCCTGGTGCCTCAGCAGGGTCCCAGCAGCGCCCGGCCTCACCCTCCTGCACCCAGGTCTGCAGCCAGCCCTGATCCCAGCTGGCCCGGCCTGTTTGGGGGGTGGGGGACTGCAAGCCTGTGCAGGGGGAGGGCCGGCACCGTGGCCGGGACCACGCTGGCGCAGTGTGGAGCTGGCCTGGCGTGGCCGCTGAGCCAGGCGCCGGCCTCACGGTGGAGGGGGCGTCGGGGCGTCTGTGAGGCGAGCGAGACACTGCTGGGCTCACGTTACAGTTTCCACTGGAAACAGCCCTGTTCTAAACGTTGGCTCAGCTTTTAAAAATCGCAAATAGACCAGTTTCCTGAGGAGCGCCTGCTAAGTGCAGTGGTTGCTGCTGCTGAGCAGGGGCGCCCGCCCAGCTGGGGCAGCAGGCTGGGCAGGGGAGGTGGGGAAACCGAGGCTGCTGTGGCCTGGGGTACGAGGAAGCTGGCACAGCAGGGTCCTCTGTCCTGGTGGCCACCCACCCGACCAGTAGTGGGCAGGCATCCCAGGCCCCATTGCCACGGGCCATGGCGGCTGAATCCCCAACCCTGAGACTGGGCAGCCCTGCCCATCAGAGACCCTGCCTCCAGCGGCTGCTCCTCCAAGTCCCATGTGCATGCCGCACACGCGTCACGGCCGGATGTCCCCGCCCAGACGAGGCTGCACCAGCAGGAAGGGGCACCCAGGAGCAGACCCAGGCTGCCTGGCTCTTGGGTGCTGCCGTTGCGTGTGGAGGGGCTGGGTGTGCACACACGAGGATGTGCACAGTGTGCAGGCAGGCCGAGTGCACACACATGTCCATGCGTGTGTGGGCATGTCCATGGTATGAGTTTGGGCAAGTTGCTTGCCTCCCCCACACTCAGGGTCAGGTCTCTGGGAAGGATTTGAGGTCCAGGGCTTGCTCTGCCTGTGGGCCAGGGGTGGGCTCCAGTGTCCCCGGCGGGGGGGGGCACCTGGTGGGGCAGAAGTCTGACGCCCTGACCCTGGTGGGCCTGCATCAGGTGCCTGCCAGCCTGTTTTCTTTGGGAGACAGCGGACATTCCTGGGGCTGCGTGGCAGACACACCAGATGACAACAGCACCCCCTGGGTGAGTGGGACCCCTGTCCGCACCGCTGTGTTCCCGGGCTCACGGAAGGCTCTTTCTGGTGCCAAAAACATCGGGAAACGCTTCCAGGACTGGATTCGAGCTCTTCGCACTTGGAAGCTGGCCGCCCCGGGCAGCATGGGGCGTCTGGCGGTTCCAAGCCCATGCCCTGGCCTCCGCCCCGCCCACCAGGGGTGCCTTTGGCTCAGCAGCCACTTTGGGACCTTGGCTTCCAGTGGAGGCTTCCCCTGCAGGAGCTGGAGATGGTTCCAGCAGGTCCGGCACCAGCCCATTCTGTTTCTCAGCTGGCCAAGCCGTTCCTCCTTCAGCCCCAGGTGGGGGAGGGGTGCTTCCTTTTACACCTGGTCTTGTCGAATGTCCTGGTGAAGAGTCATCCTGCGGGGAGTGCTGGGTGCCATGGCGAACCCAGGTACCTCCCCTCCTGAGGGTGGGGGACCACCAGAGGACCTCACAGTGACCCTTCTGTGGCTCCCATTGGGAGCTGGGCCCCATGGGTGACGCTCCGTGAGCCTCAGAGCGCGAGAAGACATGTGACTGCACCGCCCGCCGCAGGCTGGTACCGGCTAGACCCGTGGAGAACACAGACCTGAGGTCCCGTGTGCCCAGCTCGGCACTCTGCTGTCCCCTACCGCCCCCCAGCTTGGCCCAGTGAAGTCCTGAGACAAACCACTCTTCTGCCAGATTTAGGTTTGAGATTTAAAAGCACAGAACAGAAGCAGCAAGTGAGATGAAGTGGGGGACACAGAAACTGCAGGGAGGTCTCAAAGGGGACAGACGGTGGCTCCACCTGCCCGGGGAAGATGCAAGACCAGGGGTGCCCACAGACTCCATGGACTCAGGTGGATCCTCGCCCACCAGGCTTACCATCACTCCCCGACACCCCGAGTGAGGACCAGGACAAGCGCCCAGGTGTGGGAGGCGGGTCTGGAGGGTCTCAAAGGTGCTGGGCTTGGCCGGAGTTGTCATGCAGGCGCATGGCGTGTGGTGGCTCTGGGCCTCAGTTTCTCTGGCTGGGGCCAGCAGGCTACACATGCCGCCCCTATGCCCCACCCACTCAGCCTCAGTCTGGGTTTGGTGTGGCCGTGACTCCTGCCGCCGCCCCCGCTGTGGTGTCCACCTGTGGGGGCTCCGGTCTCCTCGTGAGAGAGGCAGCGGGGGAGGCCACGTCACAGTGCTTCCGCTGTGGAGGGTTTATGAGGTTTCCAGAGGCCTGGGGGCACACTCTGGGCAACCTGGCTGTCGATTTCCACTGAGCCTCCATCTACAGAGCCCCACTGCTGGTGCCATCCTCACCACTCAGACCCCTAGACCAGGTCCGAGGGGGGCACCCCCCATTGTAGCCCTACAGACCTGGAGGTGCGACGCGGCCCCTGCCGTGCGATGAGGCGCCGGTGCACAGGGACAGGGAACTACCCACTAAGAATCTGAGGAATTTCCTCAGTCTGAAAGGGCCCTCATCCAGAGACCCCTCCCTGTCCCGCGGAGGGGTGAGAGCGCCTTTGTGCTCCCCGAGCTGCGGTGGGAACGCCCCTGCCCGGCCGTGGCTGTGCCCTGCCGGAGGGGTCAGGGGACAAGGGGCTGGGACTGGTGGCCACTCCGGGGAAGGCCGAGCACCAGGTGTCCTGCGGGGTCAGCAGGGGCAGCTGCAGAGCCCAAACCTGCCTCTCTCAGACGTCTGATCAGACCTGCCGTCCTCGGCTGCTCTCAGTCCCACCCATGTCAGCCCTGGAACTCTTCGTCCTGGGACCCCTGGGGCCCCAATCCTCCCGCCCTGCCCTGCCGGCTCCCTCAGGTGGAGGAACCCCGGCTCCCAGCACCTGACCCGCGCCCCACACTCCTGGGTCAGGGGCTGGCCTCCCTGGTGTCCTCCCTGAGCCCTGTCCACTGTGGAGCTGAGAAGGGGTGTGGCGAGGGGCTCACTGAGGAGAGCGGGCACTGGCTGAGTACCACTTTGCCCCCTCCCCACCTGGCCCACGGCAGCCTCAGGGTGCTCTCACAACCAGGCTGGCAGCCACGAACCTGCTCGTGGGCCCCTTCTTGTCAAAACTCAAGCGACCCAACCCATCCGGCAGAGCCTGCAACATGAGCTGTCATAGAAGATGGCGCTGGCCTGGGTGGGGTGCTGGGCAGGGTCCTGGGCGGGGGTGGGGACAGGCCCCTTGAGTGGGCCATCTCTGGGGCCTGTGGCGTCAGCAGAGGGTGGGAGTGGTGAGTGGGAGGCAGTCCACTCACTCAGTCTTGGGCTTGAACGAACAAGCATCATCTTGTAATGGAACAAGGTGAGAAGCGAAATAACCATGACAGGAGCCCACTGCCCAGTGCGACACGGCAGGTCCTGGTGCCCTGTCTCGGCACGGGCTAGGGGTGGACACACAGTGGTGGGCGCGTCTGGACAGGGCTCGCTGCAAGCAGAGTGCGACCCAGAGCCACAGAGCACCTGCCTGCGGCCAGCGCCAACCTCTTCTGACCCCGGCATCTGTGCGAGCTTCGCCCTCCGGAACATGCCAGGGCCGTCTGGAGGCTGATTGGGGGCTCCGGCAGGGGGCTGACCCCCGCCGAGTGCTGTCCCTGGGGCTGCATGTCCACCCGACCCCACCCCACAAGAACGACGGGCGGGCGCACCAGTGGGATGCTGCCTGCCCTGCAGCTCGAGCAGGAGGGGGCCGAGGACGGGTCGGCCCAACGGCAGGGCTGAAGGCTCGCCGCGTCAGTTCTGCAGGGGGTGCGTGTGCACGCCCAGCACACAGGACACGCTCCGGAAAGAACACGCCCTGGCCAGGCGTCCACAGCACGCGGCCCTTTCTGGGACGGAACCGGTGTGGAACACGTACACCCACGGTGACGTTCTGAACCGCAGGCTTCACACACGTGTCCACTAGCTCACCGGATGGTCGGCCGCACGCTTGTACCCACTTGGGACGCGCACAGGGGCGCCCGCGGCCCGTGGGGCTCCCTGGGGCCGCTCGGCGGGAGCATCGCCTGGAGTCAGGAGCACCAGCTTGCGGCTTCCTGCCTCCATGACTAGCCTGACCCAGACGAGGTAACACCCACGGTTTCGACACGTTTTAGGTGATTGTGACAGAAAGGATTCTAATTCACCCAGACCTCCAGTCCACTGTGGTCCCAGCTGGAGGGGCACGCGTAGCCTCCCCAGAGTGCATCTCATCTGCCTGGCGAGGGGGAATCCGGGTGAAACCACAGTGTCACCTGTGAGTCATGAGCACCACGTGACAGGCTGTCCGGCGGCAGATCAGTGGGACATGGGGCAACCTGAGCCGCTGGCCGTCCCACACGGGGTCTGTGTGCAGGGCTCTGTCCCGGGCTCCTCGGGCTGCAGACCCCTCAGATCTGCCTGCACAGGTCAGAGCGCCCCGGCCGGGTACCCCCAGAACACAGACGCCCACGGCGAGAGCAGGTCTCGGGTGCCAGGAGAGTGGCGTTGCAAGCACCCACACGCACGCTACCCCGGAGAGCCAGGAAAATGCTTTATTCGGCCGTACTGCTGAGTCGCGGTGTCCATCCGTGGTCTCCCCTGGGCGTGCTGCTGCGCTGGCAGGAGCATGCGGCAGGCCGGCGGCGACAGGTCACCTCCCGAATGCGAGTCCCCCAGGGCCAGCAGACCCTGCGGAGGCACAGTCTCAGGCACACTGGCACCGCGGGAGGGCCACCAGCTGCTGAGTCACGTCAGGACGGGGGCTCAGGAACCGCTCTCCGGGACACACGGTGCGACCCGCTCGCCCAGGCACTTGCCTGACTGCCGTCTCTGCAGCAGCCCTGAGATGCTGATGAGTGGCCTGGGGGCCGGGGGGCTGCCGAGACTGGACGAGCCCCCTCCTCCCGCTCTGCCTGTGGCCTGGGCACCAAGACTTTGGGACGACCCCTGGCAGGGGATCTGCAGAGGCGAAATCCTAGGAGTAAATTCAACAGACGGAATCACCGATGCCTCACTTGGCTGGCACACGACCACCCGCATGCGGAGTGCTTTTCAGCTTTAAAGACCACGCCCCCGCTACCTGGGCGGGGTGGGGGGCACACGCGGAACTCGGGCTGAGCCTCCCGACTGGCACGTGCAGGGCCTGCGGGGACCGTGGCCTGTCAGCAGACCCCCTCCCATGCTGATGCTGACCAAAGTTGAGGGTCACTTTCACGGGCACCAGCACAGAGGGCTGGGCTCCCGGGCAGTGGGGTGGGGGTGGAAGGCTCTCAGTCTTGTCGCAGGAGCAGGCACGGTCTGGCAGCGGGTGGGGATGGCCTCGTGCACCGATGGGCAATGGGCACAGGTTGGGCCCTGGCTGAGCTAGGGGAGGATGCTGGAGGCACTGGCTGGATGGTGCCGGGTGGCCAGGTGTGGCCGTGGCCCTCAGCACTGGAAGCCATTAAAGAGCTTTAGGTGGGGTGAGAGGGGCGCGACCACCCAACCTCGGTGCTCAGACAAAGTCCTCTAGACATGCCAGTCACGCATCCAGGGGCAGCAGACAGCAGGCCCAGTCTGAGATGATGGACACAGTCTGCTTGGGGGTCGCCAAGCGGCAGCCCCCAGACCAACATAGTCCCTGCCCTCGCCGGTAGCTTGTGGGGGACACAGATGTGCCACTCCACCCCCTGGCCTCCAGAGACGGTGCAAAGCAGCCTGCGGACCCTGAGCTGTGCCCGAGGTGGAGCGCCGCAGCCACAGCAGGGCTCCGACGGGGCTCACCTACAGGAGGAGCGACGGCCAGAGTCCCACGTCTGCTTCAAAGCAGCAGGACGCAAAGTGGCCCGTGCGGCGCCCTCTCAGCGCGCAGAAGTGGGGGAAGGGCCGCAGCCAGGGGGGTCGGGGTTGTGTGAGGTGAAATTTGTCCCCCCCCGCCGCCCTGCTTTGACCGGCGGGCCCACCATACCTGAGAGCCGGCGACACGCTGGGGCGACCCGGTGTCAGGCTGAGCTTTGGAGGGCCCTGGCAGAAGACGCTGCCTGTGGGGGTTGGGGGCAGAGGCTGCCTGAGCTCTGCTGTCCCTGCCCACCCTGCCTGAGCTGAGCCAGCACCGCCTGCCCGCATGGCGGGGTGCACGTCTCACGCCCCAGCCTTCACCCTGTGTGCTCCCGGAACACTCGGGCCACCCGCCAGCGGCAGCCCGACATGGGGACCGGCATGGGCCTGCATGGTCAGCTGAGAGTCAGGCGGACACGGGCACTCGGGCCTTGGCCTCCACCCCCACCGCCCGCGGCTGTTGGGAGCGACGGCCCACACACGGAGGGCGCTCAGTACACCTCAAGGCCTGTGCTCCGAGCCCAGAAGCTCCCCGCTCTGAGGAGGGTGGGGACAGCAAGGACCACATGGGGTGGGGGGTCATCTCCGCCCCAGCCCTGCCTCCCTCGGTTCTTGAGAAACTTGTGGAGGCACACGGTCCGTGGCACACTGCAGGGACACCAGAGCACGCCTGTGAGCACAGCTCTTTCCTGAGACCCGGGCTCCCCTGTGCCCGCGCTCTGGAGGGTGCAACTGGGGAGAGGCAGAGTGCAGGGGGAGACTGCAGCCAGACAGTGCCCTCTGGGTCTGTCACGGGGCGGGCCTGGGCCGGAGGGGCCTGCTTGCCTGAGGCTGCCAGGCACTGAGGGGCTCTGGGCTGTGGGGGCTGCAGGAGGAGCTGCCGCCGGAGGACCCCAGCCTCCGCAGCAGGGCTGAGAGCGGTCGCCGCAGACCCTCCCCACAGGCCGTGCCGGTCCTACTTGCTCTGCCCTCAGGTGGTTGGGCACCCGGGGGCCTCACTCGCCCCGGAGACACTGCTGCTGGCAGGCAGACTGTCACGTGAGTCTGCGGTTTGCCTGTGAGGGCCCGCCCGCCCACGGCCTGGGCTCTGAGCCGCCTCCTCTGCCCGGTGTCACTCTGTCCTGATTGCCAAGCCAGCACCGCAGGAGCAGATCGCCCCCAGGGGCAACCCCTGCACCCTGACACTGCTAGCACCATGCAAACCATCCACGGCCAAACCTGGCTGCCCAGTTCCCGCCGTCTGGTCCCATCCCTCCCACGAGAACCTGCCTCCTCACGGTGCTGGCGCCTCCCGCTGGCCCTATGTGGGTGCCGCACGTTTCTAGGGGTCCGTGAGCACAACCCTCCTCCCTCGTGGCGGTCATCTCCCGACCTGCTGGCCTCCCCGAGCTGACCGGACAAACGCCAGCATTTCGCTCTCAGGTGGAACCACACACGCTCAACCCCGCGGGGCCCGGGAAGCAGTGTCTCACTCACGCCCCAGGAATCTGTGGGTCAGCTAGAGGTTAGCAGAGATGAGGAGCGTGAGGCCTGGACAGGGCAACACTGTCGGGGTGGCGAGGGCAGTGCTCTGAGGGCCCTCTGGCCGCCGCGCAGACATCGGCCCTTGGTGGCGGGACTCCAAGGTTTGGGCTGAGCTGTGGGGCACGCAGGGTCTGCTCGACAGTAGTAACTCAGCTCGAGGCTGGCCGTGGGCGGCATGGAGGCGGAACGCTGCCCAAGACCCTCCTGGGAGCTCAGGGCGTGATGGAGCGGTGTGCCCCAGAGTCACGACGCTGAGCCTCGGCCTGGGGCTCTGCTCGGGAAAGCAGGGCTGCTGGCTGCACCTCAGGAAGACTCCCTCTGAAACACTTCCACAGAAAACACAGCCTCTGGGAGGAGAGCTCCATTATCTGGAAGGTGGGAACTTGGTCTCCCTGTAACCCCAGGTATGTGGGCTCTGGGCGTCAGAGGCGGCGCTGCTGCATGTCCCCTGCCCACAGGCAGGATGCCCAGGACCACTGTTCAGTGGGGAGAGTGACGACTGGACTCTCCCCAGGGCAGGACCGGATGGATGCAACCAGACATTTCCCCGGGGGCCCGGCTGCAGGGCCAACTTACCCATGCGCCCGTCCTGAGGGGGACTGATCAGGGAGATCCTGGCTGGGCCGGCCACCAGCTCGGGCTGAGGACACAGAGAGGACACAGTGAGTGACAGTGCACGGTGCCCTCCGGGAGAGCGAGGGCCGCCCTCTACACCAGGAGCACAGCCCCGTTCATCCCAGCAGGCCCGTCCATCCTGCCTGTCCTGGAATGTAGCCTGTGAGGCAGGGAGTGCCCACTGGGTACCCACAGCAGTGCGTGGGCAAGGGACTCGCTAGGTTCTTCTAAGAATTTCAGAACAGTGAAAAAACAAACAAGGTTCTTGGCCAATGTTAGAAGTTTAAAACTCTTGAGTAAATCCTGATATTCGGTGTAAAACTATCTCCTGGAAACCAGCTGGTAGCGGTCAGGTGTGGTGTGGTGTGGTGTTTGCAGGGATCAGGCTGGGCCGAGCCAGTGTCCTGGGCACCACCAGCCCTGGGACGGGAATGACTGATGGAGGCAGCTCCAGTCCCACGGTCCCCCTGCTAGCCCTGCGTGGGCCTGGCTGGGGTGTGGACACACAGGTGCCACTTCTAGCCGCCATCTCTCCATTCCCACAGCCCATCTTGGCCTCTTTCCTGTGACCCTGCACATGCCCGGCTCTGTCACCTGCCCAGACTCAGCCACCACCACCTCAGTGGCTGCCTTCCCAGCTCCTGGCCCTGGTTCACCCAATCCAACCATTTTGAGCTCCACCAGCTCCGTGGCGGTCTCATTGCAGGGTGCCCTGCTGACACCTCCCCTGGCCCTACCTCTGACTCCTGCCCGCAGGCAAAGCCCTGATCTTGGGGGACCGAGACATGCTCCCTGCCCCAGGCTCCCCCTGCGGCCACACGTGCCCCTGGGGGTCCTCTCACAACGCCCACCTGCAGCCTGTTCTACATGCCCCACCCTGCCCCAGGTGCCCGGTGCTGGCCAACTCGGAGCACCTGCTGCAGCCCGTGAAACCCGGCAGAGAAAAGTGTTTCCACGTGGTGAGGACAGGTTACTCTGCCGGGTTAGAGTCTGTTCACCATCCACTCTCAACCTGGCCTCCAGTGAAAAGGGTTTGTGTCTGTGGGGTCAGATCCCGAACCCTCTGCTTGGGGGAGAGCCCAGGAACATGTGCAGCAAAACGAGCTGAAAGGCCTGAGTGTGCAGGACAATGGCCGTGACCCGGAGGCAGTGACAGACCAGCCGGCTGTGTGGGGCAGGGCTGGTGAGGTGCTGGAGCGCTGAGAACAAGTGCGCCCAGACTGCGCCCCGTGAGGACCCCTTTTCTGGAGCACGTCTTGGGGTTTCTGTCTAGGCTGCACCCTAGAAAAGGAGTTGAAACGGGGTGGGCACAGGGGCCAGCCCACCGCAGCCTGAACCCCATTTTTGTCAATAAAGTTTTACTGGGTGAGCTGCACCTGCTGGCCTCCCCGCCCTCAGAGGCGAGTTTCTGGGACAGAGACCCTCAGGCCCCAAAGTCTCAGCTGCTGTCTCTCCCTCGGAAAACACTTACTGACCCCTGGTCAGCACCTTACTTAGGCATTTAGAACAAACGGCTCATTAAATGCTGGTCCCTGAGCTACAGCGCCCACGGGGACACCCAGTAACATGCAAATCAGTTCAGCCTGTCCACCTCTGACCTCTGAACCCAGGGAAACACAGGCCGCATGTGGGCTGAGGCTGAGGCTGTGGTCCAGCCTGTGGGAAGCCTGGAGATGGGGGGTCCCTCAAGAGCTTCTGGTAAGGCTGGCTGGCAGGCAGGTGGGTGGGGTCTGGGGCACACCAGCGGAGGCCGGAAGGAGTGCGTGTGGTTCCTCCCACGGACAAGAGAGCTGCCCTCCTCCCGAGTCAGGTCCCAGCAGCCCCCAGGAGTGAGCACTGTCTCCCACTCAACGGTACCTCACCGGCTGCCGCCTTCTGCCTGAAAGCAGTAGGCCCCATGCTGCACCAGCCCCTGCAGTCGAGGGGCGTGCGCACCTGGTGAGGACGCACTTGGTCCTGGTGTGGCCCTGCCCCTGGCTCTGCGCCCCACTCTGAGGGCCCGTGTCCAGGACTGCACTCGGCCTGAGCTGGCGATGACGGGCTGGGTGTGGCCGCCCTGCGTTCTGGGCCACGTGTTCTCTGGTTTTGTTGTCTCATGGGCGAGCTGTCCCCTCACACTGCTGACCCCCTGTCCCCCGCAGGCCGTCAGGAGGCATCCTGGACTCACTCAGGCTGCGGTGGAGCACGGCTGCCAGCCCGCCCTGTGTCCCCAGTCCAGTGTGGCTGGCCTGGCCCCACCTCCTACGGCGGCCCCGCAGAGAGGGAATGGCCACCACGTTTGTTAGCGCTGAGAAGCCCAGGGCCCTGAACATCAGCAAACAGGTGACACGGAGAGCAGACCACTCACCCTTCTCAGGGGGGTGGGCGTGAGGTCAACCTCCATGGGCTCCACTCTGTGAACAGACGGCAAGACGTGTTCGCTGGGCCTGAGACGTGCAGCAGCAGAAACACGCATGGCGCGCCGGAACGCCTGTCCACACCGTCCCCGTGCGCGCTGCCGCCTCGTTCTTAAACTCTCTCCCAGCCACTGCCCTCGGTGAAACCGAAACCGCACACAGCTCCACACAGGGCTTGGAGGGCTTCTCTCGGGGTGGCCCTCCATGGCCACCCTCTGGCTCCTCCGAGTCCTGCCTGACCTGACCTCCAGGGGCGGCACCATCTCAGCTGCCTTTGCTAGCACTTGCTGCCTGGTCCACCCACTGCACACAGTGTGCAACAGATGCCAGCCCCTTCATTTATCGGCCCGGAGAATGACAGCGACACGTCATTTGGGCTTCCCCACAGGAGGAAAAGGCACAGAGGGAGGGAATCAACTGCTTCCTCACTTCCTGGCTGCACGCTCAGCGCTGGAGCCGGGCCACCAGCAGGACACAGGGGCAGGATGGCCCCAGGACCTTCTGGGCTGCATGTGGACCCAACTCCTGTCATTTCAAGGAAAATGGGTGGAGGAGGGGTGTTCTGCAGGGAGTGGCAGCCAGGGGTGGGTGGGGTCCCAGTGGGGCCCCCAGCAGGGTCACCCTCTCTTGTCCTGTCCCTGTGCTGACTTGCTTCTGAGCCGCCTGGATGGTGGACAGGGCCCAGTCCGAGTCACATGACCACTCTGACACCAGCCACAGGGACGGAGCTGTGACTGGCCAGCCTGGCCAACGCCCCTGACTGACAAGTAAGGACTAGGGGGCAGTGCGCTCCTGGGGGCTGTGCTAGGGATCACTCAGCTTCAGACTTTGGGGTTGTGAGGAGTGAAGGGACAGCAGGAGAAAGGGAAACGTAGGACGTCAAGACATGTACGACCTGTGAATGCCGCCCAGCAACCATCACGGACCACCGCCCTACCCTGTGGGCACACACACCTTTCAGCCATGGTGCTGCCGGCGGGCAGGAGCAGCGGGGTGCTGGGCGTCGCTGAAGGAGCTGTGACAGAGCACCGCGTGTTAGTACATGTGTGCCCTAGGCACAGTCCTCGGGCCCGTGTCCTGGCCAGCGTGCCGTCACTTACTTGAGACTGGATTTTTGGTCACGCTGAAAGCTGTGTGCTGGGACGCTCTCATACTGAACAGATGGAAAAGGTCTTGAGTGACCCAGAAATACTCACACCCAATCCACTCGTCCCGACGGGAAGGGCCGCACGGAGACAGCATGTGCCCTGCCCAGCACTGCGCCCCTTGGCCCCTCACCAGGCGAATCTGCCCCCTGGGACGCACCTTCAGGAAGCAGCCCGCGATGGCGACGGCTGGTAGACACAGGCGGAGTGGGGACCAGCGTCACCAGCTCCTCTGCGGCCCGCCCCAGGGGGCACTGGGCGGGTCACCCACACACGCCCCCAGCTGGACAGCAGCCCCTCAGGACCATCGCTCTACGACCTTAAATGGACGCACGCAGACTAGTGAGCAGGCCAGTGGCCTGCACGCACCTTCCATAACTGCTACTCTCCAGTGGGGCGCCGCCTCTGCCCCCGGCTCTCCCTGCCCCAGGAACCACTTCCTCCCCTTGTCGCCACTCCTTCCCCTGACTTCCTGCCGCACTCTCTCTGGCAGAAGCTTCTGGGAACAGACGTGCCTTCTCTGGCCCTCGGTGAGGACCGCGGGCTCGGGGGGGGGCGAGTGGGCCTACCTTTGCATCTGCTCCACACGCAGCGCGGACTTCCTGAGGGACTCCTCCAGCCTGGCGATCTGATACAATGCAGGACTTCCGGTGACCAGCTTGGCCGTGCCAGGGCCCAGGGCAGAAGCGGCACGCAGACCTGCTAATTCTCCCTTCCTGAGTCGGAACGTGAGCCCCGAAGGAGCTGACTGGGCACCCGGGCCAGGGGACAGACGTGGCTTGGCCACGTGCAGCGGGCTGGACAGCTCTGAGGACACTACCCACAGGGCCAGGCAGGGATTCGACTCCTCTGGCCCATCTCCGTGCAGACCCATGCAGGGCTGGCCTGGGGCACGCGAGGAAGGGGGACCGCAGGAAGCACCAAGCATGCGCCGGCCGACGGAGCCTCAGGGGCCGTGACACCCACACAGGGAGGTGGTGGGGGCCCCAGGACAGACATCAGGTGGCTTCCACACTCAAGGAGGTGGCCGCAGGACATGTAGCTTTGAAACCAGGTCCCTTACCCTCATTACTCTATGACCTTCAAAGGTTTTTTTTTTTTTAAGTTTTATTTATTTTTAGAAAGGGGAAGGGAGAGAGAAAGAGAGGGAGGGAAACACCAAAGTGTGGTTGCCTCTCATGTGCCCCCTGCTGAGGACCTGGCCTACAACCCAGGCCTGTGCCCTGACTGGGAACCGAACTGTCAAACCTTTGGTTTGTAGGCCGGCGCTCAATCCACTGAGCCACACCAGCTGGGGCAAAGTTGTTGTTTTTTTTTAAAGACTTTTAGGAAAAACAAACATGATGGTACGAGTGATGGAACAGAGAGGGGTTTGAGCTGCTCTACAGGCCCTGACGTCACTCCCTGCAAGGCAAGGACATTCCTTGCAGTGTGGCCCACGGGCACGGCCCATGCGCATGACCCATGTCCCCAGGGGTGCAGCCCCAGGCACACCAAGCTGACCTTGCTCCTTGCCCTTCGCTCCCCCTGGCCGGCTGCTCCAGGCTCTCCCTGCCTCCCCTCTGAGACTACTGCCCACCGTCCCCGCAGGAGGCCTCAGCCCGAGGCAGCTGAAGTGCCCACAGACAACTGCTTCCCCCAAAGCTTCCCTTTCCCTCATTTAGCACAGAAATCAAGGAAGGAGGATGTTTGTCGGCAAACCAGCAAGCGTTTCCAGCGTCCCATGTGAGGGTCTGCCGGAGCTCTTGGAGCTGCTGTGCATGGAAAGCTGCCCCTCGAGTCTGGGGGACGCTGTGGGTCGGAAAGGGCGACCCCACTGGCCCTGAGCAGTGACGTGGTGCACGGGCACCACCAGCAGGCTCAGGGTCCCCAGGACGGCGTTCCCCCCGCCCCTCCCCTGGCCCTCTGCCCTGAGACGTGGCGACGGGTCAGTGTCTGACAGGAAGCCAGACAGCCGTCGCGTGAGGCGGCAAGGGGACAGGGCTTACCTTTTCCCTGTGGAAGGCCGCCAGTCTCCTCCTGTGTCTTTCCTGAAATTCTGAAATCTGAGAGGAGAGCACATGCCAGTGGCTGACGGAGGCACAGGCAGCGCTGAGCACCCCCTGGACACACCCCTGCCCGCCCACCTGGACACGGTGCCGCCCGTGCCCACCCACACCACGGGCTGTCGTGCAGTCCTGGCGGAAATGCAGCAGGCGCACTCACAGCCGGGGAGCGTGTCTCACTGCAGGAGGCAGAAACTCCAGGGTGCGTGGCCCTCCTGTGCGACATGACCCCAGGGGCCAACCATAGTGCACTGTCCCTTTGGCAACGGGACTGGATCAACACGGCCTCCTGACCACACGGCACCGACCAGAAACACCTGACACTGCCACTTGGGCCAGGGCCAGCAGGCAGGATGGGCCCAGGCGGAGACGATGAGCCGCCCAGTGCCAGCCACCGCGCCTGGGCTCCCGGCTCCGTCTCCGCTCTTCCCGTGAGCCCACCTCTCGGGACAGTCACTGAACTGCGCCAGTGGGCTCGGTGGGGGCCACGCTCGTTCGTGCCAGGGGAGCTCTCAGACAAGGAGGTGGGAAGGCCCCTCCATGCCACGGAGCAGGGCCAGCCCCCGACGTCTCCAGTGCCTCCACGGCCACCTCAGAGGACATGACTGCGTGGGGGCAGCCGGCAGCCCCTCACGCTCCCCAGCCCTCGGCTCCTGCATCTCCCGAGGAGTCCGGAGGGTCGGCGGACGCAGGGCCGGGCCCAGGCTCACCGGTCTGACACAGGGCTGGCTCTGCACCCTTGAAGTCATGGAGCACCCCACTGAGCTCAGCCTGGGCGAGCTCAGCCTGGGCGGGTGCCAGCTGTCCACGTCTACCCCACTAGAACTGGGTGCTGAGAGATGTTAAGAGACCCACTGCTCTAAAAGAACAATAAGCCCAGTGTGTTTGCACCAACAGGGAGCTGCAATCCCTCCTGTCCCCAGGCCTCTGGAAATGCCCTTCAGCACGGGGACCAAGGAGATGGTGTGACCCAGAGGCACGGGGTCGGGGGCAGCCGGCGCCTCCACCTCTTCTCCCTCCACACCCCCGCTGGCGGACAGTCACCCTGCCTCCTCCTGAGGCTGCAGGAGGCTCTGTGGGGCTGTCTGAAATGGCCGTCCATGGCAAGACTTTCCCAAGTCTTGGCAGGGCTCCCTGTGGTTCTGAGTGTTGTGGGGAGGACCTTCCCCAGTTTGCAAACGTGGGCAGCTTCTGGGCCCCAGAGGACCTGGCCCGAAAGTGGGTCCCACTGTGAGTGGGAAGGTGAGGTCGGCCCATGTCCTGCCTGGCTCTTGCCTCATACTGGTGCCGTGTCCTGGGGCACCCATGTGTCCCCAGGGGCCTGTAGGATGATGGAGCAGCCGTGACTTTGGGCCCAAAGCCAGAGAACAGCCTGCCCGACCAGGGGTCAGTCTTGGTGGGTGGGCTGACCAGGGCCTCCATGAGGACAAGCCAGGCTGGAAATGGTGGAGCCGGGCAGGCAGTGCTGCCCCTCAGCTGCTGCTGGGCCTCTGCAGGGGAGGGGCAGGTGGGAGGCGCCGGCCGACAGGGGCACTGCTGACAGAAGGGGAGGGCAGGACGAGCTGGGCAGGGACGGGCCCCTCTCCCAGTCCTGCAGGCCTGGCGGACTGCAGGCTGCTTAGTGGCGTCCAGGGGGTCAGACACGCAGTGGAGCCGGGGAGGGTGTGGATTCACAATCTTGGGGGCTGGCGCCAGGCAGCGAGCTGGTGCAGAAAGGGCTCCAGAGTCAAATGCTGCAGCCTGGCGACCCAGGGCCCTGCCAAACCCGAGAGTCTAAGGTCCGTGCTCGGCGTGTGAGGATCAGCCAGGCACCCTGACCAGACAGCACCTCAACTTAGCAGCAGCCTCGGACAGGGACGGAAGGGAAGAGTGAACAGCATCGTCGAAGTGAAGACGGCGCAGGGGCAGGAAGCTCCCACCGACCACACCCGAGCCCCTGGGGTCTGCTCTCCAGGGTGTGAGACCGGGCCCTGGGCCCTGGCAGTGCCGGCTCCCGTGGCTGGTGTGCACGCACACTCACCTGGCTGGTCTCCTTGGAGTACTTCCTGCACAGGCCGTCTATGCCCAGGAAGAGCGCCTGGATGCCGGAGTCCGTCTGGAAGAGAGCGAGCGGCCGTCCCGTGTGCTGCCCGGGGTGCGCTCACGGCCACGGTGCAAAGCAAACCGCAGATCCAGAATGATCCGTGGGGCGCATGGGGCCAGTGATCCCCCCAACCACCCCGCACAGGGCTGTGGGATGAGGACCATGCCACTGCCTCCAAGGACAGCAGGGCAGCGTGTCCCCATCTGTCAGGCAGGGCCCGCGCCTGCTAGAAAGGGCTGCCACAACGGGAGAGGAGCCCTGAGTGAAAGCCCAGCTCAAACACGAGATGGCCGAGGAAAAGCAGGGCTTCCCAAGCAGTGTCAGCCCTCTCCTAAACCCTGTGCAAACATGGCCTGCCCCGCCCCACCCCTCCCCTGGACCACACCAGCACGCACAGCAACCGCCACCCTGGGGCACAGACACGGGCACGGCTGCCCCGAACTAGGCACAGAACAGCGATGAACACAGCCGGGCCCTGAATACGGGCCGCCACACTCAGAAGACGTCCCTCCTCCCATGCTCCCTCCTCAGCCTGGTCTCTGCTTCATAGCCATCAGCAAGACACAGGCATGAAAGTGGGAACCTGAGCCCTTCCATTTAAACTACTCCCCAAATTCCTCTGAAATGACAGTAAAACTAGGCTAAGGGAGAAACTGGATCAAGTGGGAACTAGAAAATGCCCCTGCAAGGCAGTGCCTCAGAGGGACTCCTGGGGGACAGGCAGAGGTGGCTTAGCAGACCCAGCCCTCCGGGAGGACCAGGCAAGGTGGCTCCAGGATCCACTTCTGAACCTTGGAGGGAGTTCACACTCGGGCCATCTGGACAGCGGGTCCCGGGACCCGACCTCTGCAAACCTCCAGCAGTGTGGACTGTGCACAGGGGCCGGGGTGCTAGGTCCCCACCAGCCCTGCTAGGCACCAACTCAACCTGCCACCTGGCCCCCACTGCACAGCTCAGAGCCTGCTCCCGGTGCAACAAGAGGCAGAGACAGCACCTCCCTGAGGGCCTGGGAGCCCAGGGCACAGAAAACGGGAGAGTGCCCCCACGGCGTGCGGCTGGTCTGGGAGGCAGCAAACATTCCGCATGGGCTAACCCGCCCACAGACACCTGAAACAGGATGAGTGGCTCCGCTGCAGAAAGGAAGCCACTGGAAACGCTGTCACTGAGGAAGCGAGATCCACAGCCTCTGTGAGGGTAGTGACTCTGCACGTGAGAGACCCCGGTGGACAGAGACAGGAGCCCTCGCTCTGCGTGGACAGAGGCCCTGGGTAGGCCTGGGAGTCTATGACGCAGAGTGACCGAGAGCCTCCACTCCAGTAACTGAGCCCCTGGAGAGACTGTGGAGTCTGCCTCAGCTCAGCAGGGCGTGCACTACAGGGGCGGACAAGCTGCGAAAAGCCAGAGGGAAACAGGGGGGTGATGCTGTCCCAGCCAGATAGCCAGCATGCTTCCAATGCGAGACTTCTCACCCCAGCGGAGACAGGCCTCACACTGAGGGTGGACAGAGGCCCTCAGGGGACTGTCACCAACAGACCTCACTGGAGGAGGAGACAAAAGGAACTCCCCTGGGGCGGAACATGACCCTCAGGGGCAGCAGGGAGACAGGGAACAGGTGAAAAGCGGAGGAAATGGGACTCTGGGAACCTGGGCAAGGCTGTCGGTGCGGTTTCCTTTCTGTTCAGAGAGTGAGAGCAAGCACAGCACTGGGAGTGGGTGGGCGGGTGGCAGGGTGGGGTGGGGGGTGGGGTCAAAGCACCTGAGGCCCCCCAACCCCCCCGCCGGGGAGGCTGCACACAGCAAGGCAAGCCCGGTGCCGTGGTCACGAGAGCCACCTTGCGCCCGAGCGTCCGGGAGCTGAGCTGCTGCCTGCGTCCAGACTGTGGATGATTCGCTGTGTTGTCTGCGCTACACTTCAGTGAGAGTCAGCAAAGCTGACGATTAAACCCACGTTTCTGAGTCAGTCAGTGTGCACATGGGTCACACGGGCTGCAGGGCTGATGGAGAAGAAGCCGGAAGTTACTGTGAAGACAGAACACGCCGTGGGCGAGGGCGAGCGGAGGGCGAGCGACGCCCGAGGTGCTGACCCACGTGTGCAAGGGAAGGTCGGACGCGGACACTGAGGGCCCGTCTTAAAGAACGACCTGAGCCGAAGGGAAACCGAAGGCGGAGGGACGGGGAGAACTCACAGAACAGAGGGGAAAGGTAAGAGAGGGATAAACAGAGCCAAAGTCAGTTCTTCGAAACTACGAACAAGTCAGCAAACACTTGCCCTGCCGATGTGGCTCAGCAGGTTGGTGCGGCCCCGCAAGCGGAAAGGTCGCCGGTTCGATTCCCGGCCAGGGCACACGCCCGGCTGTGGGCCAGGTCCCTGGTTGGGGGTCAGTGAGAGGCGGCTGAAGAATGCATCTCTCCCTCCCTTGCCCTCTCTCTAAAAATAAACGAAGAACGTTTTGAAAAGTAAATAAACACTTGACAAGACTGTTCAAGAAAAGAGAGAGAGAAGGCACAATAACCACTAGTAAAACGGAAAACAAACGTTGTGCAGATCTCACCGACACTGAGGACAGCGAGGACCACAAACTGCTCGTGAGAGGATGTCCAAAAATTAGACAAAGTGCAGAGATTCCTGGAAAACACGCCCCTCAGGCCGGCCCGGCAGAACGAGGAACGCCGAGCAGTCACAGATCTACCGAAGAAAGTAAATCCCTTGCAGACACCTTCCCACCAAAACCCTTCCAGGTCCAGGCGGTGTCACCTGCGAACTCCACCACACGTTTTGCGAATGACCCCACCCCCGGGCCGAGACCCAGCGCACCCGCCTTGCGAGGCCCACGCCGCCCCGAAGAGAGGGGCCCACAGCCCGGTCCCACGCAGGCTCGGGCCGAAACCTGTAGCTCATCTGGACACGCACTGGGCTGCCTCACCCCGGCTGGTTCACTCCTGGAAACGAGAGTGGGTTTAAAATTCTAAAAACGAATGCGATTCACCACATTCGCAAAACAAAGTAGGAAGTCAGACGATAATCTCACCAGCGGCAGAAAAGCCACTCGATGGAGCCCCACGCCACTCCGGACAGAAAGTCTTCAGCAAACATGCAGTGCACACCGCACCTCCCGGAGACCCCACCACCAGCCCCGACGCCAGCAGGCGGGCCGCCCGCCGTGGCCGCCGCCTCTGCGCCACACCGTGCCAGCGTCCAGGCCGCGCAGCCGAGAAGCAATGGTTCCGAGTCCAGGTGCCCGTGCGGAGTCTGGAAAAACCTACGGCCACGCCAACAGAGTCACCAGGTGAACTCAGCGAGGCCACTGCTCAAGTCAGACAAAAACCAATCGCATCTCTCACACCAGCAACAGGCACTTAGGAGGCGAAGAGAAAACTTCCCGCGGCAGCACCCCAAACTGTCACCTGAGAATAACCTCAGTCCCTGAGGCTGGGGCACATCGCAGCAAGGGGAGGCGTGAGCCAGGCTCACACAGACACCAACTTTACCCGAACTGCTGACTTTGCGTGTGGGGACTGACAGTGATTCCGAAGCTGGTGCGGAACGCGCAGGCCAACGGGCACTCACTGCTGCAACAGCTCCCCAGCCGCGGGGGCCTAAGGGGCGTTTGTCTTGCCGGCGGTCTCCCCGGGGATCCAGCCTCTGGTCAGCAGCTCTGCTGTGATGGATCCTCAGCACCCAGCTGGTGGAGGGAGCGGGGCTGAATGCTGTCTGGGAGGCTGTGCTGGGGGCCGAGCCTGGACTGGCCTTTCTCGTGGGAGGCCGGTGGGGACACTGTTAGCTAGGTGTCCAGGAAGAGGGGGAGGGGGACTGAAGACAGCCTTCTGACCTGGGCCTGCCATTCCTAGTTGCTGGTGTCCACTTGTCTCTTCCACTACACAGAAAAGTCACCCTTCACCCGTGGAACATCCCAAATGGCCCTGTCACTGCATCCACACCACAGCCCAGGGCCTCGGGTGGTCCTCTCTCTTAAACCTATGAACTCAGCCAGTCCCACCATGACCAAAGCCTACCGGAGGGATGGGGCCGCAACCCCTGGCAGCACGAGGACGGGTGGGAGGATGCAGCAGTCAAGAGGACCCTGCAAGCCGGTGTCCTGGGACTCCTGCCCTGAGCCGTCTTAATTAGGCTGGCCTTTGCTGTTCAGGGGAATCTTCTGGCCCACCCCCCTCCAGCCCCTGGTTTGCCCGCTGGTTCCTCCTTGTCTGTGGCTCCCCAAGGCCGTAGGTGAAGTGGGTGTGAGGAAGTGTGTCTTGGTCCCTCCAGACCTTCTCAGGGGTCACCTGTCCAGAAGCACCGGGCTCCTCCTTCTGAGGGCACCTCCCCCTCACTGCAGCCATCCTACCTGTCTGTGTCTGCGGAGAGCCAGCCAGTCCTGGCCTGGGCAGCACCCTCTGCCTGCCCAGCACCTGCACAGGAGTCACGTCCCAGCCCATGGACCCCTGTCACAACTGTCCTGTTCCCTTGCCACCCGCCACCTGACAGGTAAGGCGGTGCGGTACTTTGTAGTGATGCACAGACCAACAAATACACGTATGTCACATGGAGGCTATGCTGTGCAGCAAAAGGAGTGGGTGCAGGCAGAGGAAGCAGTAGAGGGCACTTCCCAAGCACGACCTGGGAGACTGGCTTAGCCTGTCACAAGGTGCTTTGTTTCAATGAAAGAAAACCACTCAGAATAGAAGCTGCCAGAGGTACTGCGTTTAGCAAGGGTTGTTAAGTGTTGTTTTGTGAAACTTCCCTCATGTGTGTGCACACACACATATGCACACACATGCAAATGCACACACTGGGCCCAAAAGGCTGAAGCAGCCACTGCCACACAGAACCAGGGCAGAGATCAGGGCCTGGCTCCAGGTGCAGCGACAGTCCGAGTTGCCAGAAGCCAGGCCACAGCTGTGGGCAGGGCAGGCCTGAGTTTTACTCCTGGAAAGCTGGGATCCGTGACCCGTGTTTATGCAGATTCCTCCGGCTGCAGGTTTCCCATTCTAGAAATTCATGCTATGTAAGTATTCTTACAAGTATGCAGTGATAGTGTTTAAAAATGTTCACTGTAAGGTTGTTTGAAATAGTGTAAAACTGACTTCCGGCCAAGATGGAGGCACAGGTGGATACACTGTACCTCCCCGCACAACCAAAACAGGGACAAGAATTTAGAAACAGAATAACATCCAGTAATGACAGAAAACTGATCTGAATGGAAGTCGGACAACCAAGAAGTTGAATTAGACCCATGCATCCAGACCGGCTGGAGGGGCGGAGACGAGCAGCCAGGCGCAGGTCACGGGGCGGAGAGCAGAGAGCGGTGGGACCAGGTGCGTAAGGCAGCCGGGGCACACAAGACCACAGCAGGCAGACCCTGAGTTCGCAGGCGGCAGCTGGCAGACCCCAGCCCAGGGGTGGCAACCGGCAGACCCAGTGAGGCGGCGATTGTAAAGCAAGGCACTGCACACAACCCAGGATCATAGTGCTGGGAAAATAGAGCCTCGGGACACTGACTGAGGTGACCTGTGGGGGTTGAGGCACACGGAGAGACACCCAGCCTCACAGGGGAGGTTCTTGGAGGGTCCCACGGTGTGCACAAGCCCACCCACACGGGAATTGACACCAGAGGGGCCCAGTTTGCTTGGGGGAAGCAGCAGAGGGGACCGAGGTCCCACAGAGAATGGAGCAACCGCCATTGTTCCCTCTCAACCCCACCCCCACATACAACGTCACAACCCAGCGACTGGGGTGCCCCACCCTGGTGAGCACCTAAGGCTCCGCCCCTCATACATAACAGGTGCGACCAGACCAAAGGGCTGGGGGGGGCGGAGATGGATCAAACAGAATGAAAGCCCCACAAGCAGCACTTTTAAGTGACCGAGAGATAGCCAACCTCAGATGCACAGTTCAAAGCACTGGTGATTAGGATGCTCACAGAATTGGTTGATTTTGGTCGCAGATTAGATGAACAAATGCAGGCTACGATAAGAGAAATGAAGGAAAATGCACAGGGAACCAATAGTGATGGGAAGGAAACTGGGACTCAAAGCAATGGAGTGGACCAGAAGGAAGAAAGAAACAACCAAACAGGAAAGAATGGAGAAATAAGAATTCAAAAAAATGAGGAGAAGCTTAGGGACCTCCAGGACACCTTTAAACGTTCCAACATCCGAATTATAGGGGTACCAGAAGGGGAAGAGGAAGAGCAGCAAGTGGAAAACTTATTTGAATACGTAATGAGGGAGAACTTCCCCAATCTGGCAAGGGAACTAGACTTCCAGGAACTCCAGGAAGCTCAGAGAGTCCCAAAGAGGTTGGACTCCAGGAGGAACATGCCAAGGCACATCATGATTACATTAGCCAAGGTAAAAATGAAGGAGAGAATCCTAGAAGCAGCAAGAGATAAGGGGACAGTAACCTACAAAGGAGTTCCCATTAGACTGTCAGCTGATTTCTCAAAAGAGACCTTACAGGCAAGAAGGGGCTGGAAAGAAGTATTCCAAGTCATGAAAGGCAAGGACCTACATCCCAGATTGCTCTACCCAGCAAAGCTTTCACTTAGAATGGAAGGGCAGATAAAGTGATTCTCAGATAAGGTCAAGTTAAAGGAGTTCATCATCACCAAGCCCTTACTATATGAAATGTTAAAGGGACTTACCTAAGAAAATGAAGATAAAAAAAAAAGGAATAGTGTAAAACTGAAAACAAAAACACAAACCCAAAGGTTTACCAGATGCAAACTTCGAAAGGCTATGCAGTCGTCTGTGGAGAGTGTGGCTGTGCCCCTAAACATGTCAACTGAGAAAACGCCATTTCTGTGAGAAGACGAGTCACAGCAGCCACACAGAGCAGGGGCTCCGCTCCTGGCTGCCGTCTCTGGGGAACAGCATGGGGGCCTCCACCCCTCCACCGTGACCCTCTGTGTCGTCCGCATGATGGGTAACTTTGTGCTCGTAATCAGGGAAAGCAACTGTTAGAGATTAAAACGTCAGATCAAATACACGGCTTGAAGCCTAAGTGTGACGAGAACAATTATTTGTAACCAAATTTCAATCAAACAGGTTAAACTGATGTACTTCATAGAAAGAACAAAATGCACTCTTTTAAGCTATTGCAATAGCAATCCATTCTAAACCTACTTTTCTCTGACCCTCTTAACTGGGAAGACCCCGACCTCTATCACCTTCTTAAGGAGCTCGTATTGTACTGAAGAACTCTATTCAACACAGTTTCACTTTCAGGAACACGGACAGTAAACTCACAGGTAAGGCAATCTACAGCTAAGAAGGTTGTGTGAGGCATTCGAAACCAAATTCTAATTGTACTGTCACTACTCTGAAATCCTGTGAGCTCTTCCAGTGAACCTGACAAAATGAAAGAAACTTTTAGACGCCACAAATGACCAAAAATTGAGTCTCAAATTTAAAAGGAAACACTGTGATCAATATTCAGATGCTACAGATTTCAACTTACATGTTTTGAAAGTAAAACTGTATGGCAAGGAACTTTACAAATCAAGCATTCATCCTTTTTACCTATAAAGGAAAAACAAATGTTATATTATTGTGAGGAGTGCTTTTAAATGTGTAAATACAGACTTTGAATTGTAACAGTTCTTCAAAAATATACAGGATGACAGCACCTTCAAACAGTGGCAGAGGCTGTGGGTATGGACATAGTTGAAAAGATTCATACTGCAATTCCTTTTAGGATCCATACTAAGATTCCTTTTTTTCTGTTTTGCAAATATGCCCCCAAACAGTGACCATAAATCAGTAATACTTAAACTTGTCTATCCCTGATGTTTCTTTTCTTTTTTTTTTTTTTTTTAAGATTTTATTTATTTATTAGAGAGGGAAGGGAGGGAGACAGAGAGAGAGAGAGAGAGAGAGAGAGAGAAACATCAATGTGCGGTTGCTGGGAGACATGGCCTGCAACCCAGGCATGTGCCCTGACTGGGAATCGAACCTGCGATGCCTGGTTCGCAGCCCGCGCTCAATCCACTGAGCTACACCAGCCAGGGCTGATGTTTCTTATAATTAATTTTATACCAGTATCTTAATTTGTGAATAGCTCCTCCCACCCCACCTGACAGATAAAATAAGTTTTGCTCTATGCTCTCAGCCTCACTTCTGCAACACGCGGGGCAGCTCACACCGACTCTCTGGATTCGTATTCTCCAAGTACGCGCCGAGCTCCTGCTACCTGTACGGCCGCCCCCGAAGATGAAAGGTTCGTGTGCCCCACCTGCTGGCAGCGAGCTAACGCTCTGCCCTCCTCCGGTCTTTGCCCCAAATCCAGCGACGCTAGCACCTACTGCACCACGTTCCCCCCTGAAATTCCGGCTCCCCCTGCACGTGGCCGGCGCTAACATCAGCCCGCACCGCTTCGCCTGCGTGTGGAGCCGGAGCGCGGGTGTCCTCGGGCACGCGGGCCCCAGAGCGGCCAGCTGGCCTGTGGTACCGCCCCGCACCACCTCCCCCGCCAACTTCGCTTCCGCACCCAATGCGGGACAGCCCTGCATTCCTTGGCCCCAGGGCTGCACACCGGGCACAAACCCAGCTGTCGTTGTCCCTGTCCTGGTCCCCACGCTGAGAGACCTAGGCCATCGCCCAGCTGAGACGTGGATCCCAAGGCCACCGGGATCCGCAGACGCGCAGGCACGCCCCATTCTTCCTGGGTGTCCCCTCATTCCTTCCTCGGGGTTCCAACAGACTGGGCCCAGTTGTGGCCAGTCTCAGCGTTCCCGCCGGTCCCCTTCCCCTCTGTCCTCGGCACGGCCTGCTCCCCACCCCCAGACCCCCGGCGCCCCGCCCACCTCTGCTCAGGCACCCGTCGCAGTACACGTGGCCGCAGCTGGTCAGGCTGAAGCGCGCCGTCCGCGAGGGCGGCTGGAAACAGCGATTACAGACCACCCAGCTGGCCATGCCGCGCGCCGGCCGCCCCTCCTCGACGCCCACACGGCCCCCGCGGCGTCCGCCCCGGAGCCGGAGTCTGCGCCTGCGCACACGGGAGCGCAGCCCTGCGCCTGCGCACCAGGGCGCACGCAGCTCCCGCCAAAACCTGGCGCCCACAGTGCCCGCGGGCGAACGCCCGCAGTGAGGTCGCAGTGTCCCCGAGGCTGCTTCGGCTGCCCGTGTGAGGGGAGGAACACGCACCGAGGACCTGCCATCCTCGTTCCATCGCTGCGGGCCCGGTGACTCTCCTGTGGGACAGTGCGTCGCAGTCCAGGTGAGGCTGCGACCGCCGGGACGCGGGGCGCGCTGGCCTGGGTGTCCGCCCGTCCGTAGCTGCGGGTGGCCCGGCGGGCCGGGAGGGGACACCGGGTGCCCGGAGGGCCTGCGGCGGCGGTGGGGAGCTGGGGTCGGCGACCCGGCCTGAGGGGCAGGTGGGCAGCCGCGGGCTGCCTCCTCTGACGCGCTCGTGGGGGGCTCGACCCGCTGGGCTCGGGTCCGCCCTGTGTCCGCGCGGCCTCGGGGCGCAGGGGAGGCGGCGGAGCCCCTTCCCGCGCTGCAGCCGCTTCCCGCGCCGCGCGTGCTGCCGGGCCGCAGCTGGAAACGCGAGCGTGCTGCCGGTTCTGCGCCGACCGTGCGTGAGAGGGGCCGTGTTTGCCACGCGAGGCGTTAAGTGTGTGTCGCCCGGCCGGTTTCACCGCTCTTTAAGCCCCGTTCACGCGGCAGCCAGAGAGCCTCACCGCGCGCACGTGGCCCACACTTGACTTCTGTGGGACGCGCCGGCTGCCCCCGAGGCCGACGTGAGACCCCACCGCGCTTTCCTGTCCGCATCTGCGCCGTCCGCGCAGCCTTCCGTGGGTGCAGCCCCCCGGCGTGGGCAGGCAGCCCAGCGACGCCCGACTTCCAGGTGGAGACCGGGCGCGAGCTGTCCGAGTCCGTGAGTTCGAGGAAGGCGGATGGAACGGCGCCCTTTTCCGACCTGCGGACCCCCGCCCCGCCGGCCCTGGCAGGGCCGCCCATGCCCGCACTCCCACTGGGACCCCGCGGGCGCGCCCGTGCACATGGCGGGGGTGTGGCAGGAGACACTCACACTCACCCCCACACACTCACACACTCACACCCATGGGGAGAACGCGGGCGTTCCGCAGTCAGGGGTCCCAGCGGGGCAGCTATTTTTTCCGTCACGGTTGCGACAAAGTGACATCGAACAAAACGACGTTACTCCATGACCTGCTGGAATACACATTTATGAGCGTACTTTCGTTTATCAACTCAACCATTATGCAGATTAGCAGGTGGACGTTTGCCCTCGTTAACATTTTAAACAAGCTTCTTAGCTACGAAGAAGTCTTGAAGGTGCTTCATTTGTAAGATTCCCACGGAGATGAAGATTAGCGTCTGAGCGAACGCCCACCGCAACACGTTGCTGTTGGTGTCCTCGCTGGTCGCTCGGAAGTTTTCCTCCCGGTCCTGCACGGAAGAGAAGAGAGGCGGGCGGGCTGGGTTCCTAAAGCGTGAGTCTGGGGGCGGCGCTGTGGGCGCTCAGGTGGGGCATGTCCCCAGTTGGCGTCGGACACCAGAGTCGGCGCTGGCTTCCCAGGCCAGGCCTGTCGTCAGCACAGACAGGGAGTAAGGGTCAACCTTGTAAGACATTTCGTGTTTTGTCTAAACGTAGCAGGTGTTTGATCTATGACCTTGTACACTAGTCACTTTTGAGCAAAGTGAACATTGCCCAGTCCTGGTAGATTTTCACGGTTCGAATTCTTCTGTTACTTTAAGCTAAGCCCGGTGTCAGGCACCTGCCCTCATCTTGTTTTTCAGATGAGGAAGCTTCAGCCCAGAGGTGGTGACACAGGGTTAGGGAGTGGACGGGCACGTCTGAGCCCACGCATGAGCAGGGCACTGAGTGCAGTGACCCAGAACATGCATAATGTCGTGGGAACGAAACAGTGATTTGGGAAGGAAGCATCCTGAGCCTCTTTGGGTACCTGGGCTGTGTTTGGAGGCTCGGATTCATTCGATCCGTGAGCCCCCACCCCGGTGGTGAGGGGACACGGCCTCCTGCGCCAGAGGAGCCTACCCTAGAGGGTCTGCGCAGAGTGCGGGCTGCCCTTCTCCCACCCCCGTGCCCACACACAGCCCTCGCGTCTCTCTGAGAGAAAGACCGAGGAGCAGGCAGGTGATTCTTTCTCTTGTTCAGGAACTTTGTCTGCAGAATTAGATTCCTGGCAGGAAGAGATAAAATGAGCTGAACAGGCAAACTGACCCTTTGATAGTTTTGTTCTTTGACTATTTGCTCAATTTGCTCGATTAGATGTTCAAGCTTGAAGCTGACTTCATTGACTTTGTCCTTGGCTTGAGCCATGGCAGCCTGGAGGTCATGTTCTCCAACGCGAATGTCTAAGTGGATCCGCTGTGCAAACGGAGAAGGAGGAAACGTGTTTTTACACGGCTCCCCTCTCTCCTTCGTTTTCCCTCTTGGTGTCCTCAGTTCCTCCCCCTTCCTTCGCCTTTACAAGAGCAGGCAGGGCCAGTTCTCCACCTCCCTTTGCCCCTCACTGCCACCCCGGTCCTTCCTTTGCTCGGCAGTCTTCGTAGTGATGTCCTAAACGGCGGCCACCAGAGATGAGGGTACTCGCTCCTTCCTGAACATCAGATTTCCTATCAGGCAAGTGCATTTGGTCCTGAGACTCTGATTACTCTCAGGAAAGTTTCTTTACACACAGCTGAGTTTCTGATGCTAAAGTACAAATTCTCCTCGTTCATTCTCAGCACACTTAGAAAATGGCCAATCACCATCTGCCGTGAAGAGTTTTACTTATTGGAATTCCATTATTAATTCAGCCTCAGCCCTCACTTGTTTTCAAGCCTGAATAATCACAGCCCTTTTAACCTTCCCTCACAGTTCTTATTTTTCAAGCCCTTTAATCAACTTCGTGGCGCTCCTTTGAACCTCTTCCAAGCTCTCCAGCTCCCTCTTTGGCTGCTGTGCTAAGATCTGGGTGCAGGACTTGAATAACTTTCTAACCAGTCTGAGTGGCATGGCTCTGCATACCAATGTCACGCCTGAATAGTGCTGACACCGTGTTCATTAACAGGGACATGGAGGCGGGTACTTACCAGCTCACTCCCTCCGAATGACACAAGCCTCGTAGAGTTAGATTCCAAGCAAACGATGTGTTCTCCGGGTGAGTGTGAAGTGAAATGGAATGTTCCTTGTGGGCCGTACAACTTTGACAACAACACCTAGGATGGAGGGTTTCCATAGTTTAAGTTTGTTATTCTCTGGTTCCTGTGCTTAAAAATAAATCTCTCCTATATTTCTAGTAAAAATTATGCAATTCCTAAAGAAGAAATCAAATGGCCAATAAACATGAAAAATATTCAGACTTGCTAGTAATAAAAAAAATGTAAACCTCAGTAGGATATCTCTTGTTTGTTACCAGGTCAGCAAAGATTTCAAAGTACCCAAGGATAGCACTGAGGAGTATTATCTCCAAACACTGTTTTGGGAGTACAAATGGAACAACCATTCTGGAGAGCAGTTTGGCAATATGTGTTGAAAATTCAAATGTACATAACCATTGACCAGCAGTTCTACCTATGGATATTTATCCTATAGAAATACACAAGTAGATAAAGGTATATGTAAAAGGATATCTGGTGTGATGTTGTTTGTAATAACAAAATTGCATTTTTTTTAGTCATTAGATAAAGAGAATTGCATTTTTTGAGATTACGTTAATATCTTTCAGTTGGGAGTAATTAAATTTAGGCAAAGCCAAATAAAGACACATTACACAGCAATAAAAGAGAATATTATACCCATTTCTCTACTGAAGGTGTTCCTCATATCCTCTGGTAGAACATCTGTGTAGGATACTCTTTTTTAATAAGTATCATTTATAAAAGTATGGATGCACATATTTCTGTACACTCACAAGAAGATTCTAAAGAATATACATCAAACTGTTAGGTGGTTATATTTGTTGGGATTTTAAAAACAGGTAAAGGACTTCAAGTCTGGCATATAAGGAGATCAGAAGTTGTCCCTCTGTCCAAGCAACAAATGAAAAGCTGAACAGAAAGAAATCACTTTTTCTTAGATCTGTCGGAGAATTGAGGTCACAGGGCACACTGCTGCCTCCAAATAAATACACAGATACAAAGAACACAACTTCTGAGAGAAGAAGCTCTGTGGGAACCAGTACTGGGCTTCTTTTACCAAGTACATTACATCCAGCTCTTAAGAACAACAACAGTTACAAGGCACACTATAAAGCAAGAAGACGCGGTTTGAGGAGACAGAGCCAGCATCAGAATCAGATGCAGGTATGCTGGGATATTGGAATTATTAGAGCAGGAATCTAGGAGAACTATGATTAACACACTGAAGGCTCTAATGAAAAAAGTAGACACAATTCTAGAACAGATGGGCACTGTGAGCAGAGAGATGGGAATCCTAAGAAGGAACCAAAAAGAAATGCTAGAGGTAAAAACGCCACGGCAGATGTGAATGCCTTTCATAGGCTCCTTGGTAAAATGGATGTGGCTGAGGTGCGAATCTCTGAGCTTGAGGATAGGTCAAGGGAAACTTCCAAAACTAAAAAACAAAGAGAAAAAAGACTGAAAAAAAATGCGAAAGAATGTTTAAGAATCATGGGACAACTGGAGAAGGTATAACACACACACACAATTGGAATTCCAGAAGGAGAAGAAAGAGGAACAGAAGAAAAATATTTATTTATTTTTAAGGCTTTATGTATTTATTTTTAGAGAGAGGGGAAGGGAAGGAGAAAGAGGGAGAGATACACCAATTGGTTGCCTCTCATACATCCCCTACTGGGGAGCTGGCCCACAACCCAGGCATGTGCCCTGACTGGGAATCTAACCAGTGACCCATTGCTTTGCAGGTCTGCACTCACTCCACTGAGCCACACCAGGCAGGGCAGGAGAAAAACACTTAAAGCAACAATGACTGAGAACTTCCTCCATGTTCATGTCAGACGCCAAGCTGCAGAGCCAGAGAAAACCAAGTGACATAAATGCCAAAAACTACACCTAAACATTTCATATGGAAACTGGATATCAAAGATAAAGTTGTGAAGGAAGCCAGAGGGAAAAGCCCTTGGCTGTAGAGGAGCAAAAATAAGAATTACATTGAACTCTTCAGCAGCCATCAAGCATGAAGAGAGTGGAGTGAAATAGTTTTGGGGAGGGGGTAGAGAAACCTTGCCAACATAGAATTCTGTATCCTGCAAAATTCTCTTTTAAAAGTGAAGGAAAATACAGATTTTCTCAAACAAAAATTGAGGGAATTTTTCACTGATATACCTGCCTTGTAACAAATGTTAGAAGAAGTTCTTCAGAGAGAAAGAAAACAATATAGGTTAAAAACTTGAATGTATATAAAGAACAGAAAAGCATTAGAGGAGGAATAAATAAAGGTACAGTTAACAATTTTATTTGTCTTTACTGATTTAACACATAATAGTCTGTTCAGAATAACAGCAACAGTGTGTTGGATGATTGTACAGTAGTTTGTGTGTGAGTGGAAGGAAGGGCAGCAGTGATGCATGGGGTGGGAAGAAAGGATGGGAAATACTGTATTAGAACGCACTTGCTGTGCCTGTGAACAGGTGGGATGTTGTTTGAAAGTGGACTTGGATTAGTTGCAAATATATATGGCAAACACTATGGCAAATACTAAAAAAAAGTTTAAAAAATGAAGTATAACTGATATGCTAAGAAAGGAAATAACATAGAATCACAAAATGCTCAATTCAAACCACAAAAGGCAGAGAAAGAGTAGGAGACAAAAACAAGGACAGAGAACAAGGGCAGTGACTAGAAAACGGTAATAAATATGGTAGATGTTAATCCAACTGTATCAATATTTGCTTTGAATATCAATGGACTAAATGCACCAATGAAAAGACAGACTGTAAGCCCTGACCAGTGTGGCTCAGCTGGTTGGGCATTGTCCTGCAAAGCAAAGGGTGGCCAGTTCGATTCCTGGGTAGGGCACATACCTGGGCTGTGGGTTTGGTTCACAGTCAGGGCATGTGTGAGAGGCAGCTGATTAGTGTTTCTCATGTGGATGTTTCTCACACTCTTTTTCTCCCTCCCTTCCCCCTCTCTCTAAAAAATAAATAAGTAAAAAAATCTTTAAAAAAAAAACCCCAAAAAATCAGACAGTCAGAGTGGATAAAAGAAAACAAAACAACTATATATTGTCTACAAGAAACCTCCTTTAAGTATGAAGACACAGACAGATCAACAGTTAAGGGTGGACAAGGGTGGACCTGCTAACTTGAAGCTCATCGCAATCAGAGGGAAGCTAGAGCAGCTCTAGGGACGTCCGGACAAGGGGAGCCACCAGGGACGACGGAGTCGTGTGACACTGCACAGTCCATCTTCCAAGGAGACGGAACAATCTTTAGTGCGTATGCACCTCACAAGAGAGCATCACACCGTGTGGGGCAGAAACTGCTAGAACCGTGAGGAGAAACAGAAGACCCCACGGTCACGGTCGGAGACGCCCACACCCCTCCGTCAGGACGGACAGACCCGGCAGGCAGAAGGTCGGCGAGGACGTGGTCGAACTCAGCAGCCCCGCCAGCCAACCAGCCGGCACCTGCAGACCATTTCGTCCGCCAGCGGCAGATGACGCATTCTTCCCACGCTCCCAGGAAACCTTCACCAAGACAGACCCCTCTCCGGGCCATAAAGCAACCGTGACACACTGAACATAATCGAACACAGTTCCCAGAACAGAGTGGAATTCAAGTAGGGTTCAGGAACAGAAAGGCAGCTGGGGAGTCCTGAAATACTTAGATATCGAAAGCATACTTCTAAATAGCACATGGGTCAAGAAATAAGGGATTTTAAAATATTTTGAATTAGGAGAGGATTCTGAGAAGATGGTAGAGTACAAATCACCAGAAATATGTTTCCCCATCTAGACACAACTACAAAGGCAGTGTTCTCTATAAATGGTGCTGGAGCAACTGGACATCCACATACAAAGAAATGAATGTAGACACAGACCTTACACCTTTTACAAAAATTAACTCAAAATGCATCATAGGTATAAATGTAAAACACAAAACTATGAAACTCCTAGAAGGTTACATAGGAGAAAATCTAGATGGCCTTGGGTTTGGTTATGACTTCTTACATACAACACCAAAGGCATGATCCAGGAAAGAAATAAGAAACTGAACTTTATTAAAATTTAAAACTTCCGCTCTGCAAAATACACAATCAAGAGAATAACAAGAAAGGCAAAATATTTGTAAAAGATATCCAATAAAGTACTGTTACCCAAAGTATACAAAAAACTCTGAAAACCACAATAAGGAAATGAATAAATTAATTAAAAAATGGGCAAAAGATCAGAATATGCTCATTAATGCAGACATATGGGGCAAACGAGCATATGAAAAGATGCTCCTGATCACATGTCGTAAGGGAATTGCAAATTCAAAGTGAGACCCCTATGAGAATGGCAGGAATCTGAAATAGTGCCCAAAACAGATGCTGGCGAGGATGTGGAAGAACAGGAACTCGCATGTGTTGCTGGTGGCAATCAAAATGGTGCAGTGACTTTAGAAGACATTTTGGCCATTTCTTATAAAACCAAACATACTCTTAAAATATGATCCTGCAAATATGCTAGTTATTTACCCAAATAAGATGGCATATAGATCCATACAAAATATCTGTGCATGAATGTTTACAGGAGCTTTATTCATAATTGCCAAAATTTAGAAGCAGCCAAGGTGTCCCTTACTAGATGAACGGACACATACATTGAGATCCATCCAGACAATGGAACATTGCTTGGCACTAAGAAGACTTGAGCTACCAAGTTACGAAAAGACATGGCAGACACTTGAGGGCACACTGCTAAGTGAAAGAAGCCAATCTGAAAAGGCTCCACACTGCATGTTTCCACCTATGTGACATCCTGGAAAAGGCAAAATTATGGAGGCAGGGAAAAGATCAGTGGTTGTCAGAGGCTAGCAGGAGAGAGGAAGGAGTAGGTGGAGCACAGAGGATTTTTAGGGCAGTGAAACCACTCTGTGTGACACTATAACGGAAACCGATAGAATGTACAGAACCACGAGTGAGCTTCAGTGTGAGCCTACGGGTGGTGATCATGTATCAGCGCAGCAAATGCGCCACTGGTGATGCTGGGGGTGGGAGGCTCTGTGTCAAATGCACCGTCGGCGCTGGCAGGGGCGGGAGCTGTTTCTGGGGGCAAAGGGCACACGGCGACCGTACGTTCTGCCGCAACCCTAAAACTGCTCTAAAAACAGTCTGTTTTACCATTGCAGCTCAGATGCGTATCACACATAGAAAAATTCAGTAAATGTTCTGCTTTAAGTCTTTCAGTTTTGATTTGCAGAAAATTAAAGGACTATGCCACATACTTAATTTCCCTTAACAGACTGTTGATTGGGAAATTTTATTAAATAAGACTGCATTCAAGTGCCAGATTTCACAATTTTTAAAAATTTTAAATGAATAATATAGACCTCTTCTCTGAAAAAATATTTAGTGACTGCTTGTTATCTATTAAATTGTTTCTGAGCTTTAGTTTGTTTGTTTTTTTAAAAGAATTAATTAATTTATTTTTAGAGAGGGAAGAAAGGGAGAGAGAAAGAGAGAGAGAAACATCAATGTGTGGTTGCTGGGAGACATGGCCTGCAACCCAGGCATGTGCCCTGACTGGGAATCAAACCTGCGATGCCTGCTTCGCAGCCCGCGCTCAATCCACTGAGCTACACCAGCCAGGGCTGAGCTTTAGTTTTATATCAAGGCTCTGCATGGTCTACTTCCAGTGGCTGTTCTAGTCAGCACACGTTTTTAATGCCTACTAGTTTAGTATATTGGAAAAAACATGGAAGTTTAAATGAGTTGCCACTTGCTGAGGGGTGAGGTCTCATATGTCATTTAACCTCTCAGAACCACCATTTCTGAGGACATGGAATATTGAACATGGAATAATGGAAAATGGGCACAGAAGGCATGTTTGTGTGGTACATATGTGTTGTTGATGTGGTCTGCCCTGCCTCTCCTAGCAGCTTGCTGTTCCCTTGGGCTGTCAGTCACATGCAGAGATGGACACATGGTCAGGGACGAACTTAGAGTGCCCCTGTCCCTAGGCACACTGGCCCAAGTGGGAACAGAGTCTGTGGGGTGCTGACAGGGATCTTAGCTTGTAAGAAATGCTGAAATGAGAACTGTTTCTTGTCATCTTCCAAATGGAGAGGGCTTTCCTGAAAATAGGGCCTGTGAGTGAGAGTTTTGTCTTTCCCAAGGCAAGAAGAGGATTGGGCATATATTAGGCCCATGATAAAATTTGCTGGATGTTTGCAAAACGAATGAAAATCTCTCTCCTTCCTATGGGAAGGGGGTGTTGTTTCAGGCAGCTGTGTTTTGAAGAACGGGCATCTGTCGCGTCCGTTGCACAGATGGGAAAACGGAGGGCCAAAGCAGGCAAATGAGCTGCTCAGGGTTTAGCTCGTGGATGGCAGTCTGCACTTCAGCTCTGCTCTGACTCCAAAGCCCATGTTCTTTTCACTTGCTCCTGGTGTCTTTCCGACTCCCTTGCTAACTCCCACAGAGACAGACCCAGAGGCTGCCGAGTACAGAGAAAGCCTCACCAGGGCCGGAAGGGGAGGTGGCCTGTCCAGTCCTCATGCTGTGGGGCAGGGAGCTGTGGCACCAGCAGAGCAGGTGAAGCCTGGTCCCTGCAGAAGCATTGGGATACTTTGGCCCCGTGGGTCCCCCTGTGGTCCTCTCTGCCCAGCAGGACCAGCAAACCTGTTTGTGTTGTGTTCAAACTTTCTCTGTCCAGCATGAGCTGGACAAGGCTCTCAGGAGGCAGGACTGTCCTCACCTCTGTGCAGTGCCTGTGTCCAGGGGTCTACACACTAAGAATTTAAAGGCTGGTTCATAAGTGCTTACACAGATTTTAAAAGTTTGTGGGGGTACATGACACAGGAATTTTAGCAAATGAGAAACTTCAGTAACAAAACATAAAAGAATGTTTTACCTCCTCGTTATAAGTTGTAACAGTCACAAACAGCCCCAAACCAGGAGCAGATTCAAGGAAATCGTGTCTGACCATGTCCCATTGCTGTATCTTGAAAGTTCCTGTTCCAAAAATATGAGATAAGACACATATAAAATAAGTGCAGAAAATAGTTATATATAATTACTGATAATGAACTTACATTTTTCAGTATACCCAAATCACAAAGTTTTGCTTTTGAATGGTTTACAGCTTAGGGGTTAGGTCACGTAGCAGAATTGGAAAGCTGGAACGTGCAGGAAGATATGAGCTCTTGGTCCTGTCTCACTCCAATCTGTATGTTACTTCACTGCTCTGAGCCTCAGGCTCCTATGCAGAAAAGGGGACAGTGCGTATTCCTCTGAAGTCTCAGAGCTGAGAGGACTGTGGAAGAAGGTAAGAGAATCCCACGAAAGCTTTCCACCCGGATCCTTACTCCACGTGGGTCTGGCTAAGACCTCCTCTAGCGCCTCCTCAGCAGTTCTGCCTCCAGTTTCTCCCTCCTGTGACTAACCCTGAGCGCCTCCGCGTGATTCCTTCCTGAAGCTTAGGTGTGCTCCTGCCTGGCCCTCCCCTTGTCTCCAGGGGCTCCTGCTAAAGTTTGGATTGCTGAAAGGGCCCCCACCATCTCCCTTTAGGACCTAATAAGCATCAGAGGGCTCACCTTTCTCCTTGTTGCCTCCAGAAGTACAGTTAGAATGAAAAAATATCTAACGTTTGTTAAAAACTATCTAATAGTACCTTATGTAGGCCAGGTACTGTGTTAAGCATTTAACATTCATTATTTCATTTATTCTCAAAACGTGCTCTTAGGAAAGCATTTTTATTTATTCATTCATTCACCCAGTCATTTGACATGTACATAACGAGCCCTTTCTTTGGCAGGGGCACTGTTCTAGACGCTGGGGACACAAGTAGACAAGATAGACAATGTCTTTGTCCTGTGGAGCTTTCCTGCAGACAGAAGCAGACAACAAGCAAACACATATATAATGTCAAAGGTATTAAGGCTAAAAGAAGTAGGCAATGGATAGACTGTGCTAGGGCACTCAAATACCGTGTGGGGAGTTAGGAGGGTTCACTGACATTTGAGAAAAGACCTGAAGGAATAGGGGAGTAAAAATTATACAGTTTTAGAATGTTTATACTTACAAATGTCATATATAAAAGTTACCTCTCACATTCAGTGCCAATTATGTGCCAAGCACCATTCTAAGGAATTTACACATATAATCTGAATTTTAGTGACAACATTATGTAGATGGGTACTGTCTTTATGACAGTCTCACATGTGATGAAACTGAAGCACAGAAAAAGTATTGAATTTGCCAAAGGTCACATTCCTAGCATGTGGCAGAGTCAGGGCTCAGACCTGGCAGTGTGTGCCTTTTTCCTCAGCACCATGTGATGTTGTCTCCACTGGGGAAAGGTCCTTCTACACAGGAGCATCCTCGGCTGTTTTAGGGACAGCGGAGTGGCTGGGGTGAGGTTAGCAGGGAGAGAATCTTTGATGGGGTTGCAGGCATAGCATGGGCCAGACCAGGGGGAGCCTACAGGTCTGTAGTAAGTATTTGGGGAAGCGGTTGGTTCAATGAGTGAAATGATGTGGTTTTCATGTTGAAATTTTAACTATGTGGAGAAAAGAAAGAAGGAGGATTAAGAGTGGAAGCAGGGAGGCTATAGTTATAATCAAGATGGCCATGTGCTAGTAGTGGAGGCTGTAAAAAGTATTAGATTCTGTATTATCCCTAGTTCACAAGTTGTGCACTGAGTATCGGAGAGATAAAGTCACAGCCCAGAGTCACCTAGTAATAGTCGTAGTGGCAGAATTACCACCAAAGTCATCTTCCAAAGCCCAGAACCATATCCAGTGCACACCGCCTCCCTGGGAGGCGAGAAGACAGCCCCTGACAGGGACCTGAGATGGGAGCTGCACCCTTACGCCGACTGTCAGGGAAGCCTTAGAAAGTGAGGGACTCTGAGGGACACCAAGAATATTTCTTGGGATAGAAGACTGCAGCAAACTCTGAAACCTGCCTTCTCCCTGAGTGACTGCAGCCATAAGCATCTTTTGAATGGACCTGGCCTCTTCCCATCAGAAATTTGCTAACTATACTTTTTAGCATGGTCAACCTCAAGGTCTTTAAAAAATATCATTGATGATTCTGGAAAAGATGTAGCAAGTCCATTCTACGCTATTCCTCCTGCTAATTACAACTAAAACCTTTGGGCAGTTGTCAGAAGACTCTGAAAGGCAGAGAAACAGACTCACTGGCTAAGGACCGCTTGACTCAGAGCATGACCCAGCAGTGCCTCTTCATTTGCCCCACACCTGTATGTCCTCGCCTGGGGGTTGGAGCAATCTGCAGCTGCAGGGCGAAGTGAGATAGAGAAAGGAGGAGAACTCAAGAAACGTCTCTCTAGCCAAAGGGTCTGGAATAGGGTGGCCCTGCAGGATGGAACCCTCTAAGTATACCTGCCTGCTCCAGGTGGAAGACACTGCACCTGTCCCCACTGGACACTTCAGATGCCTGCCCTGCACTGAGAGGACAGTTAAGAAGCAGCATTCCTCATGAACGCTAGAGACCTGAGGGAGGATCGCAGAGAGGAGGAGCTGGTGAAAGGGATCTTTTTTTTTTTTTAAGATTTTATTTATTTATTTTTAGAGAGGGGGCAGGGAGGGCCAAGAGGGACAGAAACTTCAATGTGCAAAAGATGCATCGATCAGTTGCCTCTTGCACAACCCCAAATAGGGACCTGGCCTGCAACCTAGGCATGTGCCCTAACTGGGAATTGAACCTGTAACCTTCTAGTTCCCAGGCGAGCACCCAATCCACTGAGCGACACCAGCCAGGGCTTCTGAAGACCACGTCTGAAGTCCTGCACACACTTCTGAGCAGCTTGCGCATGTAACCAACCAGAATCAACATGGCAGAAGCTCGGAGACCCCACCTGTGGCACGGAATGCTGCCTACGTTTCAGGTCGGCGAATGTGTGACATGCAAGCAGGGCAGACCAGAACGGTGGTGCAAAATCTGGGAAAACTAAATTAATATTAGGGTGTGTTCTGAATATACATGGGTTGGCTGCCTACTGAAACAGAATGATTAAATAGGATTCAGAGTCATACATAATACTCAGAATGTCCAGGATACATTACAGAATTACTCACCATACCAAGAACCAGGAAAATCTCATCTTGAATGAGAAAAGACAGTTAACAGACACCAACGTCAAAATGACATTGTGGTTGGGATATGTGACAAGAAATTTAAGCAGCCATAATGAAAATGCATCAGCTAGAAGTTGGATCATCCTTAAAATAATGAAAAAATAGGATAGAAAGTCTTAGCAAAAGAGTAGAAGGTATAAAAAGAAAAAAATGGACTCATTAGGACAGGAAAAATTCAATATTTGAAATTGAAAACTTACTGAATAGACTCAATAAGAAAATGGAGATGGCAGAAAAGTCAATGACCTTGAAATTAGATGAGTAAAAATCATCATATTCAACAGAAAGAAAGTAGACGGGGGGGGAAAATGAGCCTCAAACAGAGTCTCATGACCCTGTGGGGCAATAATCAAAGGTCTCCAGTCTGCAAGTCCGAGGGGAGGAGGACGGTCATGCCCAGAGACGCTGCAGGGGAGACCAGGCCCTGCAGGAGAGCCAGCAGCACGGACCTTGCGGTGTCCCCGTGCAAACTCGTCCAAGTGTGTAATAGCACTACGCTTAGGAAACAGTGTGCCTGCCTTAAACATGCTCTGGCTCTGACGAGCGCTGACCCATCTGAGCCTCCAGCCAGCTGTAACCCTTTTCTGTGCAGAGTTCCACCTTCAGTCTGTGAAACCTGCAGCGTCTGTGGAGAAGCAGAGCCCAACACGGCGAGGTGCCTGTTCAGGGCTGAACAGACAATGGGAGAGTTGATGACTGGAAACTTCCCACACTTTTTTTTTAAGTTTTTAAATTTTTTTAAAGATTTTATTTTTAGAGAAAGGAGAAGAGAGGGAGAAATAGTGGGAGAGAAATATCAATGCGTGGTTGCCTCCTGCACACCCCCAACTGGGGACCTGGCCCACGACCCAAGTATGTGCCCTGACTGGGAACCGAAATGGCGACCCTTTGGTTTGCAGGCTGACGCTCAACCTACTGAGCCACACCAGCCAGGGCTGAAAATTTCCCAAATTTTTTAAAAGAAAAAAAGCCTACAGATTTAAGAAGCTGAGTGATCCCCCAAATCCATTACCAGATACATCATGATCAAATTTCTCAGAATTCAAGACAAAAAATATATATGTGGAAAATAGAGCAGAACAGTGCAGTATTGGCAGAACAGCAATTTAAGTGACAGGAGATTCTCATCAGAACACATGGAAGCTAGAAACAAGTGGCAAATTTTTTCAAGTGTTGAATGAAAAGAAGTGCCAAACAGAATTTTACATCCACCAAATATATCCTTCAGGATAAAAGTAAAATATTCTTAGATTAAGGGAAACTAAGAATTTTTTTTTTACTAGAGTACCTGCATTAAAATAATGGCTAAAGGAAGTTCTTCAAACAGAAAGAAAATGATAAGGAAACTTGGAATATCAGAATGAAGAGAACAATGGAAAGGATGAATATCTTGGGGAACTACAATAGAGTATTTTCTTTTTAAAAAGTTGACAGTTTTTAAGTGTTTGATCATTGAAAGCAAAAAAAAAAAAAGTAACATCCAGTGTGATTCTCAAAGTGTGTAGACATGATATTTAAAACAACCATTGTTGTAAAGGGTGGGAGGACACATGGTCATAAGGTTCTACATTCTGCTAGAAGTGGTAAAATATTGGCCCTCCTGGACTGTGATAAGTCAGATATGTGTGTTGTAATCCCAAGAGCAACCACCAGTAACAATGGTGCAAAGGGATGAAGTGAAAAACACTACAGATGGTGCAAAATGCAATGTTACAAAATGTTCAAGGGACCTGCAGGAAGGTGGGGAGCAGAAAACGGGAGCAGACAGCAGACCTAAGTCCTGCGTATCAATAATCACGTTCTGTGTAACTGGTCTAAACAGAGGTTAGACAAACATGGCAGAGTAGGTGTTTTTGATGATCCAATACTGCAGTCCACAGGAAAGTCACTTTGCACATAACGCTACAGGCAGGTTCAAAGTAAAGTAAAAAGGGCCATCATTCTGACATGAGTCAAAAGAAAGCTTGAGTGGCTTTATAGTAATCAGATAAATGAGATGTCAGAGCAAAGGAAATTACCAATGACAAAGATAATCATCATAATTACATAAAGATACAGAGGTCAGTCCATTAGGAAGATATGCATCACCATCCCGCAGGCATCAAACAACAGATATTCAAAACACAGAAGTAAAACAATGGAAAAGAAAAACGGACAATGGTAGCTGGGGTTTCAGCACTCCTCGGTAATGGACAGAAACACCAGGCAAAGTTGACAGGGAAACTGGGGGACAAGCAGCCTGACCAGCAGGACTGACAACAGCAGAGCACGGGGAGCCCTCCCTGGCTTACCCTGATCGGCACCTTGGCTGAAGCAGCTGAATGTTCTGGGGAAAAGCACACAGCCACCCAGACTGGTGGCTTCCCAGAGATGTGGCCGCCTGGAAGCCTCGGCTGTGTTTTCCCACTCTCCCAACAGCTGGGAGCCCCTCCTGCAGCCCACCCCCACCTCTGACATGGTTACCTTGCCTCCTACAGAGACAGCATCTTTCTGCCACCCAGCGTGCTAACCTTGCAACTCACTCCCCTCCCGCCCGCCTCTGGCTGGAAGGGTTGAGATGTCCCTGCTCTGCCAGTGGCCACCCACCCACTTCTCAGGGACTTGGCTCTTGTCACTCTCCCATACTTGCCCACACCTGGTTCCTGTTATGGTGCCTGCCGGCTGTTGTGGTCGTCATCCCATGTCTGTACTCTGAACGTTCTGGGGCACCAGGGACATGCTGTGTCTGCTTTCCCAGGCCCTGGGGCCTGGCAGTAAGCTGAGGGCCTGTTGGCTCCACAGAAGAGGCTCCATAAGGATGTCTGGGATGCGCGGAAGTGCCCCTCACTACATGTTCAGGAAGGGTTTGAATGAGTGTCGGTGGGCCCATGGTTAAAACGGCAGTGTCCTCCGTGCACCACCTGAGTCATCAGACCATCACCCCCCCTGACCTGGGCCCCTCTGTGGAAGGGGAGCGCGGATGGAGGTGTCATGCCCCATGGCTACCACCAGATGGCAGAAGAGAAGCACTGCTCCGGCACAGCCTGAGAGCCCACATCAGGGTGTGGGTGGGGCAGCGCTGGTTCGGAGCGGGTTCAGGCTGCCTCCTCGGGCTTGCTTCCCACGGGTTGGCGGGACTTGGGCAAGGATTCCAGCTAAAAACAGATACTTGGGCAAGTCACTGAAGTGCATGCCTCAGTTTCCCCATGGGTAAAACCAGGATAGTAAAGTTACATCTCTTAGGGTACAAAGAGTGGATTAATATTTGACTTGGCACATTGTAAGCACTATGCAAGCACTTGATCAATAACTCTTGACATTATTGTGGGCTCTCACCGCAGTGTTTTCAGTCAGTTCCCGTTGACTCCCACGACCCTGTCAAACTGGTACAACAACCCCCACTGTCTCAGAGGAGGACCCTGAGACCCCAGGGGCTGAGCAACTTCTGTGGAACCATGCAGACAATAAAAGGCTGAGCAGGATTAAAACTTAGCTTGGTTCCCTAATCGAGGGCCCTGCACCCTCACTACAAAGTACGCTTACCCTGCAGCCAGGGACTGTGTGTGTGCTTCAAAGCAAGTGTGGTTTTTACACAGCTTGCAAGCCAGCCTCACTACCCAGGGGCCCTTCCTCTGGGGTGTCCATTCAGTGAGAGCTGTGTACCAGAAGGCCAGTTGCCCCAGGCACACAGAAGCCCTCTCAGGCACTTGGATGTGCCTTTCCTGGTCTCCCTGGGCCTGGCATATGCACTGTTCAGGCACTCAGCCCTGCCCTGTGACCTTAATGTGCTTGTCCCTTCCGCTCCAGAAGGCTGGAACCATGGGCCATTTGAGCTGGTATTAGAAAAATAAAATGCAGATGGAGGCATAGGTAGACACACTGTACCCCTGGCACAACCAAGATAGGAACAACAATTTACAAATAAAATAACAACCAGAACTGACAGAAAATTGAACTGTATGGAAGTTGGACAACCAAGAAGTTAAAATAGACCCGTTCATCCAGACCAGTAAGAGGGGCGGAGTTGGGCAGCCTGGTGCGGGTCGCAGCTCAGAGAGCAGAGAGCATTGGGACCAGGCATGTAAGACATC
>PVIA01002436.1:0-38542 GCA_004024845.1 Tonatia bakeri | reverse complement strand
TGATGGGAAGGAAACTGGGACTCAAAACAAGAGTGGATCAGAAGGAAGAAAGAAACAATCAAACAGGAAAGAATGGAGAAATAAGAATTTGAAAAAATGAGAAGCTTAGGGACCTCCAGAACACCTTTAAACGTTCCAACATCCGAATTATAGGGGTACCAGAAGGGGAAGAGGAAGAGCAACAAGTGGAAAAGTTATTTGAATACATAATGAGGGAGAACTTCCCCAATCTGGCAAGGGAACTAGACTTCCAGGAAGTCCAGGAAGCTCAGAGAGTCCCAAAGAGGTTGGACACAAGGAGGAACACACCAAGGCACATCATAATTACACTACCCAAGGTAAAAATGAAGGAGAGAATCCTAGAAGCAGCAAGAGACAAGGAGACAGTCACCTACAAAGGAGTTCCCATCAGACTGTCAGCTGATTTCTCCAAAGAGACCTTGCAGGCAAGAAGGGGCTGGAAAGAAGTATTCCAAGTCATGAAAGGCAAGGGCCTACACCCCATATTGCTCTATCCAGCAAAGCTTTCATTTAGAATGGAAGGGCAGATAAAGTGCTTCTCAGACAAGGCCAAGTTAAAAGAGTTCATCATCACCAAGCCCTTACTATATGAAATGTTAAAGGGACTTACCTAAGAAAAAGAAGATTAAAAATACGAACAGTAAAAAAAAAGTCATCAAATGGAGGGTTAGCAACAGGGAAGTAGGAGGAGGAAGGAAGGGGAAAAGATATAGAGAATAAGTATCATAGACAGTAGGGAGAAAATAGACAGGGGGAGGGTAGGAATAGTATGGGACATGTAGACACTAGAGAACTTATGACACATGGACATGAACTAAAAGGGGGAATGAGGGTGGGAGGGGATGGGCAGGGTGGTGGGGAGTGAGGGGGGGAATGGGCCAACTGTAGTAGCATAATCAATAAAATAAAAATTAAAAAGAAAAAGAAACTAAGCAAACAAATAGAACAGGAACAGACCCACAGAAATGGAGAACACATGGAGGGTTAGCAACAGGGGAGTGGGAGGAGGAGAGGGGGAAAAGGCATGGAGAGTAAGTAGCATAGACAGTAGGTAGAAAATAGGCGGAGGGCAAGAATAGCATGGCGAATGTAGAAGCTAAAGGACTTACGACACATGGACATGAACTAAAGGGGGGAATGTGGGTGGGAGAGGGTGTGCAGGGTGGAGGGGAATGAAGGGGGGAAGATGGGACAACTGTAATAGCATAATCAATAAAACATATTAAAAAGAAAAAAAATGCATTCGCTGAAGGAATTTTAGAAAGTAAAAGTCCCTTGTATGAGTTTTCTGTGTTCAGTGTGATCCTTCTGGACTTTTTTTCCCTGTAAGTACAAATTATATATTTTATAAAAACTGAGGTCATACAGCACGGACAATCTAAATTTTCCCAGTTTTTGTGACCATCTTTCTGTGTCCTTAAACATTTGTCTATAACCTGAATTGAAGTTTGTTCAGAGCTGAAGAAGGGTCCAGAGCTGAGTACAGAACTTTCTAGACACGAATTGGGTGCCCAGCGTTTGACAAGTGAGTGGAAGAAACAAGGGGCAGGCGGCCCTGCAGTGTGGGGGTCAAAGGACCATTCATCTGGTTGACCCCTGCAGTGGCCTGGGCATGGAAGGCAGATGCTATGAACACAGAGTGATCCCTTCTGGAATGCTCCAGGTCCCCCCAAGGACCCCTGGTTTCCCTACAACCTGTGAATCTTTCCAAGACCCCGTATAAGGGAGGACAGTGAGGTGCGGTGTGGCTGAGAGGAGGTGCATATACGCATCACGCGTCGCACACGCCCCGTCAGTGCACAGGCCAGCCAGTTATCACAGCCGGATCTCCCTGGTCACAGGTAGGCAGCACCCCAGATGCCCTGCCACTCGCTATCACTCCCTCCTCCAACTTTTCCAAGGCAACTACCACTTTGACTTCTAAGACAGGTTCTTTCTGTCTGTCTTTGAGCCTCCGGAACTTGTATAAGTATGTGAGTGCTTGTGTCAGTGTCTAATCAGCCTGGATTTGTGAGGCCCATCTGCTGCAGGCCTCTGCACAGGTGACTAGGTGACTTATTTTACATTTGACTGTTGATGGGCGTTGGGCAGGGGCCGGTGTTTCAGCCGTTGCAAATGGTGCAATCAGGAAGGTTCTTGTGCCCGTGAGCACATGTACGTGTTTGTTTCCCTGGGCCTCAAGTGTGCCTGTGTTCAGCTCTCCCGGGGGAGTCCAGGGCCTGAGTGTGCGAGTGCATGTAACCCTTGCACTTGCTCATTGGACTGTGCAAGGGTTACATGCATTTGCACACTTGCTGCTTTCTGTCTTTTTCATTTTGCACTCACTGGTGTGTGTCTGTCACTGGGCTTTGCTTACATTCCCCTGATGACTCACACAGCTGAACCCCTTTCTGTCTGCTTCCAGGCTACGTGGGTCTCTTCTCCAGTAAAGCATCTGTTCCTTTTTGCCCAATTTTCTATCCCAGCCCCATGGGAGAGTCCTCTGTGCTGGTGTGTCACGTCACATTCATTCTCAGGTTCCTGTCACGTTTTCACTAAGGACAGATGATTAGAAGTACAGGCACTTCTCCCAAAGCAGCGTCATTAGAAACCATGGGTGTTTACAGGTGAGAGGTTAGGAGGCTGAGAAACCTCCCAGGTGCAGAAGCACTTTCTGGCCGGGGAGGAACCTCAGCCAAGATGTGTGTTCACACAGCCATAGTGGGCACTGTGTGTGCCCACATCACGTGCTTTGTGGGGACCTGCGACGTGCCCCTGCTGGAAGCCAGTGAAATGTGAGGGGCAGACGCCCAGCTCCTGTGCCTGGAGGGAGGATACACTCTGTGGGAATCTCATCTGTTTTTTAATGTTTTAAAAAATCATGGTAAAATATATGTAACAGAGTTAACTTAACCATTTCAAATGTGCAGTTCAGGTGCATCAAGCATAATCACATTGCTGTTGCCACTGTCGTCTTCAGGACTTTTCCATCACCCTAAACAGAAACTTGTCCCCGCTGAAGTGTTGCCTCCCCACCTCCCCCAGCTCCAGGCAAGCTCTAGTCTAATTTTTTATTTTCTTTTTCAATCTTCTTCACTCAAGGGCATTTTTTCATTGCTTTCAGAGAGAGAGGGAGAGAAAGAGAAGCATTGATGCGAGAGAGAAGCATCAGTTTCGTCCCATAGACACCTGGACCAGGGATCGTGCATGCCCGGACTGGGGATTGAACCCACAACTTTTCAGCTATGGGCAGTGCGTCAACCAATTGAGTCACACCAGCCAGAGCTACTTTTTGCTTTTTGAATTTTCCTGTGCTAGGGATCTCACATAAGTGGAATCACACAGTATTTGTCTTTAGTGACTGGCTTATTTTACTGAGAATAATGTCCTCAGTGTTCATCCATGTTGAACCAAGTGTTATAATTCTGTCCTTTTAAGGCTGAATAATGTTTTCTCATATTGTGTTTATCTGTTCATCTGTCGATGGACCCTTAGGTGGTTCCCCCTTTTGGCCGCTGTGGGCAGTGCTGCTGTGACATAGGTGTGCCAATATCTGAGGCTTTGCTTTCACTTTTTCTGGGCACCTACTCAGAGCACTAGTGTGGGTCACATGTCTGCACTACTATCTTATGTTCCTGAGGGTCCTGGGCTCAGTCTGAATCTGGGCTTCACCAGAAATCTCACCTCCCCTGGCTTCTTTCCCTCTGGTTCCTGGGAACACCTTCTTAATGAACCATTTGTACTTGACTCCTTGTCTTGGAGTCGCCCCAGAGAGCACCCAGCTTTAGACACCCTGACGTGTGGTGTGGTCTCCTGTGAAGGCGCGAATGAGGGCGGTGAAGGGTGACACTCAGATTTAACTTCCGCCTCCTAGCCCCTGATCAGCTTTGCTCTGAAGAAAAACAATGGCAGCAACCTGGGCGCCTGGCAGAGTGCAAGAGCCGTATGTGGGACTTTTGAAAGGGGGCAACCAGGAGCAAACTCATTGGTTCAGAATTCTAATTATTTTCTTTTTAATGATCACTGTGCTCCATGACACCTCTCCATTTTTCTCAATGCCTGCTGTTTACAAGAGACTAACAGCCTTTTTTTTTTTTTTTTAAGTATCTACAAGGACCAGCAAGTAGTTTTAAAACTCAGGCTAGCTCTGGAAGTTATACTGTGGCCTCTCTAGAGTTCCCTCACTGCTCCTCCTCTCCCTGAAATACCTCTCTCCCTTTTTTAAAAAAAGGTTTTATTTATTTATTTTTATAGAGAGAGGGGAAGGGAGGGGCAAAGAGAGGGAGGGAAACCTCAATGTGTGGTTGCCTCTCACACACCCCTACTGGGGACCTGGCCCGCAACCCAGACATGTGCCCCGACTGGGAATCGAACTAGCTTCTCCCTTTTTTTCATTCAAGACAATCTGGAATTAGTTATTAAAGAACGTTACTAAAAGAGTGAAGAGAAACATTATATTTGACTCGAAGCTTCTAAGCAAGTTCCCAAGCCGGTTCTCATCCCAGGTGCGGCCATGGTGCCCAGACCAGCACGGTTCTCGGGTGCCCAGGTCCCGTTTCATCATCTCCCTCCTAGCCCTGAGCAGGGGGCGCCAGCTGCTTCCCTGCTTCCCAGGGAATTTACTTCGCATGGGGAGGGGGGAGCTTAGGGCAGACACTGGGAGGCCAAGTGACAAAGTTGGAGGCAGAGCCCAAGAGGGTGGGAACTGATACTCATGAACACCTGCAGCTAGTCACCTTTGCGCCAGGTGTAGCTTCAATTTACAGATAAGGAAACAGCTCAGTCACCAGCTATTGGGCAACAGAAGCAGGTGCAAAGCATGCCTTGTTGACTCCAAAAGCAGGTTTCTGTCCCCTGTGGCCTACGAGCTGCCTCCGATGGGGGGTGGGAGGGGACAGGAGGCCAAGCCCTTGAGTTCCTTGCAGTCTGTTTTTAGTCCCAGTGAGAAAAATTACACTTTCAGGTAGATTTTGATGTCTGGTTCTGAGGCCAGTCTCTGGAACTTTTTAGAGGGGTGTGTTTCATTGGACACCATTGGATCTCAGAGCTCTGAAGAGAGAAATGAGTAGCTGGTGTGTGCTCTTCCTGAATGAGGGGTGCCTGGCATGGTCTCAGGTCCCCACAGATGCCCAGAAAAACTTAAAGTCTGTTTTTCATGTTAGGAGGGACCTGAAAATTAGATATAAGCATATTGTGGATTAGCACTTAACCATGTGCGTTTGACACGTGTGTTCATGATCAAGCGTGCACTAAGGGAAAGTCGGGGATCTCACAGGTGGTGAAGGTTCTTCCACGGTTCAGTGAGAGTGGGGGATGCGGAGCCCCACCCTGGTGCTGGCGGCACCGGCAGCTGAGCCCCTGGCCCGCAGCAGGCAGAAGCTTGTCCTCACTGCAAGCAGGGAGCCAGACCGTGGTCCCGGCCTCAGACATAGGGGTTTGCAGCCTGCAGTGAACACGGTACAGTAAACATGAAATGAAATTTTTTTCAAAAAAGGGACTTTTAAAGAAAATGTTTAGGAATTGTATCTTGGTGCACACTATTATATTATTTGGGCTAATTATTAAAGCCACGATTATAGTTCAAGAAAAAGATGACAAGATGGTCTTCTTCACTGACGGCCAGTGTGCTCGTTCTTTCAGAAGAGACTCACTGGGGTCCAGCGGGAAACACGTCTGGACACCAACAGTGGTGATTTCTGCATCCTTCTAACTCCAGTGGTTTTCTTAAAGTGTGTTTGATGCCCACTTGTCTTCAGTTCATATGTATGTGTCTGTCTTTCCATTCTTTTACTTCCAACCTTTCCTTACATTAAGTGTTTCATTTGGAAACAACATACACTTATTTTGTTTTTAAATCCAACCAACCTTTGTCTTTTCCTTGGAGCTTTGTCCACTTACACTCAGTGCAGTGTGAAGTGCTGCTGGGCTCACGCCTGCTCTACTGCTACTTGTCTTCTGTCTGTCCTCTTAGTCCCTTCTTCTTGCCTTTTTGTTTTGTTTTGTTTTTCTTGATTTGTGTATTATACACTCTGGGACCTCAGGACCACATTCTCTTTTAACGAGAAATTTAGATGTGTGCCTGACGCGTTCCCAAGCTGCCCTGCAGTCGCAGCAGCTTGAGAAGCTGAGTTCTGGACCTGTGTGATTGCATGGGGCGGCCTGACTTACATGGCTCAGTCGGCTGGGCATCAGCCCACAAAGTAAAAGGTCGCTGGTTCAGGGCACATGCCTGGGTCGCGGGTCTCTGGCTGGGATGTGCACAAGAGGCAGCCAATCAATGTTTCTTTCCCCCTCTTTCTCCCTCCCTGTCCCCCTCTCTAAAAATAAATAAATAAATAAATAGAATCTTAAAAAAAAATAATTGCACGGGGGTGATGACTACAGAGACCGCAGAGTAGAGGGAACTGAGATGGAGGCCTGAGAAGGTAGGGAAGGACCAGAGCAGGACAAGGGGGTAGACTCAATGTTCATGGGGACAAGGACTAAAAGAGGCTCCTGACTGGCAACTAGGGGTCTGGCAGACTGAGGTCAGTCTTTCTCACAGCTGCTGAACACCGTCTGGCTGAATTTGCCTCCTGCCTCAGCCTTCTAGTCGGCCAGGTGATTCTCGGGCTCACTGCCAATGAGTGTGCCCCAGGCCAAGTCCATTCAGCTGGTGGGCCTCCAGGCAGCAGGTGGGTTAGGGCAGGCTATTCCTATTTCTCTTAACTCCTCCACCATTCTTTCGAACGCAGGCAGAAAAGTCCACAGGTCACTAGAAAAACGACCACCTTACACAGAGCTACACGCCCAGGGATCAGAACACCCCGAGAGGAAAAGCTGGGGTCAGAGACACAAGCAAACCCTTCAAGTACGCTCTGTGTGTCTGGCTGGGTCCTGCGGGCTTGACGAGTATTGATTTGGTCATTATCACAACCAAAAGAACAGGTGTCGTTACTAATTTATCCTGTTTTACAGATGGAGCAGAGTGGTTACGTTGCTTGCCCAAGGGGCACAGTTATTAGGTGGCAGAGCTGGGACCTGAACCTGGGTGGTCTTGTTCACACTCTACAGTCCCAAACCCAGCCTCTTGCCACAGTGACCCTGACAGCAGTGAGGAGGCGCTGACACCACCCAGTGCTTCTCTGTGTGTCTTCCTGGCAGTCTTTTCAGCCCCGAAGTCTGTCTCACGTTGCAGTCTCTTCCTTGGCCTCCTTGTGTGATGCATTGTTCGACTTTTTGCAGGGTGGGCATTCGTCTTTGCAGAACTCTCCAGCGTGGTGGCCAAGGTACACGGAGGGGAGTTGGGCACCCTCTGTGAGATTGAGCTTGCCATATGAGTCCACTCTCAGCCCTTTTTTGTATGAAAATCAGGGCATTTGATGTTGATTCTGACTTGAATGTTGAACATGCTGGATTTTCTATGCAATTCTGAGGCACTGGCACTTGCTTCTTTCTTAGCGGGCCTGTGAACCTCACCATGTGAGGCGACTGGGTGGAGAGTGGAAAGGGGCAGAAGTCACCATGATGGTGGCAGGTTTTGTGTGCAGCTGGCTCAGGCAGCAGTGTCAGGCTTGCACACACATGGTCTCTCAGCACCCCAGCCTGTGAGACATGGCCACTCATAGGACACAGTAATGTCTGCTTTACTAGGCCCATCTAGAACAGACATCTTTGCAGAATTCAACCACACTTAGCGGAATGAATGGCATCGGAATCTTTTACTGAGAAAACCTGACAGCCGGAAAAACAAGTCAAGCTTGGAGTCTGTGGTTTTGCATCTGGGTTTCCTGTTTATAAATTACGCAACTCACTCTAAAGGCCATTTTCATGTTGCATTTGCATGACTTGATGAACTGTCTCAAGAGGAAACCACATAGCCTGATACCCACTGGCAAACAAAATATACATCAGTGGCTGGCATGAGACCACAGCACGGCTCCCTTAGTTCCACATTCAGAAGAGCATATCGCACCTACCTGTGATCAGTGTGTCACTCGGAATGTCTTCTATGATGCATTTCTCTTCTCGTTCTCCCGTGTGGAAATAAAAAGCAGTTGTAAGTGAAAAGCAGAAACTTAAGAGAAACGTTCGCACTTGCATTTCTGTTGCTTTGACATGGATCAGTTGCAAGCGATGCTGCTCATTAAGTGTTTGTATTTCACTGGCTAAGTCTGTACATTGATTTCTGTGGGACGGGACATGTGGCGGCTGCCCTTGGGCAGGTGTTGCCGCAAGTCTCAGGGAACAAGACATCTGGGCCTCAGGGCCTTTCGAGGCATGCTGACATCAGAATGCTGATGGAATGGAAGATAATGTGGACCTGGAGTAAACTGCAAAGGGCCAAGCAGAGCAGATGCCCGGCGACCAAACCCACATGGCCCGGTGGTCTCCATGACTTGGCAGGAGGTGGGGAGCAGGAAGTGCAGGCTGTGTCCTGGGCTTGAGAAATGAGAGGAGGGAGGTGAGTGTGGAAGTACGGCCAAGGAGCAAGCAGGTTGTTGAGACGGGACATGCTGGACGGGGAGGCACTGACAGCCCGGGTGAACCGAGGCCTTGCCCTGAACAAAACTCTCCGGATCTCGGTTTCCTCATTTTAGAAAAAGGAGTTGAACTCTCCCAGTGTGATCCATTGGGTCCTTTCAGTCTACGCAGCCAATGCATGTTTTAAGGCTTTTATTTCTAAATATTTATGGACTCACAAAAAGTTGCAGGAACAGTACAGAGAGGTCCCATGTGCCCAGCATCCGGCTGCCCCCCAGTGACAACATTTCTCGGAACTGAGAAGCCGCGTAACTGCATCCTGGGAGCAGAGGCGGACGTCGTGCTCTGTCTCTGAGCATCTGTAACGAGGGGCTCTGTCGAGTAGCCATTAGAACTTTCTCAGGGACAGCTTTCTTAATTCATGTTTTGTTGTTTGAATAATCCACACTTTCCTATTTCTTTGTAGCCTTGTGATTTTTTTTTTGTTGAACACTGGACATTTGAATCCAATGATGTGTCTCTGGAAATCACCCTCTCCCCCTTTCCCGGGGTTTGCTGTTCTGTTATTGCTGTTCAATTGTGATTGTCATAGGTTATCTTGGAGCTCCACCAGAGGGGTAAACCCGAGGCCTTCTGAGGCCTTTCCTGACGTTCCCTGGGCCTGCAGTCACTTTCTAGTGCTCCCTGATGTGCAGTTGTTTTTGAATACCTTCCCATAAATGTTTGGCTCTGAAAGGGGAAAAAAGTGAGAAATTAAGGGGGAAGGGAAAGGGTGCCAGCTTTTTAAATCTTCTGCAAGTCACCTCAGCTCAGGAGGGGGCGGGGCTTGCAGGGAGTAGGGGCGATGGCTGGAGGTACATCAACGATGGCTGCTCTCCCTTTGTCTACATCTCTGTGATTAGGAGCATCAACCAACATCAGCTCACAGGTTCCCGATACTTGGAACACAGGGTCCTGTTTGCCCACCTTGGTTCCTGCGAGCTGTGTGTGGGATGCTTCAGGGGCATGTGCCCAGCCTCGGCCCCCTGGCTGGGTGGGGGACAGGCAGCCACTGCTGTGCTAGGAGCTGATGTTGACCCTCCGAGTCTTCCCCCGAAAGTCGCAAGACTTCCACAGACTCCAGAGCCCCGAATAGTTCCATCAGATAGAGTGGGCAGTTGTCCAGGTGGACACAGGTGCTCCCTGCTCCATCATTTGCCCCTTATCTTGGCTCCTTTGATAGAAGAACTTAAAGGGTGTTTGTTTCCACTGGGTGGTCTTCGCCTTCAAGCTTTTCTGGAGGACAGAGAGGGGGTACTCTTTTCTGAAGCACATCCTCAAAAGGTGCTTCAGTGCAGTCATCTTGGTGTTAAACTCAGTTTTTGTTCCTCTGAAAATGTGTAAAAGCCTTCATCCTTGAAAGATAGTGTTGAGCTCACAACTCCGGGTCAGTAGTCTCTCTCCACGTGTTCAGAGTGCTGACAGCCTTCTGACTCCTTCGGCTGGTGCTGAGGAACGGCTGTCCTTCCAATGGATGCTCCCTTGGGGGCCCTCCTCTGGGCCCCTCAGAGGTCTCCTCTCAGCTTGGGGCTCAGCAGTCTTAGGTCACAGGCGCGGGTGTGGGGCCTCTGTCGGCCCGTGTGGGGTGTCACGTGCGTTCTGGTTCTGAGGACACCTGTCACTTCAGCCAGTGCTGTGACTTCGGAACTGTATTCTCTTTAAATATTCCCGTCTGTCTCCATTAACCCATTAAATCTTCAGCATGGCAATTTAAAACAATTTAACACTGCTCATTTCATCTTCCATATCTCCTTGAAATGTCCTGCCTTTTTGCCTCTCTCTGGGCCGTGCTCTGGGCAAAGTCCCCGTAACTCTCCCTGCAGCAGTGGGAGGCCTGTCCATACACAGTCTTCCTTCCCAAATGTGCCCATTCGTTCCCGACACCCCTTGCTGACTGGCCACTGTTGTGCCTGCTCCATTCTGTCAACTTCCTTATCTCGGGCCTCTGAATCTGCTGTTTTTGTTTGTTTGTTTTTCCGACATTCAATCGATTATAGTGGCTTGTTTTCTTGTTTAACTAGTGACTTTTGGATTGCACTAATTGCTTGATTTTGATTGGTGGGAGACCTGAGTCCCACATTGGGAGCTGAAAAAGCTTCCTCCAGAGAGAACTGCATCTGTTCTTCCCCAATATTGAGGGACACCACCGTCCTTGAGGGCCCTCTCAGCAAGGGGGCGCCAGCTTGTCCTCTGGATTCTGCTGCTGGCCCCTGCTCAGCTGCAGCCCCCAGGGAGCCCTGTCTTTTCCAGCTGCTCACAGAGTTGGGCCTCACCCCAGCTCCACTTTGCTCCAGCCCCAGTTCAGTTTTTTTGTTTGCTTATTTTTGGAAGTAGGAGGAAGTGAGAGTTCACCTCTACCTCTATGGAAAGGGCAGTGTTTCAGCTGGGGTTCCCACCCAGAGCTGAGGGTCTGGCTGGGTGTGTGGAAGAGGACGTCAGGGCAGATGTAATGTCTGAAGCAGTCATCTGGGTGTGCCCTCCAAACAGCCTTTTCTATAGCTTCCGTGGGATTCAGGCAGAAATGGGGTGAGATGGGAGTATGCAGTCCATCTCTGCCAGGAGGCCCCTCCCATTACTTCTCAATGTCCTACCCCCTGCTTCCCCACCCCTCCCAGTGCCACCAGCTGCTCAGCCCTGTCCCCAGTCTTTTGCTTGTGGTTGCTGAGCACAGTGGACTATTCCTGAGGTCCCCCCTCCTCCAGCACTGGCCCTGCAGACCACTGCCGCTGACTCTGCAACATGCTGGCTCTGGGTCCTGCCAATGCCAGGCCCAGCGGCCACCCCTGGAAACCCCGAGTGCATGTTTCCAGCCTGTCTGAGAGGCTGCAGGTGAGTGTAGGTGCTAGAACAACCTCATCTGGCCCAGGTCCCCTCATTGACTCAGTGTGTGGCGGCACCACAGAGCCCACCAGAGCCTCCAGAATGGGCCTGTTCCCACTCATCCCCTCACTCACCCTGGGCTTACCCAGATGGCCAGAACCTTCCTGAACTGGATGCTGTGAAAAGGTGGCTTCGACTTCTCCGAAGTCACGTTAGACACCAGTCTTCGAGTGTCTGGGTGGCCTTCGTGTCAGCACAAACTCAGAACTCATTCACTTCTGCTGCTGTCCCCGTGCCACTGGGAACCTCACTCCTCTACGAGTTAGTGCCCTAGCCTCTAACTCGCTCGCTCTCCCTGCCTCTGCCCCTGCACTCAGCTCTCAGAATGACAGGCTGGCGCTCTATACTGTACACTCGGGAGTTGTCACTCTCACTCAGCCCTGCCATGACACCCACCCCACTCCTCACCTCACTGGGCAGAAGCTCATAGCCTGCCTGACCAGGCCTCCTGCGGGCCACCCCACTCTGTGCTGATCACACAGATCCCCGAGCTGTCCCCACAGCAGAGTAGGGCCTCTGCTTCTGGCTGTTCCCCCTCCTGGGATGCTCATTACCAGAGAGAGACTCCCCCCTTCTCGTTCAGAGCTCTGCTCAGAGGTGGGCTCACCAGTGAGGGTGACCCCAGCCACCTTCCTGAAAGAGTGTGCTGCACCACCACCTTCATCAGCACCACCACCACCACCACCACCACCACCACCATCATCATCACCATCGCCACAAAGGTTGTTTCTAACTGGGCTGAGGTCCTAGGTACTCTCCAGGGTGGATGTCTCAGAGTGTTGGCTCTAGGTGGCTTCTGTGAAGGCACCTCCCTGTTGACATGTGTTTTGGGGTCTGGGGCGTCTCATATGAGCAGTAAATGTTCTGGCACCAAATAATACTTGTCACTTCAGCCCCCTGCCCAGGGCCCCACTGGCCCCTTGTTCCAGGAAGGAGGGGAAAGTGGACACGGGTGTCCACAGGAGTCTCCACTGCAATGTCTGTGGTCCTGTGTCATTTGACTGGATTGTATAGTCTGTGTGATCTGGTTTGAATCCGTGGCCCAGTGCTATGCTGGGTTCTGGAGCATGCTCTGGAGTCTGTGCTCGGGCTGGGTAATCAGCACATGCTCAGTTACACCCTACACATGGTGATTGCCCCATCTGTGGCTTCTTCAGTCTGACTTTGTAGTTTGCTGTTTCCTCTGACTTAGGGGTGTCCTGCTGATTTCCTTGTGTGTTGGCAGGTTTAGATTGTGAGTTCATGTCACGGTGGAAATCTTTGAGTCCTAAATCCATGTGGGGTCTCCAGGGAGGACTTAACGATCATTTCTTCCAGGGGCCTCAGGGTGTCACCAGCCCAGAAACATTTTTAACTAGGAGCTTTCTGATCCCATGTGAGAGCATGGGCTTGCATTCAGGAATTTTCAAGGACAATTTTTTTCTTCTCTGCAGAGCTAAGTGCAGGAGAAGCCATACCCTTGTAAGGCCAGCTGTTTGCTCACTCTCGTACTGGGGGTGGTGCTTGCAAGGTGAGGGCCTCCAATACCCCAGGTCAGCAGGGCCTGCGGGTGGAGTCTGGCTCCTGTATGTACCACTCACCCAGTAGCTGCTTCTTGTTTTGGCCTTGGAGAAACTCCCCACCTTCTGCTACCTCATCGGTGCATTATTTATTTTAAAAAGGGGATACGTCTCGTGCTGTCTAGCATCTCAGGTGCTCATTGCCAGGGCTCCTGCAGACAGATGAAGAGTGTTGAGTCCCTTGCTCATTCAGCACATATTTGCTGTTTCTGCCACTCGCCTGAGCTGTGCTGTGTGCCTCTCACCATGTGTGTGCCCTGCATCCCAACGCCACTCAATGGGATCCTTCAAGGCTCATGCCTGGGGCAGGGGTGCCCATGAGCAGACAGACCCAGTGTGGTGCTTTGCTGGACAGCAGGGGCCATGCACCTGGAGCACAGGCTCTTCCTGGGCTCTCCTAGCACTGTGCCCCAAGATTACATGCCCAGAACATTTCCACAGAAAAGTCCCTTCTTCTGGTGAAGCACCTGCCACCAGTCTGTTTAGCAGCAGGTCCAGGCAGCAGCATGTTTAAGGTACTCATTAGGCCTCCACCATCCTCCTCCCCCAGTGGGTGAAATGACCACAGACAGCTGCTTTCACTCCTTCCTTCCCAAGGTCAAGGGTCAAAGTAGCCATTGGGGATCTGAATCTGTTGGGCAGAGAGGAATGGAGCCAACGAGGGAGCGTCAGTAGCAGATGGAGGAGTCTGAGTTTGTGGGGAGGTGTGTCAGGGAGGGGAAGGGTATCACCCAGCCGGTGGGGGAATGGGCAGGGGCCTGGAGGCCAAAGGAACTTGATGCATCAGGTAGGGGAGCTGAAAACCCTATTTCTGAGAGGGCTAGGAAGATGGGCAAGGCACTTGGCCCAGGTGCGGTGGTGCGGGGGCTGGGGGGGCACTGGGCCCTCAACAGCGTGAAGGAGGAGCTTGTGTGGAGGGCAGAGGCTGGAACCAGGATGTGGGGAACCCTTTCCAGGCATGTTGCCACAGGATGGACAAGAAAGCAGGACCTTCAGGGCAGGGGAGGGTGGTGGATCTGATTCTGCAGGAACCCAAGCAACAGGAAGAATGATGGCCTGACAGTGTCCCATCTCCCACTGTCCCCTGAGAGCCTAGCCCAGCCTCTGCTCCACTCACACAGGAGCCCCTGAAGGGTCCATACTGGTAACAAGAGGTTGTGAACCCCTACCTCACACAAGGGCCAGGACCATCTGTGAGGTCGGGGCCTTGGTGCTCCGCAGCCTGGGGTGCTGTCTGTACTCCCTGATCTTGTCCCATCAGCAGCCGCCAGGTGCACTGGGTGTGTGCAGTGGGTCTGCACACCATTTTTACACTATTCTGACATGTGCCACGTGCTCTTCTGTGAAGTCTGTGGGAAGACCCTGCACTGGGGGCCAGTGGGCAGCCCTGTGTCTGCTCACTTTGCCCTTGCCCAGTGCCCGTCTGAGAAATGCGAGACGATAGCCACCGACATCAGGAAACAGTCTTTATTCAAGTGCACAGATCAGTTGTGTGACAATGCCAGGTGAGGTGTCCCAGCCTGCCCCCTTCATTCATCTCCCATGGTGTCACCTGTTTGGATGCCAGGAGCAGCGGGTATCTGGTGGCAGCCTCGCTTCAAGCAGCAGGTGTGGTGCAGGGCTCCTGTGCCAGTGACCGCCTGGGCACCAGGACCGAGGTATTTCACAGCCAGCGCAGGGGCGAGGGGCTCCTGGGCCTGGGGTGCACGGCTGTCCTGCAGGGCACCTTCCCGGGCTCTGTGCTCACATCCTCTGCATAGAGGACAGTGGCCTGCACGGTGGTAAATACACTGGACCTGACTTAGAGCAGACTTGTGAGTCTCCACGAGGGTGGACCTTAGGAAAGGGGCCGTGAGGGACAACTTGCAGAAAGGAAGCGCCTGCTCATGACATCCCCTCTGGCCTGTGGGCATGTCTGTGCAGAGGGCTGGTCAGCATGCAGCTCAGAGGTGATGAAGCTGCCAGCTCGGCCAGCTCACTGTGTGGCCCCAACACCACGACCGGGCCCGCGGGGCCCAGGCTCACACACAGTTGTCAGGAGTGCACGCCACCTCCTCCTCGAGCTCGGGGCAGGGTGCCCCGTGGTTGGCGGGCTGTACACGGACGTAGCGCGTCCTGGTCTTGGCTCCCAGCTTCCCGCAAGGACCTCCACACAGCCCCCAGGACGACCAGAGGGAGACCTCGCAGTCCAGTGGCGTCTCTGGAACTGGACCAAGCACAGAAGAGACCCGTGAGCCACGTGGAGGAGGAGCTGGTGGCAGAGGGGACCCTGGGTTGTGTTCATCCCATGACACCAGCTCCAACTTCAGAGTGGAGAGGAAATGCTTGCTTTTCTCAGTGTGGTTCAGGGTTGGTTACAAGACAGTGCCACCAAACTCACCTCCTAAGGAACCACTAAAATGACTTGAGTTAATGTTTCGATGCCAAGAGCCTGATGCTGTGCTCAAGTCTCTACTCCGTGGGGCTTTGGGGACCAACTCTGACCGTGGTGGGGGTGGCCCAGGGGACCCTTAGCCATGTTCACACACCCAGAGGAGCGAGGGGAGTGCTGCTGTTGGGAAACGCGCTGCGGCAAGCCCACACCGAGGGCCTCGCCCTCCTGCTACAAGTCCAGTCACTGGCGAGCTTTGGAGCTGACTATGCCGGGAGCTCGGCCCCTGTGCTTGCCTAGCACCTGGCCCACAGGTTCCCGCCCTGGTGGGCAGTGCTCCCTCGACTAACACCCCCGCCGTCCCCTTTGCCATGGAGGGCACAGAGGAATCCACTCAGCGAAGCCCTCCTGTCAGCTGTGACACAGGCCATGTGGGCACACTTCTGATGGGGGGCTGGGGCCTCCTTCCCACCTCACTTCTGGGCTATAGATGTGTAAAAACCTTTCACTTACAAGTGTAGGGCAAGAGTTTAATCCTTAGTTTACAGTTTGAATCAACCAACTGCCAAATCTCCCAGAGTTCTAGCCTTCCTCACAGAACACTCCGAGCCCCTAGGGCCCACATCACCTTGTATAGCTTGAGTCCCCAGGACCGCCCAGGTCTCGTACCAAACCTGTTTTTGAAGTTGCTCAGAGACACAGGTTCACGTGGCCCTAGGCTGTCTGAGCACCAGTGGCCTCTCGCTGGTTTGACTCCCTTCCTGACACCCTGGTGTGCCTGGTGGCCTGGCCCTGTCTGGTGGTGGATGTGTCACACCCAAGAGCCTGGTTTAGAATGGGGTGATCTCAATTACAAGTTGGAGCTGTGGCAGGGGAGCACTGTGGGGCTGGGTGACAGGACCTGGTCCCTGGACCATTGCCCCTTATAGGGTCACATTGAGCCACTGGTGTGGCCTCTAGGAGACTAGTGGATGTCAGGTGTCATTACTGCCGCTTCACAGATGGCCCCTCTTGGGACACTCCCTTTCAACATTATTCTAAGGATAGGAGGTGAGAGCCTGGTGCTGGGAACTGGGGATTGGTAGCTGCCCATGGCAATGGAGGCTGAGCACGTGCCTTGGCACATGCTGACCAGTGGCGGACTTGGCGGCTCCCTGGAGCCTGAGTGCTTAGCCCTAGGACTGTTGAGGGCAGGGAATGTGGCATGGGGGTGGGACCTGGGCTTACCTGAGAGGCTGTCCACGATCTCGTTGCTCCTGCCTGCTAGGTCTATGACTGGCGGAACGTAGGCTCTGGGGCTCTGCCGGAGCCGCACCAGGGTCACCCTGGCGATGGGGGGCAGGGCCTTCAGCCGTGGGTAATAGAAGGAGTTTGCCGGGTGGCTAGGAGAGGAGGATGTTATCTGGGGGGAGATGGGGGAAGGGGTGTCAGCACAGGCCGGGAACCCAGGAGCCCACCTGCACATGCTGTGTGCTCGGCCCAGGCAGGAGCTAAGGAAGGCCAACAGGGCAGTGTGGAGACACCCTGGCCTGGGCTCCACGCACATTGGGGTGCCTGGCCCACAGCCTGGGACAGGGACCAGCCTTCTCCAGGCCACCACTGCGCCCCCTACCCTGTGGCGCAGCCAGCTCCCTCCTGGGCAGGGCCTCACCCCTGCTCACTGGGACCCTAGAGAAGGGTGCTGTCCAAACAAGGGACAAAGCTGCAATGGGAGCTGCCTTAAGTGGCCTTTCCGTTGTCCCCTCACCTGGGTCACTGTGTCCTGCGGGACGGTTGCGAAGTTGGGGGAGGAGAAGGTGAAGCCGCTGTCTGTCCCGGCGTCGTGTGGGGAAAGGTCCACGGTGACCTGCTCCCTCCAGCGGTTCCCGTCGCACAGGTCCAAGCTGTCGACGCCCACGAACCAGTCAGGGCTGGGCACGATCCGGACCACAAAGGACACCTGGGGGGCCGGGCGCTCAGCAAGGTGGCCAGCACGGCTGTGCCTCTGCCCACCCTCCCGCGTCTGCCACTCACGAGCGAGTGCCTGGCGTGGGCCTCAAACTCCGTGGAGGTCTGTCCTGTGCCGCTGGGCACGGCGGGGGCCGAGAACACCTCGTGCACACTCTGTAGCTTCTCCCCGGCGGCCTCGATCTCCTCCATCAGGGCCCAGGCCTCGCCCCGCTCTGCGAAGTCCCTCAGCCCGTTGCTGGCATACTGGCTCTCCCGCCACATGCTGTAGTCGGAGCTGTGCGCTGCCCCTGTGGGCCCCTTGCCGTGTGAGCAGCCACCCCGAGTGGACACACCCCTCCTCCCCACCCATTACACATGGATGTCCTGTGGCCTCATGCTGCCCAGGCATCTTGCTGATGTGGACCAGTGTTCAGCAGCCTTCCCCACGACTCTGACATCCTGCCCCCCCACATCCCCAGAGCCCAGGTCATCACTGACCAGCATGCAGTAGGCACCCAGCAAATATTTCTTGCACTGAAGTGAATTGGATAAGAGGGCCCTCCAAACTGTGAAGTGTGGTGCAGCTGTCAGGTAACTGCCCTCCCAGGTGGACGCCAAGAGCAGGTGGCTGGAGCTGTGCTTACCCAGTAGGGAAGACCACTGAGCGGGTGGCCGGAAGAGCGGGTACTGCTTGGGAAAGGCCGTCTGGCTCCATTTGCCCATGAAGGTGATGCTGTACTTGGCCAGGGGCCGGGCTGTACACATGGAGTCTCCCCTCAGTGGCTGGCCGGCCACAGAGCCGAGTGTGGCCAGGAGGAGAGCCCAGAGGGCCCTGCCCTGGGTGGCGGCCAGGGTCTGAGTTCCCATCACCTAGGAGGGGAGGGAGAGGGCCATGTGGTGGCACCACTGGTCCCCAGTGTGCCTGCCGGACAGGGACCTAGGGGGCAGCCCCTGAATATCCCTTCCCTGCTCCACCTCTGGGCTCAGGCTGGGCCTGATCTCCATTCCGGAAAGTGGAGCTAGTCAGGTTACAGCTGGACTTGCAGGCATGTCCCTTGGACCCCAGGGTGCCCAGCAGGATTAGGGCCTTGGTGCCCAGGCACAGCATTCCCGATAGCACACCTCTGGCACTGCCATCTGAGGGAACCCAGAATCTGGAGGGCAAACTTACAGACTCACTATGCCCAGGACTACACGGCTTCTTGACAGAGCAAAGTGCCAGAAGGCCCAGGTGATACAGGGGTTGGGGACAGAGGTGCACACACGGTACTCACCCAGTGGGAGCAGCAGGAAGCCAGGCAGCTGGGCTGTGGCCTGGGACGGTCCCAGCAGGAGCCCAGAACTCTAGTTTATGCTGAGGATGGCACCCTGCTGGTCAAGGAGGCCCCAGGTCCTCCACTGTGGCCTGCAGAGAGCAGACGGTAGGAGGTAGGGGAGAGAGCGGGACTTCGGTGCCCTGGAGCTGCCCGGCCGCCCTGCGTCTGAGGCTGAGCAGAGGCTTCTCCAGCGCTGAGGTCACTCTCCTCCCTGGTCGGGTGTCTGCCAGCCGCCGCACCCCTTTCTTTGTCTTTCCTCCCTCCCGCCCACGCCTCCCTCTCCTCTCCCTCCTGCTCTGCTTTCCCATCAGGCCTTCCTAGTGTCTCCCTGGAGGTGGTGCCAAAGCCAGCGGGTTACAGCCACAGTCGCAGCCTGGCGGTAGCGTGAGTGTTGGAGCCCAGCTGGGAAGCGGGGCCTGAGGGCTGTGGTTGCTTCGAACACAGCTGCCTCCTTCACAGCACAGAGACGGGCCAGCCACACTGCTGGCCAGGGCTGCCGCCGCCACCCTCTGAGGGGGTCCGGACCCCGCGGCCAGTGCTCAGGGTGAGCCACAGAAAGGCCGCCCCACCCCCACCCAACTCGCTCCTGGAAGATTGCCAGGCTCCCTCAGCAGGAGGCCACCGTCCCTGACCCACTTCCCTCTGAGGCACACAGTGTCAAGAGCGCTTGGCACTCAGGACACTGCTGACAGGTCCTGCAGTCTGTCACTGCTTGCTGTCAGGAACTTGTTCCTGGAACCCGACTCACGAGGCCTGGGAACTAGGAGGGAGGACCCAGGATGGTCTTGCTCTTCTGAGCCCCGGGGAGGCATTAAACAGAAGCATTCTGACTTTTGGAGCCATGTTTGTGTTTTGTGTATTCAAAACCGGAGAGAAAAGAAATAGCATCAGCCAGAATGGAATGCCCACAAAGCGAGCGCTGTCAGCTGTGTTTCAGATCAGCAGCACAGGCTCAGGGAAGTGACCGGGCGCTGTCGACGCTACGGGCCCTCGGGCAAACGCCGCCTGTCTCTGCGGCTCTCAGACGCGGACTCAGGACCCTCACGCCCAGAACCTCTGTTTGTGTGGGTTATGCAGCATCGTCCAGGACACTCAACTCACTTAAAAATAACGAAAGCAAACTGCCACATGGGAACAGAAATAGCATGTTTTACAAAAACAAGCACATTTTTCCAAAAGACCTTTGTGAGAAGAGTGGCCTGGCTCTGCCTGCGCACCCATCTCTCCCTTCTGCTCCGGTGCCTGGTGGACGGGTGTGTCGTGCTGGTCGCCGTCTGTGCGGCCCTCGCTGGAGAAGGGCCCTGCTCTGGTGGCTGGGTAGATCGTGTGGATGCGCCCCCGGCTCTGGGAAACCCCATACACCGGCGGGAGTGCCATCAAGCAGCAGATGGCGTCTTCCAGCTCTGATGTCTTGTTCTCTGAAGCGGCGGTCCTGGGTTCAAGGACAGAAGCAGGGGCCTGGCACACCTCGTTCCCTCTCCCTGCATTCACTCAGGCTCCGTCCAGGTCTCACCCGCTGCTCAGTGGCTCTCCCGTTTTACAGGAGGCCCAGGACGGCAGGAAGATAGCCCAACATCATTAGGAGGCGGCTCCGCCAGTCCCCCCACCACCCCGAGTGGAAAGGCTCTGCAGCTCTGCGGGGCCCACCTGGGATGTGCTACCAGCGGGGACCAAAGGCCAAGAGACAGGTCTGGGCCCAGGGGGAGAGGGTGGCCAGGGCTTCATTTCCTGGTGGAATGCCCCTCCTCAGATCATGCGTGAGGGGGATCTTGGGACACAATGGGATGGGGAAGGCACCCAATTATTCACTGTGCTCAGGGAGGGGCACAGAGGAAGACCCTGGGACAGGTGACCTGTGGCCCTCTGGTCTGGGCTAGGCCTTAGGTGGAGAGCCCGGCTGGTAGGGAATAGCGTCACTCTGTGAGTCCTGGACTCTCCTGCAGACCTCTGACCCTTGGGCTCCCCCTTGCAAGCCAGGGTGCTACATCCTGCTCCTGCTGAGGATTAAGTGTTGAGCACCTTTTGGGCTGAGCAGTATGGACACAGAAGTGACCTCAATAGACAAAATCCCTATCCCCCAAGGCTTTGGGTGAAGGAGCTGTGAAAGGACAGCATGCGTTTTGTAAATTGAATTCTGTTATTCAGTCCATGCATTGTGAACTGGTTGACACTGATGCCAAGGTCCTTTGCTGTAAGTCACTCTGTGGACAATCACCCCTGAGGTGTTTTTAGGGGAATGAGGCTTAGGGGTGTGGCTGTGGGCCAGGATCCCCCACCCCAACTCTCCCTATCTGCACTGCTCCCCCATGGCTCTGATGGCTGCAGCAGGCATCCCCTCTCCCCGGACCCCGGGCCCCAGCACCTACTGTAGCTCACGTGAGTGTGAGCACAGGGTGAGCACTGTGGGCCCTGCCTCAAAGGACATTTGCAGTTTTAAAAGGCATCTTTAACCCAAGGGTGCTGCCATGGTGGGCTTGGGGCAGCTGTGAAGTCCTTCCCAACATGGGGAGTGGGGTCTGTGCTGCTCAGACTGGCCACAGGGCCGTGCGGCGTCCAGGAGCCCGAGTTTGTGAGTTGCTGAGCAGGGGCCTGCTGCACAGGGAGCTCTGGGTGAGCCCTGTGTCGTCGTCCTCTGTCCCTGCCGTGGCCCTGCCATGGAGCCCAGGACCCAGGATGCCCAGGGGGCTCAGCTTCAGATGGACCAGGGAAACCTTGCTTACCTCTCCGTTTGGGTTCTGGCCGAAGAGCCTTCTAGGCCTGGCTAACAAGGACTCTTTTCAAGGTGCTCCCTGAGCCTGGCTTGGGCAGGGGGACAGGAGGGCTCCTCCCAAGCACAGACTCAGGCCTGGTGTCTGGCTTCCCAGGGGGACCTGCCAGCCACACAGGCACCCATTTGTCTGCTCACTCACACACTCAGCAGGCATTTACCAGGGGTGTTCCTGCCAGACACCGCAGACGGCACACAGCTTTCCCAGGGCTGCTCTGGTCCTACAGGCTAAGCTTCCCAGCCTTGGCCTTAGCGCACCCCTCCATCTCAGCAGCTCCTCCTGTGCCTGCGGAGCTGGGGCACTCCCCGTCTCCTCCCCCAGAGGAGTCTGTGTTGCACCCTCCCTCACAGGTCTCAGGGAGCCCTCCCAAGCTCTTGGCCCCAGGAGTACCTGGTCACACCAGGAGCTCTCCTAGTGTAGGCAGAGGTGTTTGCCTCAAGTGTCAGTCGCTTACAGAGCTGTGAGGGCTGGACAGACTGGGCTGAGCTTCCAAAGCCACCAGCTGCCCGGGAACCCGCCAGCCTCCCTCCAGCTCTCAGCTCAGCTCCCCTGGACTCAGGTTTCTCCAAGCACTTCTGACCCATCAGGAACCCTGGGTCCTGGGCTTAGCTTCGCAGCCCCTGCCGTCCAGGGCCAGGGAGGTGCTGAGCGAGGGAGCCCCACACCCATGCCGCCCACACCCCTCCTCTCACTCCAGAGTTCATGCCCATGGAGGCCTTGCCTGCAAGGTTGCTTTGTGAGCATGACCCCTTCGACCATGCTGGGGTCAGAGCTCTGAACCCAGAACTCTGGCCAAGCACAGTGCTGACCTCCAGCTCCCCGTTTCCAAAGAGGCCGGACCACGCTGCAGAGCCACAGACCTGGGCCGCATGCCTCTCTGGCTGGGAGTGCAGATCTGCCCGCCTCTGTGCAGTGCTTGGCCTCCCAGGAGCGCAGGGCTGCCTCCGTCCAGGCGCCTCTACCCTGGCGTCTCCGCCCAGTGGAGAAGCCAGGACTTCCGAAAATGCTATCCTTTGTAAAAGAGAAAACAGGCAAAAACAATGAAAACCTTTTTCAGTGCACCGAGTCCTCCATGTCATCATAGGTCCTGCAGGTTTGGGCAAAGACGAAATCAGTTGCACCCCAGGCTCACCAGCGTTGAACAAGGGTGAGTTCGCAGGCGTGGCATCCACGTCCAAACAAAACAACTTTGCCAGCCGGCCATGACTCAGGACCAGCCGTGTGTGTAACCAAAGGCTTGATGCAGCTTTACAGAGGGTTTTGGTTTTTACCAAGAAAACTGTCTGAATCTTGCTAAGAACAGAGCAGCAAGTTATGAGGTGTTTTGTTTGCTTGTTTCCTTCACCAGTTTAACCTTCTCTAAGTGCACAGCTCGGTGGTGTTCGATGCGGCCACACTTCGTGCGGCTGTCCCCACCCCCTGTCCTCCCGTCTCTGTCTCGTCCCCACTGGACATTCACCCCTCTCCACTGCCCCAGCCCCTGGCTCCCACCGTCCTCCTTCCTTCACGAGACTGACCACCCGAGAGACTTCTCGTGAGTGCAGTTGTCACCGTACTGTCCTTTGTGACTGGAGGCTTTAGAGTCATGTCTTCAAGGCTCACTCATGCGTGGCATGTTCCAGAATTTCCTTCCTTTCTGAGGCTGAATAGTATCTCCTTGTATGGATGGGCCACATCTTGCCTATCCGTTTGTTCGCCCACTGACACTCGGGTGGATCCATGTTCTATCTGTTGTGAATAGCGCTGCTGCGGGCGTGGGTGTGCAGGTATCTGTTTGAGTCCCTGCTTTCCGTCCTTTTGGTGAGTACCTGGAAGTGAGAATACTGTTTTCTCTCTGATACAGCAGTTGCACTTTTGGTTTTCTGAGGACCCTGCACTTTTCCACAGTGACTCTGCCACCGTGCATTCCCGCCCCCAGTGCTCAGGGCTCCAGCTTCTCCACATCCTCACCAGCTCCGAGGTGTTTGAATCTACCCTATGCTCACCCCCACTGTCCAGCTCTGCAGAGGCCTTGAAAATCCACAGCACACGTTCACGGTGAAAACCAACAGCCTGTCGGTCCCTGCCTGGAACAGAATTGGGCTGGAACTCTTTCAAAGAAGCCTTCCCAGAAAGTTGTCGCTCTGGCCTGTCTGGCGGTTTCCGGGAAGACCCCACGTGCTCGCCTGCCTGCATGTTGACTCGACTCAGAGCTCGCCAGCGTGGAAGCCTCTTCCCGAGAGAAGACCACCAGGGTGGCACAGGCCACTTTGAAGACGCAGCCTTGGAGGGGGGCAGCCATTCCTCCCGTTCTTCACCAGTTCACCCTCTGGCAGGCCTGGTTGGGTGCTTCTGAACCCCTGGAGATGGGGGGGGGCGGGGTGGAGGGCACTGCCCCTGGGCCGTGGGAGCAGAGCGGCTGCTGCGTGCAGGAACAAGGGGTGCCTCTGGCCTTGGCGTCTCCCTGTTGCTGCGGCTGCCGGTCACCGCACCGCTGCCCTCACTGCACGGTCACTGCTGTGCACGCGCGTCTCCGCTGCTTCACGTTCCTGGGTGTCTGGGGCCGGAGCAGTGGGAAGTTACTCGTGTCTGTATGTTCATCTCGTGTCAGATTTTCTCATTGATTTTTAACTTTTCTTAATTAGGACAAAGGGAAGTCTCTAGGTTTGCAATCATGCCATCCACACAAAGTCTGTCTATTAACTCTTGACGTTGATGTCATTCATTTGACTCCCTTGGAACGGTTGTGTTTCTCTGTAGAAGGACCTTGGCCCCATTGTGAGCAGAGTCACTTCTTTTCCCGTTTCGGTTCGTGTCGCTGGTTGCGATTGCCGAATTTGTCACGTTTCTTGTGAGCACTCACTGACTGGGTTCTCGGAGTCTTCTGTGCTGTTTCTGAAATTGCGTCGGTCCGTCGCAGAGCCGCCCTGGGCCTGTGCGGACCTGCGGAGCCCTGACGGGCAGTCCTGCCGGCTTCCCCCTGGCTCCCTCTGCTCCTCTCGTGCTCACGTTTCCCCATCTTTGTTCGTAAGTGATGCTTTTCTGTAGTTCCTTCTGTAGTGCATCAGGTTTCTGTGTTAAATTATACTGGTTTCCAGAGATGAATCACAAAGTGTTTTGTCTGTTTAAATTTGTCTTGCAGAAGTCAAAATAACACTGGAATAACTTCTTTTCCAATTTAGGGTCAGATCATCACCTGAAGTTGTAAACACCTGCTCGCCCACCATCGGTCCCCTTTCCGGCTTCTTGTGTTTGCCTATTCGTGTTTCCCCTGTTTTGTTATTTTGGTAATTTATATTCACCATAAAATTACCTGTTTGCCCCTGATTTTCAAAGGGCTGCCCCAGGTGTCCAAGCTGTGGCACTGCAGCATCCTCTCCACCCTTTCTGTGGCATTTGTCGTTCCCAATCCCAGTGGGTCTCCAGATCCCCACTCGGACCCTCAGTGGAGACTGCATTTCCTACCACCCACGGCAGGGCAAGGAGCGTCTCTGATTCGCTTCTAGAAAGAGCACTATTGCTTCTCCTTTTAGTCACTTGTTTTCTGCTTAATTTCTGGTTTTATCTTCATTACTCCCTCCTTCTACTTTTTAAAATGTTTCTTTATTGTCTTCATTCTGACTTCCCACAGTGGGCACGCAGTCCCTCCCTGCTGCCCCTTTCCCTGAGCTTCTGAGAACGTGTCGTCGAGCCCCTGGCTCAGCTGAGTTGTGTTTACATTTTCGTGGCTTTTCAGAAAGCTCGCGTGTCCAGATTTGGTTTCCTGCTTTATCGAAGGGCTCGGGAGGGATGTGTCTCTTGGTCACCGACTGTTAATACGGGGGACGTGTGCGTGGCACTTCTTGTTATTTATTTAAAATTGTATTGGGTTAGAATAAGATAATTTTCAGTAGTATACTCTTTTAGATTACGCACATAACTTCGTGGCCTAGTAGAAAATGCTGTGTTTTCTCTCCGAGGAATGGGAAGGTCAGTCCCTGCACCCACACCACTCTGTGTTTCTGTCTCTCAGTTGCCAGGAGCCTGGCCGGGAGGAGGCCCAGGGACAGTCCCTGGGTCTGCACTGGTTGGCTCTGGCCTGACCTTCACCTTGGCTTTATGCGTGTGGCGTCTGTATTCGGCACACACGTGTTCCTGACCCACAGCTCAGCCGTTAACTATTTCACCCGCAGATCAGCACATGCTCCTCGCCCTCCTGTCTCCTCCGCGCTCGCTCTCACCTCGACGTCAGCCTTGCATCCTGTCTCTGCACTGTGGTCAGCCCGCTGGCCTCTTCGTGGCATTCTCCTCGCCTGGGGCACGTGGGTGACGCGAGCACTGATTCCTCTGTGCTGCCAGCGACTGCAGCTGGGCTGGGCTGGGCTGGGCTGCCTGGGGCAGAGTGCCCCTCTGGCCCACAGATGGCACTGCACAGTCCTCTGGCCAGGGTTTCAGATGAGAACTCCAGGCCTTGTTGATGTTTTCTCTCTGAAGTAACACACTCTTTCCGTCAGCAAATGCGTAGCTTTTCCCTGGCCTGGCTGTCCCGTGCGTCCAGGGGATCTCACGGGGTGGGGAGGGGAGGGAGGGGAGAGTGGAGGCCCACGTGGGGGGCGCAGCGCTGGCGAGCCCTCCGCCGACGCTCGCAGAGCTTGCCTCCTGCAGCCCACCTCGGGCTTCCACAGGCACATCAGGTCACTGGCGTGGTGGGGCGCAGCCTGGGGCTGCTTTCACAGTGTCACGGCACACGTGAGAAGCTGAGACAGACCCATGCTGCTACAGGAGGAGAAGCCAAGGCCCAGAGAAGCCAAGTAACCTCCTAAGGTCACACAGCTAGTGAGTTATTAGCTGGAATCTCCTGGCCTCTCTGACTCCCAGCAGGAGAAGGCTACTTCTCTAGACAGCCCTAGCCGAGCCTTTGCTGGGCACCAGGCTCCTGAGGCTCCTGTCTACACGAGGCTTCATGGTCTGGAATGGAGAAGGCAGAGGTTGTGTTGGGGCGGAGCATGGTGGGTAAGCGGGAGGGTGGACAGCTTCAACCTCCATGGGCCCCCGAAGTGGGGATGGCAGGATCTGCGGAGCCGGGCGGAGCCAGGGAAAGGGAGTCAGGACAGTGCCACCCTGGGAAGCTGGGCTGTGATCCTTCTATGTGGCAGCTGGAGTGATGCGTCCACTCACATCTGCATTTGCGCCCAGTCAGCTCTAGACCCACGTGGCTGACCTCAAGGACTTGTCACCAGGTCTTCACGCAGCAATTCACATGCTGGCACAAGGAGCACAGCCTCTGACCTGCCCCCTGAGAGGACGGACTTCTCTTGCTCTCGTGGGAATCCTGACCAAACCAGCCTCACTCCAGGCATGGGGGTGGGCAGACAGGCCCCAACACAGGAACTGACCAGCACCCCTCAAACCACCTGAGACCATGGGTTTGGGGAGACATGGTCGTGATGCAGCATGGGCCCTGACAGGGTGGAGGGGCACGAGCAGGAAGGCCAGTGAAATCTGGACGAGAGCTACACCTGGTAGCGCAGGTGTCAGCTTTAATGTCCTGGTTTTGGTGGCTGTACAGGGATGGGGTGGACAAAGTATTAATGTTAGAGGAAGCTGGCTGGGGGATAGAGGGTGTGCTACCATTTTTGCAGCTTTTCTGAGAGTGTAAAATTAGTTCAGAAACTGGTTTTGTGTGTGTGTGTGTCATGACAGTAGAATTGGTGGGGGCAAGACGTATGTGATGTGCCTGAGGGTGCCCTGTCCCCCGTCTGCCTAGGCCACCCCTTCCCAGAGGACACTGAGCTCGCCTGGTCAGAGGGTGGATGCTTTGCACTCTCACCCCCCCAACCCTCATCCCAACACAGGCCTCCAGGACCTCGAGGTGGGCTTCAGGGCCCTGCCCCACCATTTCACTGGCCAGGTGAGATGGTGCTGGAGGCTCCCGCACTCTTCCCTCTCACTTGTAGGTAGTTGGGGGAGCTGACCCTTTATTTTAATCAAGGGTGTCAAACTCATTTTCACGGGGGGCCACATCAGCCTCATGGTTGCCTTCAAGGAGCTGGATGTAATTTCAACTCCTTCACAGTTGAGGGGAGTTACAGTCATACAGTCTGCATCTCAGTCATACAGTCCTGAGATGATTTCAGTCCTTTGAAGGCGACCGCAAGGCTGATGTGGACCCCGGTGAAAATGAGTTTGACACCCCTGATTTAATCATTCAGAGCAAGGCTTCCTTTGCTTTAAGACAGCCTTCAGCTTTCAGGAATTCCTAGGAGGAAGGGAAGTGGGCACTTTACAAAGGGCAGCCAGGCAGTGTTGGCTCCTGCTGTGTCTCAGCTCCGTGCCCCCAAGTGACTCCCCGCTGTGGCAGGTGCAACTCCAGGGTGCCCTCCTGGCGTACAAGCGCTCGGCCCTTCAGCAGTGGAGCCCCTGGAGCCCAGGAGCACTGGGGTGCCTGGGCAGGCCAGAATGAAGGTGCCAGGCTTGGGTGCTGTGGGTGAGGGGTCCTGCGAGTCAGCCCAGGTAGATGTGGCTTGTGGGGATGAGGTGGACTGGGGAGAATGGGGTGTTTGCCTTTGGTGACAAGCCAGCTAGACCAAGTGTCCAATGGAGTCACAGCAAGAAAAGGTTAATGAGGGGCCCTGGGCGGGTGCCTGGGGGATCTCGAGAGGCTCGTGTGCCAGGGTCCCTCCCCTAGCTGGACGGTGAAGGAGTAGTGGCTGGAGCAGGGGCTCTACTGGGGTGGAGGGGCCCCTGTGGGGCTGGGGCCCCCCAGGCAGCCTGTCTCCTCGTGCTTCCTTCCACTGGCTCTGGCCTCGGGCCAGATGAGCTAACGCTGACCCACATTTCCACTGCACCCGGCGTAAAGTAGGCCATGGCGAGGCTTGGAGCCAGGCTGTGCGGCCACAAGGCTCTGGGGCTGCCAGCATCCGCTCAGACTTTCCAGGCTCAGAAGTGGGTCCTGAGAGGGGAGGAAAGCCTTTCCCTGGTCCTCCTGGAGGTGCTGGCTTTGCTGGGTTCCAGGAGGGGTCAGAGCCCTGCCAGGAGGTAGCAGGGTGAGGGGTGGGGGTGGTGCTGGTCACTCCGGCTTAGGCTGGGAGCCCAACCCACCCTCTTCCACGTGCCCCTCTGCTCCCTCTCACCAGAGCCATCTCTCCTGGCTGCCACACGTCCCCTGGAGGGCGATTTTTCTGTGGAGGTGCAGCTCCTGCCCTTGTGCTCATCAGAGCATAGTTGTGCGGGAACAAGGGCAAGAGAGCCATCGGGAAGAGGGGATGAGAATTAGAGCATAAACCCCCAATCTCAGGTCCCCTCCCAGGAGCCACCGTCAGGCCTGCTGGCCCCGGGAAGGCTGCCAGCACCGCCAGTCTGACTCAGAGCCTGAACTTACTTCCGGCAGAGCTGCCGGGCTGCCTGCGGGTCACATGGGAAGGGGTCATCTCCACTGAAGCATGTAGGGGTGGAGGAGCCAAAGGCTAGGGCCATCTGTGAGCCTGTCCCATCCCACGCTCTGCAGAGGGGAAAGGAAGCCTCAGGAGGGCGTGGACACGCAGGGTCAGGCCACGGGAGCCATGGAAGGGCCTGTGTAGAACCCTTGGCCTGACTCCAGCTCAGAGCTCCCTCTGCCCAGCCTTGCCAAGAAGGAGGTGAGGGGGCCTCAAAGCCCCAGAGCATCTGTTGCCCCCTCAGAGCCCAGGAGTACCTGGAAAGGGGACCTGCGACCTGTGGGGCCCAGAAGGAAGGGGGCTGGCTGTGCCAGGAGCCCCTGTACTGCCCATCCACTTTGACCCCAACGCCACTGGGATCGTGTGCAGGGAAGCCGTGAGTTTGGAAGTTCCTGTGTGCCCTCTGGGCAGTCCGAGCACAGCCACACTGCCCCTGCTGTGCCCAAGCCGTCCCTGTGGCATCAGCTCCGTGGAGGGGTCCCAGAAGGGCAGTGTGCAATGCAGATTACCTCTGGCCACCCCTCATGCTCTCACAGGTGTCTGCTGGCGAACAGACATCTAAGTGTCATCGGCCCAAGTGGGCGTTCTCCTCTCACGGCAGTGGTTCTGTGGGGTGAGGGCAGCCTCAGAGCCAGCTGGGCCAGGCCCTGGCCGAGGCCTTGACCCCGAGCTACCTGGGACACAGGTGCTGCCTGTCCCCGTGAGTGTTACCTGGGACACGGCTGCTACCTGAGAGCCCTGCCCTGCCAGCACAGGAAGGGCGCTGTTGTCTCAGAAGGGGCTGAGCATGGCAAGCAGCCGTCTCTCAGCGATGAAAAATGTGAAGTCTTTGACCAGAAGGACGTACACTGGGCACGAGAAGAAGCAAACAGGAAGTCCTGGCCCGTGTTAAGGCTCTGCCAGCTCCTGGGGGTGTGGGTGCCTACACTTCCTGTTGGAACCCCAAATTTTCAAATTGGGTGCAGCAACCTCCAAGTTACCGTGGAAGAACAGTGCCTGGCACGTAGAAGGAAAGAAGAGGAGAGGCCTGCCCAAATCCTGACAGGGCCAGTGGTCAGCTGCTTGACCCTGGCACCGACTGCGCCTTTCCGTGCCCTGGTTCCCACGTCTGTCAGATGGGGCAGTGGTACGGGTGAGCACGTGAGAGGTGTGAGAGGTGTCCACGGCGGCGGCTGGTGCCTGGTGAGCTCTGAGTAAGGATCGGCCTGCGTTAGTAGCCCCGTTTGTAAGTCCAACCTGTGCACCCACCTTTCACACTGAGGGCAGATCATCCAGCACCCCAGAATAGACTCCAGAACTGGACTCTGGTCCCTGTGAGAGGCCCTTGAATGAGAAACCGGGGCACATGGTGGTTTTGATTGAGACCTACAGATAACATTTAGAGGGATGGAGTGAGGAGGTCCTTTAGTAACGGGTTAGGGCCGAGGTCAGTGACAAGGTTGGGCGAGGAGCTGGGACCCTGCCCAGGATGAGGGCTGTGGCTGTTGTGGGGAGAGGGTGTGGCCTGAAGAGGGGGTTCTGGGAACTCATGAGGTGTCCACCCGCATGACGTGCTCAGTCTGCTGAGAATGTGTCCCCCGTGAGCTCACTGCTGGGGACTGTGGTTTCTGCTGGCTGCTGCAGCTGACAGCTGCTGCTCATCAGGGCCACGCTGACCAACCTGGCTCTGGCTACCCCTTGTTTCCCAGCAGGTATTCGAGGCTGTGTCACTGTAGGCCAGATGAGGACACTCCTCCCACGAGCACCCTGTTGGGAACCCCTGCGAGGGCAGGCTTGTGGGCGGGCAGACAGGGCAGGGAGCAGGCAGAGGCTGGGTGTGCCACACTCTCTTCTGTGTGATGTTACCAGGCTATGGAGGGGGGTGGGGGAGGGGTGGTAACTGTATTGAGGGTCCTTGCCCACAGGGCAGCCTGTGCCCCTGCCAAGTAGTCTTGGGCACCCAGACCCAGGTGGATGGACACCCCCTCCACACTACTGGCCGAAAGCATTCCAGCTCCCTGTTGAGTCCCACCAGTCAGTCTATAGGCGGGGACATTCTGGGTGGTTCAGACCCTCCTGCGAGCCCTGACTCAGCCCTGCAGGGGATTTCCCTTCAAGCTCAGAGCCTAGTCCCTGTCCAGCTCCCTGGTCTGGTCCCCTGCACAAGCCCAGAGCCGAGCTCTTTGTGCTTGAGTCCTGTGCACTGCCTTCTCCCAACCCCTTGAGGTCTGCCAGGGTCCCTCTGGGTGCACCTTCCCTGGACGCCCCCACCTTCCCACATCTGGCTGGGCCGAGTCCCCTGCTCCCTCAGTCCCACCCCACGTGGGCTGTGGCCAGTGGACAAATGGTGGGGCTCCCCCCAGGGCAAGGGGTAGCACCAACTCAAGCTGGGATAAGCGGGTTTCCCTTGCTCCCCTACTGGACATTCTGGACTGGAACATGTTCCGTGGGATAGGAGCTTGCTGTCTGCCCTGCTGACCTTTCCTCAGCCTGCACTGTGGGACCAGCCTTTTTCTGCCCGGAGCGTCCCCTGCATGGGCCCTGCCAGGCCCCAGAGCTCACCCCTCTGGACAGTGTGGGGCCCTCCTGTGGGCTGGGCCTGTACCCAGCTGTCCAGGCATTGTGTGTGGCCAGGTGGCCCTCAGGGAGGACAAAGAGGAGGCCCTTCCTGGGAGAAGGTAGAGGGACATTACGTACAGCAGAACCACCTACTGTGCGGGCTCCTGTGTCTGCTTCTTCATGTCGTGTTTTCAAGGTGTGCCCGTGTGCACACACGTGTGGGCGCTTCACTTCTCTCTGTGGCTGAATAGTGCTCTGTTACGTGGGTCGACCCCTCAGCAACTGTGGCTAACGCTGCTGTGAACCCACGTGCGCTCGTGTCTGTGTGGACACACGTTCGCGATGCCCGGGGCGTGTGCACAGGCATGGCGCTGCTGGGCGGCATGGGAACGCCACGTGCAGCATCCCGAAGTCTGCCCACACACCCCACAGCAGCTGAGCAGGAGGGGCTGTCCGTCCGCACCCTCGCCGGACCTGTCCTCCTCTGGTTTTCGACTCTGGCCTCCCGGTGGGTGTGACATGCCGGCTCATTTGACTGGCACCTCCCTGGGGACTTGTGATGCAGGGCATCTTTTCACGTGTCTGTTGGCCATGTGTGTCCTCTTTGGGTCCTCTGCCCATTCTTTAATTCAGCTGTTTACCTTCTTATTGTCAAGTTCTTTTAAAAATATATATTTATTTATTTTTAGACAGAGGGGAAGAGAGAGAGGAAGAGAGAAAAACATCTGTGTGTAGTTGCCTCTTGCACACCCCCTACTGGGGACCTGGCCCAAAACTCAGGCATGTGCCCCGACTGGGAATCAAACCAGCGACCCTGTTGTTCTCAGGCTGGCACTCGATCCGCTGAGCCACGCAGCCAGGGCATTAGTGTTGAGTTCTAGGAGTTCTTGCGCACACTGAGTTTTAACCGCCTCACCCTGGCGGTGACAAACATGAGGTCTGCTCCTGTCCTTGGCCAGAAACAGCCCCATGACCTCAACCTAGCTCGAAGACAGGTGCTGTACTGTGGGAACTTGAGAGTGGGGTGTGACAGTAAGAAGCAAAGGAAATTCCTTGACAAGTGGGGTAAGGAAAACAGACAAAATAATTAACCAGGCCCAACGATTTGAACAATTTACAACCAGCTGATGAACCACAAGGCTTTATCTTCCCTAACGAGGGACTCAGGAGCCAATGGTTTACACCTTCCAGACTTCCTCGGGGCAGACCGGCCTCGGTCCAGGTCCCTCCTCAATGATGTTCTTGATGACCTTCTTTGAAAATAACACTGACCAGAAATAACCCTGACCCCTCTGTCCGCACATTCCGGTGAGTCAGCACACCAGAGGACGCACCTGAAAAGCTAAGGGCGACCTTCCCCTGAGTCCTCCCCTAGGGTTCCCGCTGTCACCAGAGAAAGACAAAGGCCTGAAGACAGAGGGCCCGTGGCACACTCTCCCTAGAGCATGCCCACGCCACCTGGTTGTCTTGCCTCCTTCCTCCTGAGCTCCAGGGGTCCCCATGAGACTGGGGACCAGGGGAGCAGTGGGCGGCGGCAGTTCATCCTGGGCCAACCCCCGAACCTATTTCCAAGGCCCTTTTTTCTGTCTCCTGTTGCCTCTCCTACCTGAAGCCCTTCTTCTTCTTGCTGTTCCCAGCTTTCATAGCCGCACCCTCACAGCCACCGGGACTCATGTTGTGAACCCTTTCCTGCACGAAGTCCAGAACCCACACACCCACCCTGGACTGCCCCGGCACCAGTAACTGGAGTGTGGCCTGACGACACGTAACCACTCCCCTGGCTCCCACTGGTCGGTCCTTTCCTGAAGGCTGGCTCCTTGTGTATTTAGCTCTATTGCGCTCTGGACGGTGACAGAGACCTGGCCATTGCCATACCCGCACCACACAGCACAGCTGTCAGCTAGGACCAAGAGTGCGTGTTAACGTCAGGTCCCCGTGACTCCCTTGCTGGTCTTCAATCCAGAGTTTTCTTAGTCTTTCTTGTTCGTTTTTCGTCATCGACCTTCCCATCGACTTACCAAGTGATAGAGAAAGTCTTTGGTGCCGCTTCGATGAGCTCAGGATGAGGTGGCATCTTTGCGAGGATGGGCCTGCTGTCCCAGACAGAGGTGCCCTTCCTCGGGTGGACTGTGTCCTCGGTGGCTTTCGGGGCTCTACCACACCACCTGGCACACAGGTGTGCATTCGATTGTGAGCGGTGCCTTCCCTTTCTCCTCTCCTCCACGTGAACACTCACTGGTACACAGCTGCCTCCTAAATTCACCTGTATCTTCGGACAGTGTTCCTGGCTGTCCCTGGGCCTGCGTGAAGTTTGGAGTGGGGAGGGGGTGTCCTGGGTTCTTTCTGGCTCCTGGCCAGCTGAGTCATGGCCCAGCATTAGCTGAGGCAGCATCACCGACCAGCTCTGCCCTGTGCTCCATGCTGCCTGCCTGGCTGGGGGCACATTGGCAAGACATGTGGCGGCCTGGGGCCCCTTGAGTTCAGAGTGAGGCTAGCGTCGCCCTGGGAGGTCCTACAGGCCAGGGACCTTACTCTCAGCAGCTCTTCCTCTCAGGGACGAATGTCTATGACCCTGCTCCTCACTTTCCTGTCTGCGCAAGAGCTGTGTGGTGCCCGCAGAGCTGTGGGCTTTGTCAAGAGGGCGCAGTGCCCAGCACAGGGTGGGGGGCTCGATGGACATTAGAATTTAGGGCCACAAACAAGAGCCCATACGTCGCTTGGTGGGGCCAAGCCTCAGCCTGGCACCCACCACCCCCAGGGCCCCGCTGGGAGCCTGCTCTGCTCTTCTCACCTGGCCGTGTGTCCCGGCACGCCTACTAACAGTCCCTCTGGGGGCGGCAGCTTCACAGACAGTGGGGTGGCTGCAGGGGCTGGACGCCATCTGGTTCTGATCAGGCCAGAGGCACCAGGCCCCCTCCAGGCACGCCTGTCCTCAATCACCTGGACACCTCACTCACAAATGCCTGGGCTGCCTGCCACTGCCCAGACCCCCACTCGATGTTCCCACCCAGGGGGCCTCTTCTGGACAGGTCCCCCTCTGAAGCTGGACAGGCTTTAGCTGGGTGTGGAGGCTCAGGACTCAGTGGACAAGCAGAGATTGGAGTCCTTGAGGCCCCAGGCCCCAGGCCCCAGGAGCAACAGAAAGCAACCTCATCACTGACCCATGAGCTCTCTTAGGGACACCAGGTGGACATGGAGACGGGCCGTGGCCTCTGTCTCTCCCCAACCCCCATCCCCACAAAGAAGGGGCTGGGAGCAAGAGTGGGGAGTAGAAGCCCCCAGCCAGGCTCTCTCCTACTGACCAGCTTGGGCCAGGGGAATGGCCAGCCCAGCATGCGGTCCTTCTACAAGTGTGACTGCTCCTCCCGCAGTGTTCTCCCCCCAGCCTCCTGGGCTGTGTCCACAGTGCACCCTGGGCCGGGGCCATGGGAGCCGAGAACAACCAGTGGGAGTTGGAGGCCATGACCACAATGGGAAGAGGTGGGATGATGGGGCTGGAGGGGCTGGGACACAGCAGGTGCGCTGGGCCGTGCCTAGGCCTGGAGCCCCTGCCCTGTGGGAAGGCAGGTCTGCTCGGTGGAGGGTTCAGTAGGCCATGGGCACCAGCCCCCTCCTGGGTTGGAGATCCTGATGCCCAGTCACAGCAATGGGTCTAGCACATGTCTACAGTACCTGCAGAGTAGAAGGAGCCCCCCCAGGCTCAGTATAGGGGCTCCTTGAGGGAGAGCAAGGGTCAGAAGAGTGAGGAACTTGCTGAGGGGCTGTGGTTTGAGCACCCTGCCAGGAGCATAAAAGCAAACCAACCCAAGCCAAGCCAAGCCACTGGGTGTATATGGGGAAGAGCAGGTGAGGAGCAGGCATGTGAAGGGAGCCGGTGAGGGCACAGTCCTCAACTGAGGGCCCCACCAAGGCCTCCTGAGCCTGCCCACTGCCTCCCCTGTCCACCCTGCACCCTCTTCTCCTGTGACCCAGGGAGCTGAGGGCTGCTGCTCCCCTATTGCCGTCACCATCTCAGCCAAGCCTGGCTGTGCCCCAGGCCTGGTTTTTCCCCAGCAATTTCCAGGATCTTCCATTTGCTAAACACTTACCACTTTCATTGGAAAGCTGGCCCCCAGCCCTGGGCCTGGGCTGCCCATCCTGGCTCCCAGGGTGACAGCAGGGGACTGCACTGGGCAGAACGCAGGGCCACGGAGGCAGAGACCACCCATCGCTCAGATAGGGACCTGGATTCCCACCAACAAGATGGAGGGGCCCTCTCTCCCTGGCTTCATGTTGGCCTGCCTAAGCCTTCACCCTACGTGCTTTCCTGGCCCCCCTCTCCCGGAGTACCTCCCCTGCGTGCCCTGCCCTCCTAGCCCCCCTCTTCCCTGTGCCTGAGCAACAGGGGCAGGGCCAGCTCTGTCCTGGTCCCCACCAAGCTGTAGCACCCTGGGGACGAAGGCCTAGCTCACACCAGATGTAAAGGTCAGGAGCAGACGAGGGGGAGGGACTGGGAACATCCGCTTCCTGGAGTGGGGCCTCCCCGGAGACTCACAGCTAGGGAGGGGGACCTTCCCCTTCTGTGGGGGGACACTGTGTGTGGGGGGGTGTTGAGGGTTCCTGGAACAACCAGGAAGTACAAGGCAGGTGGGGGGCCTGGCAGTGCTCAGAGTTGGCCTGGTTGCTGTGGGGGATGCGTCAGTGCCTGCTGATATGAAATGAGCTGAGAAAAATGCATTTGACCCTCAAGGACAGAGTGGAGCCACCTGCCCCGCCCCTGCCTCCAGGGTGGGACAGCTGCAGCTCCCGGATCTAAGCCCTGCACACAGGCCCAACCAGCCCCTGGCCATTGGGTGGTTTGGGATGGTTTTCCTCCATGGGAAATTCTAGCTTCTGGATCCAGTTAGAACCACCAGACATTAGCTGCCTTGGAAAAAAGTCCCCTGACCCTTATCACCAAGGAGGGAGCCTGTCTCCCACGCAGGGGACTCCTGGAAGGTGCTCTTCCCTCCTGACCAGCCAAGGGGTACCCCAGCCTCTGCATCTGGGCCTTGCCCTGGCCTCCACTCCCAGTAGACTGCAGTGTTCAGAGGTGCTGGGCACAGCAGGGTCCCAGCTGTGCCTGGATCTGGGTGGAGTGGCCGCAGGAAGCAGTGTGCACCGGGGTATCCTGCTTGGGCCAGAAGCCACTCTGTGTCCTCCCAGGGCTGGCCATCCCACGGCAGAGAAGGGTGATGTGTGCTTCAACAGTGAAGTGGACAGCAAGCGAACTGTGTTTACATCTCACATCACAGACAAAATGACTGTAGTACATACAGCTTTTAAAAACCAACGAGAAAAAGCCCAGCCATGATTTCCCAGACAGAAAATATGCATTTGAAGGGTTATGTGTGGGGCGTGGGGACTCGGGCAGCGTGCAGCTTCCCTGGCACCAAGAGAAACCGGCTGGCCTAGGGCTGCCTTTCTCCCCTGTCACGCCCTGAACGCCGCGGCTGGGTTGTGCACGGGCCTGGGGGCTGTGGGGACTGGGCACTCACACAAGCTGCTAGTCTACTAGTGTCTACAGCTCACATGGTGGAAATGTGTCCCCCAGATCGACCCAGGGACAAGCCACAGGCTGACCCACTGTTTGCATTGGGCTGGCCAAAAAGTCCATTATGTTTTTTCTGTGCAGTGGCCCTAGTAGTGCTTGGCTGTCTGTAACTTCATTAGAAACAATTTTGTTAGATTGCATTGTGACTGCTGTCATATCCGCGAGCGTTAAAGAAAGACTTATCAAAATTGGTGAATTTTTGTGCAGCCATTTTAATATTGAAGATGGAAGCAAGTACTCGGATTTTTAGTATATCATGCTTTATTATTTCAAGAAAAGTAAAAATGCAACCGAAACGCAGAAAAAAGATTTGTGTGGGGCGTGGAGAAGGGGCTGTGACTGACGGACGCGTCAGAAGTGGTCTGCGGAGTTCCCTGGTGCTGCTGACGTTTCGGCCAAACAGCCCTTGGCTGTGGGGCTGCGTCTGCGCTGGAAGACGCTCAGCAGCAGCACCCCGGCCTCTCCCACGAGGAGCCGTGAGCGGGAGATCGCCGACAGACTCAAAATACGCAAATCAATAAAGCTATTGGTGAAAATGAAGAATATGTCTTTCATTTTAAGGAAAAAACTGAAGTCTTCTTAGCCGACCCAGCACAGCAAGGATGGGAAGGCACGAGGAGGGGCAGGTAGGTCGGCAGTGGTTCCTGACCATAGCACGTCCCACAGACACCCAGGCCCAGAACCACCAGTGGTGACTTACACAGAGGAACCGAGTCTGCCACCCTGTGGGAGAGAAGTGAGTGGTTTGTGCACCGTGTCCATGGACACACGGCAAGGAGTCGCCCTGGGTACCTGGGGGCGCAGCTCCTGGGCAGGGCTGTGTGAGCCACGGGGTCCTTTTGCACTTCCTGGATGCTGATGGATCCAGGGGTCCAAGTCTTCTGGCAAAGACCCATGTTGGTCTGTGAGGACTGTAGGGGCAGCAGGCAGCTAGGGCTGTCCAGGTAGGGAGAGCAAATTACTGCTTGGGCCTCGGTGTGCCAGGTCTGATGGGCAGGGATGCGGACTGGCCAGCATGCTCCTGCCAGGGTCACTGGGTGAAGTGGCCAGGCTCAGTGCCTGTGACCCAGGCTCGCCTAAATGCCAAATGCCAAGGGGAGAGGCTGCAGGGCAGCCAGGAAGCAGGGTTGGTCACAGGGCCCAAGGTCCTCCTCCAAGCACTGGGAGCTGGCCCAGCACACCAGATGGCTGTCTTCACGCAGGAGTGCTGGCTGCCAGGGCGAAAAGCCCAGCAGAGCCATGCAGCTGGCCCTCATCTCAGCTCTTGTCCCTGATGTTGTTTTTCCTGGAAGACCAATTCTGCAAACCCCATGGGCCCTGGCCGAGAGCGGCGGGGGTGCAGCAGTGGGTGCAGCAGTGGGAGCCACGGCAGACTTGGACTCCCCGCTTCCTGCCGCCTCTGAGCCTCTTCAGGGCAAAGGCAGGGAAGTGGGAATCGAAGGGGTCCCAGCGTGAGTGGAGGCCGAGATCACAGGAGAAAACCTGCCTCGCTACCATGTCTCCGCCTCAGGACTGTTCCCCAGCCTGCTGCCCAGGACCTAGCTGGTACCCACTACGTGTCCCTGAGGCCTGGAACCCCTAGAGCAGTGCCCAGATGGGGGGCAGAGGGCTGAGGACAGAGGCTGCTGGGCTGCTCAGATAACCAGAGGGGCAGCCTGGTGGAGGCAGGGCAGCCGGTGCCTGTGTTCTGACACCTCCCTGCTGGCACCCCCC
>PVIA01002435.1:0-210209 GCA_004024845.1 Tonatia bakeri | reverse complement strand
AGATCTGCACAGCAGAGGCGACTGTGGCCGGATCTCCTGTCTATCTCTTCCTGTATGCCTGTCCCTGCTAGCAATAGGTGGTGGGATTTTTAGATACCTGTGCATTATAACAAAAAATCTGCATGATGCCTCTGATTCTGTGTGAAATGATTTGCTGACACAGAACAGAATCCCTAACAACACTAATGCTGCCTACTTCCCCCACCTGTGAAGTTAAGGACAAAATTAAACTATGGGCAGACTAGCTGCCAGAATGTTGGAGGAAGCTCTTGCTAGGAATGCTCCTTAAGGAGTCACCACTTAAAAGCTCAAGATTTATTAGAGCCACTACCCCTCCCATACCCTGGACAGGAGTGTTTATTAATGGGACCAGGTGGGTAAAGAAGCAAGGAGTTCTAGTTGAATATAATAATATCAATACATGGAAACAAATATAAAACATGGCCCCCCACAAGATGTATAAATCAAAAGACCTAAGCAGGAAACCAGTTACCTAACCTAGACAAATTTAACCTCAATGGACAATAGCTAATTTCTATATTACCTATAAATCACCCCTCCCACCCTTTTAACTTAGACCAATCCCTAGAATCTTAATAGACACCTAGTTACTAATTGGCACTTGAAAGTTTGTGCCTGTATAGCTTCGTTGGCTATCTGATTGATGACCCTCTTGGTCAAAATAACATTTGTTTAACATGGTTGATCTGTGGGACTCCTGTACTTTTTGGTTATTTCTTTGTTTAACATGATTGATTTGTAAAACCTTCTGTACTTTTTGAAGTTATTTCTATGGTAACCATTTCTGTTTTAATAATCACATTATGCACCTTCTCCATTGAATATTGTATAACCTCCTCTATAAAAATAAAGATTGATTCTTCTCAGGGAGTCAGTCAGGCGCAGAGAGCCTGGCTGTCCTCCGGCACCCCACCTGGTGTCCGTCTCCTTTGCTGAGCCATTCCTCCTTCGGGGACCCTGAGACCCACCGAGGCTGGAACCACGCAGGGGGTGATTCTATGGAAAGTCACTCCACAGGGTGACCTTGTCATAAATTCTCAGCTGGGCAGGTCACAGGGGGTAGTCTGACCCTCAGTGAGATGCATGCAAAAAAGGTTACAAACAGTTGCTAATAAGTCAGGAGACAAAAATGTCTGCAAAAGAAGTGAAGGTTTTCAATATAATATCCACATAAGAAAGAGGGTGAGATTTAGAGTGAGGGCGAGGTTTCTCACCACGAGTGAAAGAAGAGTCAAAGGAGGCAGAAGACCAGGTGCGCCGGGAGACGTGGTATGTTTTTGTTACCTTAACGTTTTGATGTGTTTTGCTTGAGAATGTTTCACTGGGTGGAATCCTGAAGCTAAATGATGAAGTATGCCTAGGGAATTGTGAAAGGTCCAAATGCATGTGGATTTTTTTCAAGAAATACCTGTAATGTCTCTTTTAACCTTTTACATTTATTGATTTGAGACACAGAGAAATATCAATTTGTTGTTCCACCTATTTATTAATTCATTGGTTTCTTCTTGTATGTGCTCTCACCAGGGATCGAACCTACAGCTTTGGCATATGGGGACGATGCTCAAACCAACTGAGCTCCCCGACCAGGGCAAGCATTTTATGATTTTGATCTGCAATTGGGAGTATGCATTGATTTACACTGTTTTATTGAGGGGACTTGAGCATCTGCAGATTTAGATATCTGGGGGACCCTGGAACCAATCCCCTACAGATACTGGGGGACAACTGAAGCTTTGGGGGAGCCAAAAATTATATGGGGATTTTCAACTCTCTGAGAATGTGCACCTCTCGCCCTTCTCTTCCCCCTTGTTCAGGGTGAACTGTACTATGCTTGGTCTTGGGTAGAATCTATAAATCCCTTTCTGGATTAAAAGGTGTTCCCCGTATAGCCTGTTGATCTTTCTATAAGCAAAATAAAATCCCCTTTGCAAAAGCTCAATCACATTTAAAGCATTCAAGGATGCAGATGTTGCTAAAGGTGTGGTGCCTCTGCATCTTCTATCATTTATGGAGATAGGTTTACATCATCCTTCATACATTATGGCAAGACTGAAAAAAGACAGGGAAAATGCTAAATTTTCCATTGAGGAAAGAACAGTTGAGAAAAATCCAACTGTGTGGTTCTTTTCCCAAAGAGAAACAATGCAGCAGCCTCATTGCACCTCTTGTAAACCGGGACAATTAAGTTTTACACCCCAGGCACCCCAGTGCTCTCAAATAGAGATCCAGACGGGAAGTACACAGGGAAGTGAGTGAATCTGTAGGCACGGGACAAGAGGGAATTATGGAAAGAATGTATAAAGTAAGTGAGGAGGGTTTATCTGTGGCCTATAAACGCTCCAACCAGAGTTCATTTCAAGGCTGGAGGAGCCTTCAAGGCTTGGGGTGAGCAGGACACGTCCTGTAACAGCGGGAGACTATATTTTCCAATGGACCTCAGCGTCTGTCTTCACCTGGGCAACACTAGGGAGAATGGATTCCTGAGCCCTCTCCTGCCTTCCCTGCAGCTGGTCTGACAGTCAATAGCTAGCGCCTGCCTTCTGTTCGATAGGCACCCTCCTAGTGCCCAGAGGTTACAAATAGCAGCAGGAGGATGCCCCCAAGCAGGGCAGCAGAATGGAGTGAGGGTGGGCCTTGGTCTCAGAACTAAGAAGACGGGGTGGAACCTGTTCCAATTACTACAGGTGACTGAGGGCAGTCTGCCTGACCTCTTTAAACCTTCATTTTCTTAATCTTTAAAATGGGGATTGAAAAAGACTCACCTCAGGAGATTATTTCAAAATAAAATGTGCTATTGCCATACTATACATGTTAATTGAATAAGAATATCAAATAATTAGAGTCCAGCATTAGGGAGCTCATGATGACGTGTGGAATGTCACAGTTCTGAGCCTAGAAGTTAGAGCTGCCCAGAGGTGAAATGGGCGCCCGACACACGCTAAACGTGAGTGATGACCCACAAAGACTGGGCGGTACAGGGGCCGAGATCCTCCACCTCATTGGATTCCTCCCACTGTGATTTATGGGAGTTGCTGGAATCTCTGCTCTAGAGCCAGGTGATCAGAAGCACAGGTAACAAGCTGGACCTGTGACTGGCACCTGAAGGGGCAGGTTCTGGTACCACTGAGCCTTTAACCTGTGGGACCTGATGCTCTCTCCTACCAGGTCAGACAGGGTCAGAATTGAGTTGCTTGCTGGTGTGGGAGAAACAACGCATCAGAAGTGGTGTCAGGATGGGGCCCACCTTATCTCCCTTTCTTCTCTTTCTCCACATTGTGAACATTCTTTTAATATATCTTCATCTTTGTAAACTGCCTCAAAGCTATGTTGAGAAGAGACATTCCAAACCTAAAGAAAGGTTTAGACTTTATTTAAGCCCAGGGTTGGGGCCAATCCCAAAAGCAAAATCTTGAAGAATTGAGATAATGCCCTGGGGAACAGAAGTTCTGCAGTTTATTTTATACATTACAATCAAGGAGAAGGTATAAGGAAGGTTACATGAAATTCATTGGTGGCAGATTAAAAAGACAAAAAAAGCAAAGGGGGTAATTTATAGGATTGGATAAAATACTTCTTTTACATTGGCGGGTGCAGGATGGTTAACACTTAACATGCATAGTTTCCAAAGGTGTGGGGGTAAAAGATAATGAGGAATGTTGGGATGATCTCATCTCATCTTGGGGTGTTTGTCTTTGGAGGTCTGGAGAAGAGATCACTCTGCTGTTTTAAGTATTGTCAAGGTAAGAAACGTAGAAACCTGTGGAGAATTTTTATGAGTTTATCTGAGCCAAACCGACCACACGTGCCGGGAAGCAAGATCACAAATGCCCCGTATGAGAACAGTTTCGCAGCTTTTTAAATGTATTTACAAGGAAGGAGTGTGAGGACGATCACACAGAGGTGGGAAAAGGATTGGCTTACAGGAGAGCTCACAAGCCTGTGTGCTCTCTGGAAGGTGGTTGCAGTTTATTTCAAAGGTGTGTTAGCCTAGATGCACAGAAACAATGGACAGGGCTTGCTAAAGGCAAAGATAAACCTTTTACTAAAGAAATGATATGCCTGCCCGGAAAGCGGTGGAGAGACCCCACTGTGGAGTAAAACACAAATTTTGCCTAGAACTGAAGGGAATTAGGGGTTGGGTGGTGGTAAGTGTGGGGACTGAGGCTGTGTTGGACAAGGCGGTGAGAACTCCTCTGAAGAAAGTATGTTGTGGGGGTGTCACTAACATAGATTCATGACGAACAACAAGTGACTTCCCAGTGTCCCCAGTCTGGGAGGGAAGACAAGGAAACCAGGGCTTCAGGTCAGCACCAAGGGGGGCCACTCTGGAGGGGTACCTGCTTCAAACAAGGGGGCCCCACCCCTGGAGGTGCAGCAGAGCCAAACACTGACCACCAACTTCTGCAGTGCAGAAATTAAAGCAGTTTATTGGCAGAGTGCCAAGCACAGCAACACAGTGAGGTAGTGCTTGAAATTTGAACTCCCTGGAGGCTGTTGAGCTAGGGTTTTTTAAAGGCAGAGATGGAGAATTAAAGAGGTAGGGGTTGCGGGCAAAGCTGACTGGTTAGTTCTTGTACAAGCTTCGGTAGTTTTCCTTGGTTACCTTGTCTAGTGCCTTTCTCACTGTGGGGGGTGATCTAACAGGTTGAGGAATCAGGGCTCTGCAATACAGGCCATGCATGTGCACCAGTAATTTTATCTTAAAGCAAAAGCAGAAACTAAACATCTCGTGAGCTTTGTTTTTGCTTATGCTATCATTGTTTTGTTCTTAACTAGCTGTATTTTCCTATTACCTTAAGAAAAGTGTACTTTTAAAACATTTTTCCTGGAACTTGCTTTACAGGTAGGCCTCTAAGAGATGACTAAGATACTTTATAATCTTCGGGTATAAGTGACTAACACGTTCTTTGTCTTTGACTATAAATCACGTGACAACCAGAGCAATCGAAACCTTTGGTTGAAGCCGGTGACTGTATCTTTAGCCTCTATGATCTAACGCCTAAACACGTTTACTGCTGACTGCCAGTTTCAGGCCTCCCAAACCATCCAGTCCTACTCCCTCTCTCTGTCTACCTAGAAACTGCCCGTTACCCTCTCTCCCCGCCCCAGCTCTGTGCCCACCATTCTCTGAATATTCTCTCATCCACACGGAGGCTGGTGACTCCCTCCTTCCCTTGGAGGTCCATGGTAGACCTCTTTCCTCACCCATGGTCCCTCCGGGAAGTCCCTAGGCCCCCCGGAGTTGAGCCAGCACCAATGTGCAGCCCCTGTCCCCCACACCCCTCTTGGATTCTCTCCCAGCTCCTTAAAGGGGTGGGTTTCAAAGCTTAGCCCTGGAAGGAGACTGGGCTGGCCCCCAGTGTAACTAACCCTGGACAAATTACTTAATCTCTCTGAGCCTGTTTTCCTCCGTGTACAATGGCGAGAGCAATGGCAGATCCCTTTACGGGGGCTGTGGGGGTGAAACGCACAACAATGTTCGAAGTCTGTCAAAGCCAGGGCCGTCACCCTCTGCTGTTGTCAGGGATTCTGGGCTCCAGGCTAATCGTGGTACGTTTGGATATCCACCCTGCCTGTGGGGGTGGTCCTTCTATTTGGTTTGTTTCTTATCCGCAGAGTACCATATCTGTGCTCCTGGAGGAGCCAGCTCCATCATTGAGTGCTTCCACTTCCACCACTGTTTCCAGGGGAGACATTATGGTGGGGGTGGGAGGGATGGAAAGAGCCTGGAGTCCCTGCTCCTTCACCTCCGCCCGCCCCGCTTCCTGCCGAGTGATTTGTGCTCTAACCTGGGACTTGCAATTTCCTATCTTGGCTTTCCAGTTTTTCACGTGCTTTTCTCTGGCATTCTAGATTGCTTACAAAATACTATACAACAAGGTGCCCCAGCCTGAGGGCAGAGCCATTCCAGCCTGCACAGCTTGTTTGCTTTTGTTATGCTGAGTATTTATGTTGTGCCAAGCACTTCATATATATGTTTTATATCTATATATAAAGTATATATACACATATATACATATATATTCTCACTTAATCCTCAAAATAGCTCTCCAAGGGTAATTGTTTTATTTCCACATTACAGACGACAAAACTGAGACTCAGAGAGATTAAGAAACCCACCTAAAATCATGTAGTATGTAAGTTTTTGTTGTATTGTAAACCACTAACAACTTGTGATTTAAAACAGCAAACATTTGTTTCTCACAATTTTGTGAGTGTGCTGGGCTTTCTCAGTGGGGGCTGCATGTCCAAGGGGCTTGTATCTGGGGTGATGGAAGGAGGAGTTCAGTGTCAACTGGTGACGGGAACATGCTACGAAACTCATTACCCAGCAGGACTTGGTAATAAGCCACCACAAGGTGGCTGAGTTCCAAAAGTAACAAGTGGGCAAGCAGGCACTTCCCAAATCTAGCTTGCCTGGTACTTGCTATTTCTCCATCGGTCAAAGCAAGTCACAATGTTACCGGATATGGGGCCTGGCCTTGAGTGGGTCTGCCTAAGGCCAGCCAGTAGTGTGTGGGTTCTTGACTTTGTGTAGGAAAGATTTCATAACACGTGCCCAGATGCCTGCGAGGATACAGTTATTAAAGCTGAAGAGAGAAAACAAGGAAGGGCTTAGTGTAGAAGAGGCAGCAGAAGAGCCTAGGCTGGGCTGCCTGAGCTCCCTGGGAAGTCAGAGAAAAGGGGGCTTTGGGGACAGGTTCAGGGGGTCAGCGTGGGACAAGCTGCCAGCTGCCCATTGCCTGGGAGTTCAGGAGACTCGTGCCTGTGGGGAAAGAAGTGGGGGAGAAAGAAGAGAAAGGAAACAGGGCTCTTCTCCAGAGGGAGAGTGAGAGGGAATCTTGGGGGAGGGTTTCAGTAGAATATTCATCAGTTCTCCAGGTGTGTCCTTTTAGCGTCGTGGTCTCCACTGGTTGGTCAGGGACAGGGAAGGGACTTTAGTCATTGCAGTTGGGCTTGGGGTCACTACCTGGTTTTGCTGCTTTTCTGGACCTGGAGCTAAAATACAACTGAGGCCTAGATGTTATCTCCAGGGAGGTGACCTTCTGCACCTGGCTGCAGATTGCTTGGCCAGTTTGTTCAGCTACCTGTCTCAGTTTCCCTGTTCCACTTGCCAAGGAATTTCCCTTTCTTCTAACTATCCTGTCTCAGTAAGGCCAAGCCCCTGCAGCATGGACTGCCCAAGGGGTAGATATAGGGAGGGAGAGTTACTGCTGCCATTTCTCCAACAATAAACCTACTATATATAACTTATAAATGTACAACTGGAATTCAAAACTAAGTTGTCAGTTTACAAGGTTCAAAACTGTCTTGGAGTTACTGCCCAGGTCTGATGATCCAGAACACTCCATGCATTGCCAAACTAAGCCAACAACCTTTTGTACACACACCTGCAACTGTTTTGCATATTGCTGTCATTAACAAACAAAATTTACAGCTTTAAATGTTTGGTCTGCTTCATGGATTGTTCTTTGGAGACTCTTTGGATATCTGCTTATCTTTCATCACCTTCTCACAAGCCTTTTGTATTATTTTCTTACTTTTGTTGGATTATCATGGTTCTTTCTATGATGTCTGTATACTCTCATATTCCTGTTAATGTAATTTTTATTTTTGAAATTATTTATTTTTTTATTACTTTTTCCCCTGTGTCAAGGTAATTGTTTAGTAATGATGTCTTCTGGCTTCATGGATATATTTGACTAAAAAAATGTTATTCCTTTTTCTTTACTGTACTATATTTTATTTTCCCTGGAATTAGTAATTGTCTTTCTTTTTCAGTTGCATAGTTGTTTGGTCATTTTATTTCAGAGTTGTTATTCTGTTTTATGAGCTTTTCTCAAAGTTTTAATAGTTTTCTTACTCTCTTTCGGCCTTGTTTGAAGTGTTAGGTTAGTTTTTGTATGTTTTGTATCTGCCTTTTACTGGTATCTTTAGTCAAAATATTTCTGTTTATTTTTCTCTTATAACATTTTATGTGGCTAAATCATATTCCCCCCATCCCTCCTTCCAAAGTTTAAATGCAATGTATTAACCTGGACTCCTGGGAGCACATTTCTGTGGAAAGGGCAATGGCCTAGGGTGTCTTTCTCAGCTTCATGGCTTGAGGGCTCTCTCTTTGTTATTGTGAAAGCTTCAGAATATGGCTATTTCTCTGCCTTTGAAAGCTACTCCTGGTTCTGAAAAGTTTTTCTGTTCTATTTCCTGCAGGCCTAGAGGTCTTGCCTCCTAATGTTACAGAACAACAGCGGGGGACCAAAGGCAATATACTATTACCGAAAGGAACCTCCCAGGTTCGTTATGTCCACTGCCTTATAAGAAAGATATCTCTCAATGCCAGAGATTCGTGAAAAGGAAAGAAAATATTTATTTAATGCTATACAGACTTAAAGTAGTGACCTAATATCTTTATCAAAATCCCAAAGTCCCTTAAAACACCCACAAAACACACACAGTCCTTCCTTCCCCCTTTGCCCTGTCTGGGGTACCATATCTCAGGAAAAGAAATAGAAGTCTGTGGCTCAGGCAACCCCCAGTTCTTCTCAGTAATCCGTGCTTGGCTGGTAGGCCTCCCTCAGTTCCTGGCACGATCAGCTGTGTTGCCAGGATCTCTGCTAAAGCCAGGTGGTGGTTCAACCTTCTAAAGCTTTGGGGGTCCCCACTCTGGCAAGGCTGCATGGTTCTCCTTTCTATTGCCACAGCCACATGGTTCTCTGTAGTGCCACAGCCAAGTGGTCCTCCCTGCACAATGGCTGCAGGAGTCCCCACTCTGCCAAAACTGCGTGGTTCTCCCTCCAATGGCTCCTGTGATGGGTTTAAATCCCTGAGCCAATCCTCTCTGTGGCCCCATTTCCGACTCCTCCCCCAATTGGCTACACTTGCCAGCACTCTCATATCGTTCCAGCTTTACTGAGCTGCCATCTGAGTCTGGGCAGGCATGGCCCCATGTCATGAAGCCAATCTTCTCCAAGCTCCCACGCAGGCGCTGTAACTCCGGGGACATGCCCCCAGTTAAGTCTTGGGGGACAAGTTACTTCCATTCCCCTGGCTCAGAGCGTGGCCACAGCTATTTAACATATCTATGTAACCAGTTGAAGGTTATAGATATGTTAAATGACTGCATCAGAGGTCAGCTGCAAGGCTGTTGCTATGCAAAACAGCTCTCGATGACCCTGCTCCATTTGTCCCTTCCCCCAACCCACACCTGTGGTGGTGGTGTTGGGGGGTGAGGACATCCTAATATTTCCTGGACACCCTGAGTTCTGGGCCCCATCCCAAATCCCCATTTGGGGCCACCCCTCTTGGCTACACCCTGTTACACTAAGGTAGTATTCTCATCATGGATGCTGTCTTATTGCTGTTACAGTACTATCAGGGTCCTGCTTCGTCTTGGACCTTTCCTTGCTTCCAGCCATTTGAACCTCTCTTTTCTTTCCCCCCAGTGTTACTTCCCGGCTCAATTGGATTTCTCAGCCTAGCACTTTTATCTTCAGGTAAGGCTTTGTCCTGGAAGGAATATTTGCTGGGTATTTCTGAAATCCTCAGGGTTGAGATGACCATTTGATCTCTTGGTGCTTCTGTTGCAGGGTTCGCACTCACCAACCCAGAGCCTGTGATGACTTCTTCCAGTTTTGCAGTTCTCAGACCTATAGTCCTGTTTCATGTGGGATAAATGACGGCTTGGGGTGGGGTGGTGGCAAAGAAGATGGGAAGGACTGGACAACAGGAGACAATTTGGTGATATAACCAGGAGGAATTAATGGTGGGTCTGATGTAGAAGGGTCAAGTGTGATTTTAGCAGGGAAACCTGGGGGAAGAATAGCTGGTGGTGAGGGAAGCCAGTGCTTTGGGGGTTATGAGAGGAAATGTCACTTAGTGAAGTTGGATTGGGGTCTAGAACTCAAGGGGGGGAGATCTAGTCCAGAAATAGAAATTTACAGAGGTCTTCAACTGTCTTAGTCAGTTTGGGCTGCTATAATAAACATAAACTGGGTAGCTGAGCGAGCATTCTGGCCTCTTATAAGCCCATTCATGAGGGCTATACCTTCATGACTGATTATATCCCAAAGGCCTCACCTCCACACACCATTAAATTGAGAATTAGATTTCAACATATGAATTTGCAGGACGGGGAACATTCAGTCCACAACACGAGCGTATGGGTAAATTTAAAGCCATGGCCCTGGATGAGATCCCTTATGATATGCAATTAGAGTGGTGGTCCAGAACTGGCTCCTGATGCAATACACAGGATGCATTTAGAGGTGGGCGGAGGAGGAACCAGTGAAGGAGACCATGAGAGGAGCTATGGAGGTAGGGAAAAACAGGAGAAAGTGGTGCTGTGGAAGCTGAGAGGAGCATTTGAGGAAAAGGGACTGACCAATTCCAGATGGAAGCTGCTGAGAGGCTGAATTCAGCACAGATAAAAAATATCCATTGGATGTGACAACATGGAAGTCATTGGAGACCTTGAGAAGGGCAGTTTTGGAGGAGTGGTGGGGTCAGAATAGGTGGAGGAGATAATGGGCAGTGAGAAAGTGTGGGCCGCTGGTGTAGACATGTTTTGATGTGAAAGAGGAATGAGCTCAAAGAAGATGTAGCGGGGGTCCAGATTTTGTCTGTCCTTTTTTTCTTCTCTGTATCATTCCAATTTTAGCATATGTGTTATGGAAACGAGTGCTGTCATGTGTTTTTAGAAGAGGGGAAACAGAAGTATGTTTGCCTACTAATGGAATGATGCAGTCAAAAAGATTGATGGTGCAGAAGTCCTTGAGAAAGTAAAAGGGTGTAGGATCCAGTACACAAAGGGTGGAATTTGCCTTTAATTAAGAGCAGGGACACCTTAATTGGTAACAGGAGGAAAATCAGAGAATAGGCTTCCTGGGGAAGTTTATAGGTCTGGTGGTAGGATGATGAGAAAAGTCTTCCTAAGAAGGCTTCTACAATATTTTCTCAATGGTGTGTGAGGTGAAGCCTTCAGCAGAGAAAGGGGGCCTACATGAGTAGCAGCAGTAGGAAAGGGAAGGTTAGCAGAGAGAGGGGGGGATGTCAAAGACCTCTCTGAATAGGAGACTTACTAGGGAAACCTTGAAGGATTGAAGGTTTGTGGTCATAGTGTAAAATAAAATGGGTCACCTACTCTTCCCCCTCTCTTCTTCCCCCCATTCTTTCACCTTTGCTATTTGGGGCTCAGTGAGTTAGAAGGCTTGGTAAGGTGGTGATCCCAAGAGGGGCCGGGGGTGAGTAAGGCAGCAGCCCAGTAAAAGTAGAGAGACTGGTTACATGAAAGAGAACTGAGGAGAGAGGGGGGTAAAATGAGTTTAAATATGAATGAGTAAGGTATAGGAGATAAGGAATTTTTTATAGTTGTAAAGTGTGACCTACCCAAAAGATCTTGCCTTTTAAGTACAAATTGCTCAATTATTACTCTTCTAGAAGAAAATCATCATTGAATGGGAACAGATCATTGATACAGAACAACAAATGTAAAATTAGAACACTTTATTATAAATACTTGTTATAAACTGATTTTGTATTGACTCTTTGAAACTTTTAAAACTATGTCACCTAAGCATATTATTTTAATGTATTTCAATTTCCACTTTTCAATATAGATGCTCCAAAGAAAATATAGAAAATACAAAGAGCTTCAACAAAATGAAACATATATATAACAGAGGAAAAAAATCTAAATTGCTTCATTGAGAAAACTAATGAACATAAAAATACCCCACCCCAAAGTAAAACAAATCCAATCAAGAAATAGATTCTACAAAGCCTATTAATCCTCCAATTTAAAATAAATGACTTCCCAAAGGAAAAATACTTCCATCAGCATAACAATTTGATGAATAAAAGCAAAGCCACTCTCATTAAGGGAAGTTACATTATATATAAGAAAAATGTAATAATGCTTTTAGAAAATGAAGAAAAGTAATTTCCATGTTGGAGATCAAGCATACTAAATACCTCCTGTTCACTTGGCCTTTGTTAGAGGTTAAAGTACCTGTTAATATGAGAAAAGTTCTATGAATATGAACATCAGAAAACCAAGCTACTCAATGATTTTTTCAGTTTAACCTTAGGAGAATCAACTCAAGAGCTTCAAAATCCAAGGATAGATTGGTCCCAAAGCATTTCTTCCTCGGTTCTTTCTTTACCTTGTTCCTTTTTCTCTTTTCTATGCTTACGATCCTCTTTCTTGGAGTCTACATCTCGTCTTTTTTTCTCCTTGTGATTCTTAAGCTTTTCTGTACTGATCCTGACTGTTTCCACCTCTGTTTTGTTTTTCTGGATGCTCTTGTGTTTGTCTAAGTCTATTTCCTCACAGCCTTTTTCCCTCTTGTGCTTGGGTTGCTTCTCCTCTGATTTTTCTCTGCTTTCTTCTGGATGCCTTTTTCTCTTGTGATGCATCCGTTTGTGACTGGCTTTATGGGCACTGGTACTGTTTTCGGAGAGGTGCTCGTAAACTCTAGAGTCTACACTGTATGTGCTGTAATTGTACTCTTGCTGACTAAGGTTCAGGGGAACTGGTTTTTCTGAGAAACAGTCCCTGGTGAACTGGCAGTAGCTCAGGGAATCTAGTCTTAGCCTGCTGTCATGAGCCGGTAGCCACTGAGGTAACTGGTTTTCCACAATTTGTGAAATACTGCATGATCTTGGGTAGGTTTGGATGGTTTCAGATGGGAATCTTTGATCAAACATTCTATACCTGGGTCTGAAATCAACCTCTTCTTTGTACCTACAGGTTTCCAAATAGCCCTCTCTCATCTGTCTGAAACAAGTTTTCGGTTCTAAGCCTCTGGCTTTCTGCACTTTGATATAATCTTCAAGTTCATCTTGAAAAGAGTCATATGTCTTCTTTGAATGCTTCATTAGGTTGACAAGGCAATACTCTGTAGAGAAGATAAAAGAAAATTCTTTATACTAGATTATTTTATTCTGAAGGTATCTTCTGCTTTTAAAGAGAGCTTCAAAACAAAACATAGAAGTCCAAACAAATTAAAACCTAATTCAGCATAACAGTTGAATATCATAAAGTTATACACCAAAAAGGAACATTAGGATAGTTAAATATCTTCCAGACTACTCACAAGGAAATTTATCCTTCTCAGAAGAGAGACAGAGGGCAGAAAGGAGCTGACATTTAAGATTTTGTTGTAGGGCTACAAATGTAAGGCATGTAAAGATGTGTAGATAAGGACTACACACCCACGGTGAGTGGCCTGATCTAAATGTTCATTTGTTTTCTAAAGCTATGATTAATTAGTTTCTTGTATTTTGCTTTCTTTTGTCTGTTTTTTAAAATTCTTGTTTATTGTTTTCTATGAGAATGGAAACATGAAGACGTAATTCAATCTTTAAACTCTTCAGTTTACTCAAACCAAATTAAGTGAACACACACTCACCTGACTAGAGTACTGCAGGGCTTAACAACATAAGAATGTTTCTAAAATGGTTTGGGAATGCTGGAAATTAGAAACTCAGCTATGAGATAAAACTCTTAGGTACAGGGGATGAGGGGAAATGAGAGAACAGAGTTCCAGCTCTTCTATATAGGGCTTAGGTTTCATTCCACTGCTTCTGATTGGTGGAAAAAGCATTCTAGAATGCATTCTGGTTTGTTCTCTGTTAAACTGCTGGTGGGAGGGTTAAGGGAGGAAATGGAGGTGAAAGTTGAGAGGGGGGTTGAACTGCTACAGAGAAAAGTTTCAGAAAAAATTTCTGAATATTCTATACATATGCTAGTGACTCCTTTTTTGGGGGGGGGGCGGGGAGGAATAGCACTATTCTTGCTTCTCCTCTAAAAAATTTCTGAATATTCTATACATATGCTAGTGACTCCTTTTTTTGGGGGCGGGGGCGGGGAGGAATAGCACTTTTCTTGCTTCTCTTCTTTTACCCTACCTAAAATCCTGCATAAGTACAAATAAAGCAGAAAATGTACTTAACTATGAGATGATAATGCCCTAGGTATTTCTGGTGATACATTTTAGTTCCAAAGATTATAGGTAAGCATAACCCTTGCAGAACTGAACATTTTTTCCCTTTAAAAGAAAAATAAGCCTAACACAGCACTCTATAGAGTCACTAATGATCAGTTATCTTAGCTGGAAATTAGAGACTAAAAAGAAAGTCTACATGAAGTCTCATTTGGTGAGTCAGAAAATTTAGCTATTATTCTATTCAACTTAAATAATATAAAAATTCAGAATTAAATAAGATAATGTAACAAACATTTGATTAATATATAGAAAGGATTTGAACAGACTCTTCAGAAAAGAATATATACGAATGGCCAATCACATGAAAAGATATCACCAATCATGAAGTCAATGTCAAATGAAACCTTAATGAGGTACCACTGTACACTTATTAGAATGACTAAAATGAAAAAGACTGACAATACCAGTGTTGGTGAGGATGCAGAACAATTAGAATTTTCATACATTGTTGGTGGGGATGTAAAATGGTACAACCACTTGGAAAACAGTTTGGCAGCTTGAGGAAGTTAAACATACATCTACCACAGGGGCTGGTTATTCTACTCCTAGATATTTACCCAAAATAAAAGGAAATACATGTCCATATAAAGACTTATCACAAATGTTCATGGCAGTTTTATTTGTAATAGCCCCAGAAAGGAAAACACCCAAATGTTGATCAACAGGTGAATAAATAAATCAAATAAATAGTGGTATATTCATACAGTGGAATACTATCACTGACAAAAAGGAATAAACTATTGATATACTTAACAACATGGATGAATCTCAAAATAATTATGCTGAGTGAAAGAAGTCTGACAAAACAGTATATAATATTTGATACCATTTACATGAAACTCTAGAAAATGCAAATTTATCTGTACTAAAAGTGATTGCTTTGAGATGAGGTAGGAAGAGGTGGGAGGAAGCCATTATGAAGGGCATTTTTTATGGTAAAGATATGTCTACCTTGATTGTGTTGGTAATTTTATGGGCATATACATCTGTCAAAAACCAGACCTGCCTGGTATGGCTCAATGGATCAGTGGACTGACCACAGGCCTACAACCTGAAAGGTTGCTGGTTTGATTCCCAGTCAGGGCATATGCCTGGGTTACAGGCCAGGTCCCCATTTAGAGGCATGCAAGAGGCAACCTATCATTTATCTGTCTTTTTTTTCCTCCCTTCCTCTCTCTAAAAATTAAAAAAATATATTTAAAAACTCTCATCAAATTGTATACTTTAAATATGTGGTTTATTTTTAAAAGTATTTTATTGATTATGCTATTATAGTTGTCCTGATTTTGTCCCTTGCCTCTACCTCCATCCAGCACCCCCACTTCCCCGCACCACTCCCAGGCAATTCCCCCACCATTGTTCATGTCCATGGATCATGTGTGTAAGTTCTCTGGCTACTCCATTTCCTATACTGTACTCTACATCCCCATGGCTATTCTGTAACTATCCATTTGTACTTTTTAATCCCCTCACTTCTTCACCCAACCCCTCACAACCATCTCCCACCCAACAACTACCACAAGGCTCTCTGGATTCTATGATTCTGTCTCTGTTCATCTTGTTTGCCTATTTTGTTTTTTAGATTCAACTGTTGATAGATTTGTATTTTTTGCCTTTTATTGTTCATAGTTTTGATCTTTTTCTTAAATAAGTCCCTCTAATATTTCATATAGTAATGGTTTGCTGATAATGAATTCCTTTAGTTTTTTCTTGTCTGGGAAGCTCTTTATCTGCCCTTTGATTCTAAATGATATCTTTCCTGGGTACAGTAATCTTGGCTGTAGGTCCCTGCTTTTCATGACTGTGAATATTTCTTGCCAATCCCTTCTAGCCTACAAAGTATTTTCTGAGAAATCAGCGGACAGTCTTATGGGAACTCTCCTGTAGGTAACTAACTGCTTTTCTCTTGCTGCTTTTAAGATTCTCTATCTTTAACCTCTGACATTTTAATTATGATGTGTCTTGGAGTGGGCCTCTTTGCATCCACCTTGTTTGGGACTCTCTGTGCTTCCTGAACTTGCATGTTTATTCCTTCACCAAATTAGGGAAGTTTTCTTCATTATTTTTTCAAATAGATTTCCAATTTCTTGCTCTTTCTCTACTCCATCTGGCACCCCCATGAGCTCCTTTGGACCCCTCAAAGTTGTCCCAGAGACTGCTTATACTATTCTCATTTTTTTTTTTTGGATTGTTTTTTCTTCTTGTTTTTCTGATTAGTTGGTTTTTGCTTCCTTATGTTCCAAATCATTGATTTGATTCTCGGCTTCATCCACTCTACTGTTGTATCTTTTTTATGCTGCTGAGGTCCTCACTAAGTTCCTTGAGCATCCTTATAACCAGTGTTTTGAATACTGCATCTGATCATTGCTGATCTCCATTTTGCTTAGCTCTTTTTTCAAGAGTTTTGATCTGTTCTTTTATTGAGGCCATATTTTTTTTGTCCCCTTGTTTGGGCAGTCTTCCTGTGTTTGTTTCTATGTATTAGGTAGAGCTGCTTTGACTTTGTGTTTTGGTAATGTGGCCTAATGTGGTAGGTGTCCTGTAGGGTCCAGTGGCACAGCTTCCCCTGTCACCCAAACTGGGTACTTGCAGTGTGCTCTCCTCTTGTAGCTGAGCCTTGGTTGCTGTTGACAGGTCAATGGGAGAGGTTTACCCAACCAGTCAGCTGCAAGAATTGGCTGTGACCACTGACCACCAACCTCCACCCTCTATGAAGGACTGGGTATGCTAGGGCAGGGTGGTGGTGCTCCAATGTGGTCTGTAGCTGCCCACTGGGTGCGCTGACCCTGTGGTTTCCTGGGTGGTGCAGGGCAAAGTCAGCCCCACCTGTGTTTTGCCCTGGGCCAACTGCCTGAGCCATATAGCAATCAGATGGCTGTGACTTGTGCTGGGCTTGGAGATTCCCAGGTGAAGGCAAGCTGTGCATCCAGTCTGGCTGCTCTTGTGCTGTGCCTGGGGCTCACTGAGGCCAGCTGTTGCATGTTTGATAGGATTTAGGATGTTGTGAAGCAAGAGCCAAGACCACCTATTTATATGGAAAAGCAGCTTGGGTGGGCCCGTAAATGGTCAGGTAGAGTCTCTAGAGATTTCCAAGGTGGGTCAACCAGTGTTAGCCAGGTTGATGGAGTCTCAGATATGGCATCAGCTTATGGCTCTGTGGGGGGATGGTTTAGAAAAGGGACAATGGCCTCTGTTCGCCTTGACGCCAGACACTTCTGTTTCTCCCTGTATGCCACTAGTGCCTTTTAAGCTGCTACCCTGGTGCTGGAGCTCAGACATAGTGAGTCTGAGTAGGTGAGTCCATGTGTGAATTCTTTATGAGGAACTGCTTGGGTCTCCAACAGTTTCTTCCATGGACTCAATTCCTGCTGGTTTTGAAACCAGAAGTTGTGGTTACTTCTCTTCTTGGCACTGGAACCTGGCAGGCTGGGGGTGCTTGGTGTGGGGCTGAGACTCCTCACTCCTGAGATATGCCTTGCTTCCAAGATATACCTCACAAATTTTTATCCACCACACGTGGATGAGGGACCAGCCTGTCCCACACCTGCATCCCTCCTACCATCCTATATGGATGTGGTTTCTTAATTCTATAGTTGTCAGACTTCCATTCAACTTGATTTCCGACAGTTTTGAGTGATGGTTGTTCTATATTTTTGTTGTAATTTTGATGTGGTTCTGCAAAGAGGTGAGCCACATCTGCCTATACCATCATCTTGACTGGTAGTGTACAGTTTATTGTATATTATACCTGAATAAAGCGGTTTTTAAAAAGTCACTAATAAGATTAAAAAGATGTTGATAATTGTTGAAAGTGAATGATGGGTGCATGAAAGTTCATACTACTCTTCTCTACTTTTATTTTGAAAAATTTTAATAAGGGGAGGGTAGTGGGTAGAGGGATTGAATAAAAAGGAAAAAAGACTCATGGATATGGACAACAGTGTGGTGATTGTGGTGAAGGGATGGGAAGGGGAGTATAAGGGAACTAAATAGTAATGGAAAAAATACAATAAAAAAACTCAAAAACATTTTACACATAATACAATATACAGATGGTATATTATAGAATTGTATACCTGAAACCTATTTAATTGTATTAACCAATGTCACCAAAATAAATTCAATAAAAAATAAAAAAATAAGAAACTGGAAAAAAGATTTTTCCTCATACTACCACGGTAAATCAAAATGACAGATCATCAAAATGACAGATCATCAAAATGACAAGTGATATTAAGTGTAAGGATGTGGAAAAATTGTAAACTTCATTCACTGTTGGTGGGAATGTAAAATGTTGCAGTTACTTTGAAAAACAGTTTCGGAGTTCCTCAAAATGTTAAATATAGAGTTACCTATAGCCCAGCAATTTTACTTAGGTATATACCCAAGAGAATTGAAAACCTGTGTTCATACAAAAACTTGTATACAAATGTTCATAGCAGCATTATTCGTAACAGCTAAAAAGCAGAAACAACTTAATGTCCTTCAACTGATGAATGCATAAAATGTGGTATATTCACACAATAGAATATTATTCAGTAATAAAAAAGAATGAAGTACTGATACATGGTACCACATGTATGAACCTTGAAGACATGCTAAGTAAAAAAAAAAAACAGTTCCAAAAACCACAGATGGTGCAAAGATCAATAAAGAGCTGAAAGGAAACCTACCCTTATCAGGCCGAGAACGTGGTGGAGAAATCTGATCATATTCACCCATTAATTGCTTCAGTTTCCTAGCATAAATTTTTCCCAAATAGTGAGACTGTGCAACAACTGGGGAGCTAAAAAACATGACACAAAGGTTACAAAATTTATTTTTGTCTAATACGCCATTCCCACTTACCTGAAAACCACCACAATCTTTTTATAAAGATTAAATCATTCAAATTTTAAAATTATATCATTACTATAGGTCAATCACCTGAAAATTCACAAAAACCACCTCCAGTTTCTTACCATTTTGCTTTATGTAAATCTGATAATAAAGCTCACTTTTTGAGATGTATTTTACCCTGGAAAACTTAGCATTTTGTTTATTTTAAAACAAAGTAACCCCAAATTTATACTTCATAATTTTTAATATATTTAGTCTGAACTAACAGTTTAAGAATAGCTTTTGCTTGCTTTCAAATCAAAGTATCAGCTTCAGTAGAAATAATCCTGTGATTTAGAAGATCTTTATTTTCAACCTACTGAATAATGTGAAATCCCTTGTGATTCAAACTATTTACTACTCTGCACATGCCAGGGGTGTCAAACTCATATTCACCAGGGGCCACATCAGCCTAGAGGTTGCCTTTAAAGGGCCGAAATAATTTTAGGACTGTATAAATGTAGCTACTCCAAATGAAATTACATTTGGCCCTTTAAAGGCAACTGTGAGGCTGATGTGGCCTCTGGTGAAGATGAATTTATACCCCTGACATTTGCCTTTTACAGAAAGTATCTATAAAATGTTCAGTCTCTGTTTATTCACATGGTATATATGAACAAAATAAAGGAAGGTAAGATAGAAGTTCATATTAAACTTTAAGGTATATTTTTAATCTTCAACTAGATATCATTTCATATACCATCTCAAATCTTAATTTCCTAAGTGCTTGAAAGATCATAGTACTAGCTTTTGCTCACTAAAGTTTTAGTATGAAAATACTCAGTAAGACTATAATATTAAATATGATAATATATTTTTACTTAGTCTAGAAAATACTATTCTGAAGGAGAAGTTACTGGGGTACCCGCAGGAGTCTGGACTTGATGGAAATTATCTGGGGTACTAGTATTGAAAGGCTGGGCTAAGAAACCAAGTCTTGGAATTTTGTTTTTTATAGATGACCACCTCAAGAAATGCAATCAATTTTAAGATAGTCACTAATTCTAGTTATATCACTAACATCATCTGAGAATCCCATGGAGGAACCACAAACTATCATTACCTGTGTAGGCAACTGTCTCCTGCAGCTGGCACAAACATGACCACAAGCACGGTTCATTAAACACGGGTTAGACGAGCCGCTCAAAGCTACCATCGTATTCACGTATTAACTTCTAGCACATTTGCTAAAAATGTTTGTCACCACAATAAAGAATCTGTGTCAAAATTATTACATTTACACTTGAGGTCTATACCTAAAGCTCCTAATAGTTTAAATTTTGTAGAAGTTTGCTAGTTTATAAATACAATGCTAATCATAGAACATCAAAAATACTTTCTATGCAGCCATTTAAATGAGTTGGAACCACACAAACCAATGTGAATGATATATTAATGGTGTATAGATATAGAACTGTATCTACCTACATACCTACCTATTTATCTAAAATGTGATTTTAGTACAAAAACTCAACCATACAGAACTAAAATTTAAATATATGCATATGCTTTGATTGTAAGGAAGGACTGTAAATCCATTCACTAGCTTTCCTGGGAGGTGAACTGGGGAAGAAGGCAGGTGACCTTTGGACCTTGAGTAAAGAGCCTAATGATATTTGCTAGGAGGAAAGGAACTTATCTCTGAAATACTCTTAGCAGGATGTCCCTGGCTAAAGATTATCTACAGTAGATAAATCCAGGATCTCTGAAGCATAATTCCCTGAACAATGTCACAAGCTCACAACTCTTTGGGATATAAAATGCTGATTCCTAATTTAAACACTTTCACTGTGTGAGGTGACTCTCACTTAGAAAGCTCATCTATTATTCTGGGTCAGAGATGCATCATCAGTGTGGGAAAGTATGTTCTGAGAAGCCCTCTTTCATGTACTAGGTATCTCTGTTTTCATTAGAGCCTCTTGACTGCTTCTTCCCTTTAAGTCAGGGCCCCCAGCTCCAGGGCCAAGGACTGGTATGGGCCTGTAGCCTGTCAGGAACCGGGCTGCACAGCAGGAGGTGAACTTGAATGCAATGCACTTGAATCATCCCCAAACCATCACCACCCACCCATCTCCTCCACACCCCCATGGAAAAATTGTCTTCCACAAAAACAGTCCCTGGTGCCAAAAAGGATTGGGACCACTGCTTTAAGTAATTAGTAAACCTCAATATTGGGTAATATTACTGATTCTTATGAGTCTGATTTGATGCAGTACCCATAGGAAAAAAATGAAAAGATATGCACTAAATTTAATGGGGTATGGGAAATGGGTTAGAAAAGGAGTTGGGCAGAACATTTAACATTTGTTCTCTGCACATGTCTGTATTGAATTTTTGCAAAGAACATATATAACTTTGTAATTAAAAACTCCATACAAATTTAACTTAAGGTTCTACAGGAAATCTTCAAACTAAGCGTAATGTTCAGTACCAGATTCAAAGATTTGCTTAAAAATATTATGTTCAACAGCTGTAAATCAGAAATATTGTAGAAAGAACTTAATGAATATTTAAAAATATGTTATATATAGTATCTTTCTAAATTATTTTTAGTTGCTTTAAAGTATATAATGTACATTACATTTAACTCTTAAGTCAGGCAAGGTAAAAAGTTTAACTGAAAAGGCTTCCAGAAATCCCCTTAATTCAAAATTAATATATACAATATGATCATGATGATATGACATTGGTTTTTCTATTAAAAATGTTTTTTACCAATTTAATTATTTTTTATTTTAGAGAGAGGGGAAGGGAAGGGGATAGGGAGGGAAAGAAACATCGATGTGAGAGAGAAAGATAGATGGGCTGCTGCCTTCTGCATGCAACCTGACTGGGGATCGAACCTGAAGCCCGGTTGTGTGCCTTGTACCGGTGACCTCTTGGTTTGTGGGATGGTGCCCAACTGAGCCACACCGTAGGGGCTTAAAAATCTTTAATAAGACCAGGTGAATACTGTAACAACTAAAACAGTACAGATGGAAAGTTTATTGAAAACTAGTCATTTAGAAGCTTGAGAGCCTAAAATAGAACAATGTTCCTCTCCATTCAACCCTTAATACTAGACTGCCTATTTCTGAAAGTCAATGTTCTAAGCTGTGTGGACAGAAAAAAAAAAGGGGGGGTTTTATGGAAAGTTACCTCACAGGATTATCTGAACGTAAATTCCTAATGGGACAGGTCATGGTGGGTAGTCATGCCTCAGGCATATTTCTTAGTAAAAGGTTTATCTTTGCAATAAGCAGGTCCTGTCCATTGTTTCTATGCATGTAGTTCAGCTATTTTCAACTGGTGTGCCACAAGAATTTTTAAAACATGCAATACCTGATTATTTAGGGACCTCTTTTCCCTTAGATTGCCAAATAAAAAAATAACAATAACCAATACAATAGCTGTCTGGTGTGAATGCCCTGTCTTAAACCATAAATATATAGGTCTTATCATAGATTTTCATCTTATTGGTCATGTTGCATAAGACTGTGTCTGATTAATTAATTCTTGGTACCAGAAATCCTTATATACAAGTACAGGCACTTGAATTTATCTTTAGAAAGCTGCTTTGGAGTAAAAAGGTTAAGTAATTACTATTATTATTTTTTTTGAAAGTCAAACTATACCTACATTTTTGATCAGATTGGCAAAAAAAATTTTTTTGTGGGTAGCAGAAGTTTGGTGCTCAGTTTATTTGTACTATGAGATGAAAAAGGTTGAAAATTGCTGATCTAGGTTAACACGTATTTGCAATAACCATCCAAAGAGAACACATAATCTCGTTAACTATCCTGTAATTCAGTTCCCCCCACCTCTACGTAATCTTCTTTAGTTCTCTCAATTTTTTTCCTCCTTTTAAAGATTTTATTTATTTATTTTCAGAGAGAAGGGAAGGGAGGAAGAAATGTCTTTATGTGAGAGATACATTGATTGGTTGCCTCTTGCACACCCCCAGCTGGGGACCTGGCCCACAACCCAGGCTTGTGTCCTGACTGGAATCAAACCAGTGACCTTTTGGTTTGCAGGCTGGTGCTCAATCCACTGAGCCACACCAGCCAGGGCCCTCCCATTAATTTCAAATGCATAAAGGAAACTGCAAAACTGCTATTTTCTAGAGCACAGGTGGCAAACATAAGGCCTGCAGGCCAAATTTGTTTTATCCAGTACCTTGTTTCTAACTGGCGGCAGCGCAGCGCTCCTTGCCCCTACTTAAGGAGTAGTTATGTTCATACAGTCCTAAAATTACATTCGGCCCTTTGAAGGCAACCCCAAGGCCGATGTGGCCCCCGGTGAAAATGAGTTTGACACCCGTTCTAGAGTTTTTGAGATCTTGCTTCCCAGCATGTGCTGTCAGTTTGGTTCAAATAAACTCTTAGAAAAATTCTCTATAAGTTTGGACGTTTTCTCATATTGACAGCTGACACTAAAGACACTTGGAGTCACCTTTAACTGCTTGAATTACCAAGCTCTTACTTTATCTCTATTAAATAGTTAACATATTCCTGAGCTCAAAACCTCAGCCATATTTCACCCTATCAAGTTCTGACTCATGTCAAGTCTAGCTTTGTTTTTCGAGTCTACCTCTTGCCCTAGCTGAGTGTCTCCCTTGGTTGGAGCATTGTCCCATACACCAAAAAAGTTGTGGGTTCAATCCCCAGTCAGGGAGCATAAGGTAGGCAATGTATTGATATTTCTCTCACATTGATGTTTTTTTCTCTCTAGAAAATCAATGAACATACCCTTGGGTGAGGATTTAAAAAAGTTAAATGAAAAATAAAAAGAATTTCTATCTCTTCATTTTTCAATTCCTGTAACACTACTTAGTTCAAGTTCTCCATGCCTTTGGGCTTTATTAAACTTTATCACTATTAATTGAAGCTTGTCTTCAAGGTACCATGGTGGTGTGGGACAAGAGAGGAAAAAAGAGATGAATATTACTGACTACTATATGCCAAACAAGATAATAGATTATTCTATCTTGTACCTCTGCAAAGTAACTAGAATTTCCTTGAAGATTAAGACACCAGGATTCAAAGAAAATAGCTTGGCACATGTGTTAAATGATAGAGCTAGATCTTAAACTTTGGTTTATCTTGACTCTTTGCATTATGTATACATAGCTATTTCACCCACTGAGAATTACAAATAAGGGGACAAGATAATTCCTAATATCAAGGAATTTATAATTTTGTAAAAATGATAAGCAAAGAACTATTGTATAGGAGAAAAACATGTTAGTGCTATAAAACAGGAAAGTACAGTGTCCTCTTGCTGAGGGATTTGGGAAGAAAGGTTTTGTGGAGAGTGGATTTGGACTGACCCTTACGAGATGAGTAAAATTTAAAGAAACCATGAGTAAAGAAAGGGTATTTTGGAGGAGGGAAGTACATTAGAAAAGGCTTATCTGCTTTAGCCAAAACAAGATATGCATGAAGGCAGTGAAAGACTGTGCTGTAAAGGTAGAATGGGGCCAGGTCCTGTAGGCTTTATTTGAGCATTTGAATTTAATTCTGCAGTCAACAGAGGAAGATATGAGACTCAAAATGGGGGTAATCGTAAGCAGGGTATTGAAGGCAAGAGATTATTGTGCTGAACCAGAACAGAAAAGAAGGGAAGAATGTAAAAGACATTCTACAGGTGGAATGAAAGCAATTTTTGATAGCTGGGGACACAGAAGGTAGAAGAGTGAAGAAACATGGATAATTCTAAGGCTTTCATGCCAGTGAAGTCAGAATAACAAAGAGGAAGAAAAGTTATTACTGCTATTATAATTATTACCCAGAAGAATGGAAGTGGGGAGTGGAGAAGCGTATTATACAAAAACATGAATTTGATTTTGAAATAAACTCAGATTCTATCAATATCTTTCACACCTGCCCTTCCTTTTCCTGTGTTCCATTCCTCCATGTGTTCCTGTCTGAAACAGTGTTTAAGTAACTTGCAGGTGTTCTATATATCCTGAAATTCCTTACAAATTAACATAGTTGGGCATTTGAACTAACTGTATATATACCAAACTTCTGTGAACATGGTGGGCAATAGGAACAATTAGAGGAAAGAAGGCATAGTAGTAAATTCTGGGTGTTGTCGAAATCTTCCCTCAGAAAATTTTGATGCTACTTCTATTTTTTCTATTACTTTGCATAGTATTATTTACTTACTTTACTTACTCATTACAAAGATTGTAGCATTCTACAGTTTAAAGAACAGAGACAGTGATTATTGTGGACACTATTTGCATTCTTACCATTGCAGTTAGCTTTTTTTTTTAGATCTCATATTACAAATTGTACTTTTGTAATTGCTAAAATCCTGAAAGAATCTTCTAACAATTTTTTTTTTTTAAATCCTCACCTGGGGACATTTTTTTCATTGCTTTCAGAGAGGGAGGGAGAAACAGAAGCATCTATGTGAGAGAGAGTCATTGACTGGTTGTCTCCCATATGTGCCTGGACTGGAGATTGAACCTTCAACCGTATGTCCCCTGGCCAGGAATGAAACCTGCAGTCTTTCAGTTATGTGCTTGCTCATGTACTCTTAATTGGCAATTATCTAAGGCTTTTATACATATCTAAACTAAAAATACATTTAGTCTCACTAGTGTTTTAAGGAGAATAATATATCAAATATTTACCATTTGTTAAGTAACAGTTAACTAAATAGTTACTAAAATAAATTATATTTTTTCAGATCATAGTGAATAGTCTCAATCCTATGCCGACAGAAATTTCATTACTCTATAAATGTTATTTGATGGCTGTTCTAGGTCAAAGTTTCATGTTTTATGAATTACCATTCTAGTATACAGCCAATACATGGAATAATTATCAACACAAAACCGTAAATCAGCTCACAGTTTTAAAGTTGTCCAGGACCTCAGACTTTGGTTAAGTGCAAAGTTCCTCAACCTCAATACTGCTGACATTCTGGGTAGAAGAATCCGTTGTTTTGTGTGTGTGTGTGGCTACTCTGTGCATTTTAGGATGTTTGCAGCATCTCTGGCCTATACCAAACAGATGCCAGTAGCCTCTGCTCTCACTATGCCCTTCCTTGCCCAGTGGTGAAAACCAAAAATGTCTCTAGAAGTTGCCAAATGTCCTCGGGGGTGGTGATTGGGGTCAAATTTACCTTTGGTTGAAAACTACTGTATTGTTTGGACTATAAGATGCACCCCTCCTGTCCCCCAAATTTGGGAGGAATAATGGTTGTTAATGCTACTGTTGTTTACATTTACATTGGTGAAATATTGTTATTTATGTTATTAAATATTTTACCACATTTTTTGCTTCAAAATTTTTTCCCTATTTTCCTCCTCTAAAACCTAGGTGTGTCTTACGGTCCAAAAAAACACGAGTACTCAATTGGGTTAATCCAATTGCTCTTCCGCACAGATGACAAAACTCAAAGAAAAGTTTGGGAGATAGGGTCATACAGCTAGTGGAAAAACCAGAACTAGAACCTATGACTAGTCAAGACTCCTATTCCATTATTCTCATTTTACTACCCAGAAGTGGTATAAAAGGTTATTGGCTAGTATTGTGTGGACTGACATCATTAAGTCTTTAGTAATTCTGTACATATTCAGTCATCACACAAAACCCCCAGAAAATGCCAAGTCAGCTAAAAAGCTTTTTTTCCACAAGAAACTGTTTCCAAATCTTCCTGTGATCTGGTTATGACAGCCAAATAGAGCTGTAGTCTTGACTCCTATAAACTGATCAGGCTTACTTGTTGGTGAGAGGTGGATATTTGTTATGAAAACCAAAAATCCAGATTTAATTTATCTCAGAAAATGATGCTAACCCAGGTTGACTGAAGACATTAAATCTAGTCTTTCAAATTGCCCTCACTAAGATACTTAATGGCACATCATCGAGTTGCAATGAATTTCTAATTTCCAATTTTAGTGGATGAAATTTATATAAAGTGCTTACAAAACATTTTAAGAAATTTATATTTTACTACTTTGTTATTCCTCCATAGTGAAAGGCGTAAAAGATTATGGAAAAGCACACAAAATTAGAACATATCATGGAGGAGGGTAAACAAAAGATTATTTTTATGAGCTTATTATATTTATTGGCGTCCCTCCAGATGAAAGGAATTATTTTAAGATATTCTGGCTTCCAACATCTTTCACTTTGGAGACAAAAAGCAACCTAAGGCAATACAGTAAATACTAAAAGTTAATTATTAAAGTGAAGTTGGCTCAATGTTTTACTGAGATCTTCTGCAGAGGGATCAAACTCCACCTAAAACCATTCGCAAACTGACTTATAGCCTTATCTCAGTTTGGAAAAAGCAGGCTGTTTGCAGATAGTCTTGCAAGAATTTAACGTCTCTTAGATTGAAACAATTAAGAAATAGCTTTTCATATTAGGGGAAATGTGTTGGTGAGAACTGTAAAGACTTTTGGCAGGGTCAATCCTTCCAAACCCCTGCATAAAGAAACTTGACCAAATTTAACCATGGCCTCCAGCAGCCTAAGATGAAATCCCCGCGATGACCTTTTGAGCTTGTTAGGATAAGCCCAGGGCTGTCCAAAGAAATTTACTGTTTTAACACCTGATGATAGACTTATTTCTTTTTAGGAGTACTTACTAAAAAGGGCTTTCAATTATGACTCCTTCGTCTGACCCCTGAAGATGTACAGTACCTCCTGTAACTCAGGGTTGTCTTTCTTAAGGACCTGAAAGTCATTTGTTTGCAATGCAATCATCAGAAAGTACAGGCCTCAGTCCCCCAGTCACCGTGGGAGGAAAGAACCCTAATTCCCTAAGGTCGGCAGGCAGACACAGCTAACCGCACTCCCACTAGCGAACCCTCTGTCATTTTCACTTCCCGAGTCTACTTGACTCTGCTTCTCCCCATGCCTTCCTTTTCCCTTTCAAACGCCCCGTCACGTCTGGGCAAACCGAAGGGAGCTGCTCAGCGCTTTCCCCTACTGTCAGTTGCTGAATAAAATGTTTTCACCGCTTGGATGTCCGGCTTTGTTTTATTTGACTTTGATAGGTTCATACTAAAGCTCAGTTCAGAGTTTTAGGTAGGCCTGTAATCTTAAAAGCTTGTTTTAACAGGGTGTTATCCTCAAAACGCCAAAGAAAGAATCTTCTCCAAAGTGATCCCTCGAAAACCTGAGCCCCTCCTTCCTTCTCCCAGATGCTACGTCCTACTCTCCCCAAATTCCTAACTCCACTTCTCCCTAATTACCCTACTGTGAGGTTTCTGTTTTCCAGGTGTCGGATTCCACCCAACGGAGGTGTACTCCCTTCCACGTCTCGGGCCTTTTATCTCCGTAACTCTGTCCCCTCAATCTTGAGTTTCCTCATCAAGACCCCTGCCTCCCTGGTACACCAGGTCCACCGGCCTCCACCTGGCCGCCTCTTTCTCACTCACACCTCGGCTTCCTCAGCACGCTGAGGCGTCCCTTTTGCCTCCAAACGCCACCTGGGGCCCTAGGCGTCCCTCTCCTGGGCGGCGGGTGGCGTGGAGAGCGGAGGGACTCGGACCACTACCGGGTCGGCCATTTTGCACATCGGGCGCGGCCGGCGGGCTGGATGCGCAGGGCCTTTTATGGGCCAAGGAGTGGAGGGGCTGAAGGCGGGGTCGCCCCCGCCGCCCGGGCGGGAACTCACCTTCTTTGAGGCAAGGGCGGGCGTCTACAACTACTGTCCCCCTCCCCGCCAACGCCGCCGGCCGGGGGATAGGCCGAGGTGGAGATGGCGGAGAGGCAAGGAGAGCCGCTGCCGCCACCACTGCCTCCGCCGCTGAACAGGCGGGATGGGAGGAGGAGGCGGAGACCGGGACTCCCGAGGGGAAGTCGCCGCCACTACCGGCGGCTGACTGGCCGGCCCTTGCGCCATGACGGAAAGGCGGGCTAATGCGCTTGCGCTCGTCGCCCCTCCCAGAAAGCCCCCTTAGCCCCGCCTTCCTCCTTGCTCCGCCCCTTCGCCCGCCATTTCCGGGGCTCCGCTCTAATGTGGTTGTACCTTCGCATTTCCTAGCCGATTTTCCGCCCTCCTGTTGGAGGCAAGGAAGAAAAAGCTCGTGGGAGCTCTTGTCCTTCTGAGAGTGAATCTGCAGCCAACTAAGAAAAAAAAAAGTAAGCCTGGAATCCACAAATTACCTCCACAGCATCTGAAAAATACATTATCTCCTGCTTTATCTCTCTGTCCTTTTGTCAAACCTATAGTACACAGAGTAGATTAAACAGAATTCTTGGTCATGATATGCTGTCATCATTGGTCTGTAAATGACCCCTCCCTCTGCTCTGGCTCTCCCTGTCCTCTCCCTCGCTGTTAAATACGTGTATATATCCATGTATGTACATATACACACACATCTCATCATCTTATTCCTTACCTCCCAAAGAAATCACTACCCTGGTTTGTAGTAATCATTTTTTTCCATATATACACACATGCACACGCGCGCACACACACACACACAACTTGTAGCTTAAAAAGTTTAGATTGTTTTTGAATTTAGAAAGATTTATGTCTTTCCCTGTGCGGTTCTGGGACTTGCTTCGCTCCAAATTTTGAGGTTCATTCGATCTGTAGTATAATCGTGTTATTTGTTTCATTGCTGTACAATGTTCTACTCACTTTGTTGTTGATGGGCATGTCTCCTGGTGCAGTGTTCAAGTTACTCTTAGATATCCTTTCCCGTCACACTACCACTGTTTAATTTCAACTTTTCTTCTGTTAGAACCATGGCAGTGGCTGCATAACTGATAGCCTTCTTCAGACTTCACCACTCCAATCGACTGCCCATATTGTTGCCAAACGGGCCTACCTAGAAGTCATTACTGGCTTCCATTGTCTGTTGAGAAGTCAAAAGTGAATACTGGCAGGCTTCTATGCACCTCCCTGATCTCATTACCTTCCTATTGCCTTCACTTCCCCACCCTACTTTCACATTATGATCCAGCAACGTTAAACCTTTACTGATTCCTGTAAATGCCAAGTTATTGCACAAACTCACTTTTTTGTACATGCTGCTCCTCTTCCTGGAATGTCCTCTTCCTACTTTTTTAAATTGATTTTTTTTGAGAGAGAGAGAGAGGGAGAGAGAGAGAATGAATGGGAATATGGGAGTGAGAAACATTAATCTGTAGTTGCTCCTACTTATGCATCCATTGGTCCAAGCAGAGCCTCTTCCTGCTTTCTAATGAACTTCTTCACTCAGAGATAAACATATCGTGAACTCAGCGTATCTCATTCCCATACATTTCTTTGAACTTTTACTAAATCTGTATTATATATATATATCCTTAAGTAAGCTAAAGTATTGCTTTGCATGATTTAAAACTTTACATAAATGTTATTATACATACTGTTTATTCCTTTGCAATTTGCTTTAACCACTGTTTATATTAATGTATGCTGAGATGTGAGTTTCTAATCCATTCACTTTTATAGCTCTATAACATTCCACCATATGAATACTATGAGCTATGTGATCTCATATCAATAGACAGTAAGCTTGTTTCCCATATTTGCTTTTACAGACAGTGCTGCTCTAATGATCTCGTGGAGCCTCCTCACACGTGTATGTGAAAGTTTCTCAGGGGTTTATAGTTAGGAGATTTTTTAACTAGGAGGCCTTTGTAATATCCACCTCAAAGGGTGTTGTAAAAGCTTATGAAGTATTGCAAGGAAAGTACAATTTTAACCATATAAATGGTTATTGTTGCTGTTAGAATAGCTTTGAGATACATATGAAACACTAGGACATAAAAGGCTGGTCTCAGAATGATAAACAGAAGTATAACGTGTGCTTCTGTAGCTCCCTCCATACGTCCCGGGTTGTAGTTGTCTGCACACGTCATACATCTCTCCTCATGCTGCTGTGTCCTCAGGCCTGAAATAGTCTCCTCCAGTTCTGGTTCTCTCCCTCGTTTCTTGTCTTTGTCGGCCTCTTCTTCTCTGGATACATGTTCCTCTTTGCCTCTGATATCTTGTTATCTTTATGCTCTTCCACAGTCCTTTCTAACTGGTCAGTGTCTTGAAGACAGAGTCTACATTTTATTCTTTGTATCAAGGCACTCACTGAGCACAGTGCTTAATACATGTGCTGATAATTGTGTGTGGGATGAATGAATTTAGGAATTCTTGGGAAGAAAGCAATTGGTAGCTAAGAATTTCTTGGAGCCAAAGGAAGAAAGATGGAAGCAAGCACAATGCTTTGGTAAGAACACAAAGACCAGAGAGAGTGTCAATGATGTAATTATACAAATATAATGGACCATTAAGGAGGGAACCTGCCCCTGCCATCCTGGAATGTGAGTGCTAGATATGCACAGTACTTTTTCTTTGGTCTTATCACTCACAGTGATTTTGAAGTGAATGGATGAATCAGTCAGTGAATGTACTTGGGGTAGTGAGCTACTCCTAGCCTATTTAACACTGCCAGGCATTAAGCTGTTATTATTGTAAAGCAGGGTTTGGCAAATATTTTCTGTAAAAGGCAAGATAGTGAATATTTTTATCTTTGTGGGCCGTATGGTCTGTGTTGTAAATATTTAGCTCTGCTGTTGTAATGTGAAAGAAGCCATAGCAAATATGTAAATAAGTGGATATGGCTGTTCTTTAATAAAATTTTATTTATGGACATTGAAGTTTGAATTCCATGTGTCACAAAATGACCTCTTGATTTTCCCCCATAATCATTAAAGAGGTACAAAGCAAACTTAGTTCATGGGTCCTGGTCTAAATGCACCTGCTCCAGGTACAGATGTAGTCACAAAAAGTGATAAAGGGCAGTTCTTTTACTAAATCAGGCCTTAGAAAATATTTAAAGCCTTGCAGCTCTATTGGTTTGTCACTAGATGGTGGTGCCTGCAGGGGTGGGAATCACAGTGCGTCTTTGAGTAGAGCGGGTGACTGGAGTTTTTCCCAGGGTGTGCCGCTGCATTAGTAGGCACACATATGGCCCTGGTGATTCAAAACTTATCACAAATAATCACTGTGGACTTCATTTATGTCTCTACCTTCATACTTATTTGTACATATTTCTTGAATTACAACATCTGACTGAAGAGAATGCAATCATTCTCTCAGGGCCTCTGATAGTATTTTTTCCACAGGTCAGGACAATAATAATATGAATACAGGTTACGGTTAAAGATTTGGAAGCTCATTGTGAGAGGATACTTGAAGCCCATGTCTAATCCTGTGATGATGAGTCTCTCCAAACAGCCCCACTCTTGGCCTTTTCATGTCACTTCCTTTTACCCTTGAGGTGCGTGATTGGGGACCTGGGATTACCCTTGCATGTCCTGCAGCGGTTGCCTCATACCTTCTTTAGGGTGTGGGGGTACTCAGTAGCCATAGTAACGTCCTTGGCCTGTGTATGTGGGCTGAGGTGTCCGGAAGTTTGACTGGAATAGAGGTAGTTAGAACCACAGTGGTCATCCTTGTCTTCCCGTTGTCTGAAATCTCCCAGGTCAGCCCTCTTTCCTGGATTAGGGGTCCTTTCACTTGAGCTGTCTCATTTTCTCCCTTTCTCACTACCCTTCTTGATTCAGACACACAAAAGAAAGAGACTGGATGGCTATTAAAATCATTAACAATGGAAAAATTTCCCATCTTCCTGGAGAGAAAAAGGGCTCAACAGAAACATATTATGAAGGCTACCTATTATGAAGCTCAAATCTGCATCCCAAGGTCATGTCTGTTTTGGCAACTTATTTTCATCTCTCAGGAAATGTAAATGAATCTACTTCTTGCCTACTTCAATATGACATTGAAGGAAGCACTCATGTTTTTCCTGCATCTTTTTTCCTGTGGTTAAACATCTTTAGTAGTGCAGTAAGAAATCCTTTAAAAACTCTAGATGTGATTTTTCTGCTGAGCAAGAGCAGTAATTCTCAATGGAGGCAAGTTGCACCACTTAGGGGGCATTTTATAAATGATGGGGGGCGGGTTCTGGCTAGGTAGTTCAGTTGGTTAGAGCTTCATCCCAATACACCAAGGTTGCAGGTTCAACTCTTGATCAAGGCTTGTACAAGAATCCACCAGTGAATGCATAAATACGTGGAACAACAAATTGACGTTTCCTTCTCTCTCCTTTCCCTCTCTAAAGTCAATAAGATAAAATAAAAATAATAAGTAAAAGAAAATGCTATAAATAATGTTACCATTAAAATAACGTGAGAGAGACTTCTGGCCAAGATGGGGGCGTAGGTGGACACACTGTGTCTCCTCGCACAACCAAAATTAAGGACAACAAAAATTTAGAAATAAAAAAACAACCAGAACAGACAGAAAATTGAACTGTACGGAAATCTGACAACCATTCATCCAGACCAGTAAGAGGGGTGGAATTAGAGGCCTGTGGACTGGGGTCATGGCAGGAAAAAGTGGTGGCTAGCAGACCCTGGTGGCAGACCCCAGGCACAGGGAGGCAACGGGCAGACTCAGTGAGGCACGTAAGGCAGCTCTCTCTCCGCAGTCACACATACGTGCGCAGAGAAACCAGGTGAAAACGGGTAGCTAGATAGAACGCACAACTCAGGGACCCAGCACCAGGAAATAAAGCCTAAAAGTACCTATTGAAAACACTTGTGGGGGTTGAGGTGCCAGGAGAGACTGTCTCCAAGCCTCACAGGGGAGTTCGTTGGGAATATACACAAGCCCACTCACCTGGGGACCAGCACCAGAAGGGCCCAATTTGCTTGGGGGAAGCGACAGAGGGGATTGAAATCCAACAGAGAGGGGAGCAAGCGCCATTGTTCCCTCTCGGACCCCACCCCCACATACAACGTCACAACCCAGCGACTGGGTTGTCCTGCCCTGGTGAACACCTAAGGCTCCTCCCCTCATATATATATAACAAATATGGCCAGACCGAGAAAAAAAAAAGAGAGAGATGGTTCAAATGGAAGAACAAATGAAAGCCGCAGAACCAATACATTTAAGTGACCAAGAGATAGCCAACCTATCAGATGCACAGTTCAAAGCATTGGTGATCAGGATGCTCACTGAATTGGTTAAATTCGGTTGCAAATTAGATGAAAAAATGAAGGCTATGCTAAATGAAATAAAGGAAAATGTATAGCGAACCAATAGTGATGGGAAGGAAAGTGGGACTCACATCAATGGAGTGGACCAGAAAGAAGAAAGAAAGAAACAGAAAAGAATGAAGAAACAAGAATTCAAAAAATGAGGAGAGGCTTAGGAACCTCCAGGACAACTTTAAACATTCCAACATCCGAATTATAGGAGTACCAGAAGGAGGAGAGGAAGAGCAACAAGTGGAAAAGTTATTTGAACAAATAATAAAGGAGAATTTCCCTAATCTGGCAAAGGAAATAGACTTCCAGGAAGTCCAGGAAGCTCAGAGAGTCCCAAAGAAGTTGGACCCGAGGAGGAACACACCAAGGCACATCATAATTACATTAGCCAAGATTAAAATGAAGAAGAGAATCCTAGAATCAGTAAGAGATAAGGAGAGAGTTGCCTACAAAGGAGTTCTCATCAGACTGTCAGCTGATTTCTCAAAAGAGACCTCACAGGCAAGAAGAGGCTGGAAAGAAGTATTCCAAGTCATGAAAGGCAAGGACTTCCATCCAAGATTGCTCTATCCAGCAAAGCTTTCATTTAGAATGGAAGGGCAGATAAAGTGCTTCTCAGATAAGGTCAAGTTAAAGGAGTTCATCATCACCCAGCCCTTATTATATGAAATGTGAAAGGGACTTATCTAAGAAAAAGAAGATAAAAAACATGTACAGTAAAATGACAGCAAACTGGCAATTATTAACAACCACACCTAAAACAAAGACAAAAACAAACTAAGCAAACAACTGGAACAGGAACAGAACCAAAGAAATGGAGATCACATGGAGGGTTAGCAACAGGGGAGTGGGAGGAGGAGGAGGGGGGAAAAGGTACAGAGAATACGTAGCATAGATGGTAGGTAGAAAATAGGGGGAGGGCAAGAATAATATGGGAAATGTAGAAGCTGAAGAACTTGTAAGTATGACACATGGACATGAACTAAAGGGGGGGAATGTGGGTGGGAGGGATGTGCAGGGTGGAGGGGAGTAAAGGGAGGAAAATGGGACAACCGTAATAGCATAATCAATAAACTATATTAACAAAATAAAAAAATACTTAAAAAAGAAATCAAAAATTAAAAACAAGAAAGAAGTACAAATAGATAGTTCCAGAATAGCCATGGGGATGTAAGGTAGAGTGTAGGAAATGGAGTAGCCAAGGAACTTATGTGCATGACCCATGGACATTAAGAATGGTGTGAGGATTGCCTGAAGGAGTGGGGGGTGCTGGGTGGAGGGGAGGAAAGGGAGAAAAATTGGGAAAACTGTAATAGCATAATCAATAAAATATAATTAAAAAGAAAATAACATTAATTGAAAAAAAAAAGTACCAAGTTCTGTGCTATGTCTGTTACCCACCTTCAACACTCATGACAATCCAGAGAGAGAAATCCTTGTCTCACAGGTTCTATCTCAAAGTCATAGTAGTAGGTTCAGAATTCAAGTGCAGATCTGACTCAGAAGCTAGTGCTTGAGAATTACCACATTCACAGAGGTCCAGATAGAGATAGGGTTCCCAGAAAGAGATGCATCCCAGAAACTAAAAATATTACATGGAAGATAAGCCATAGCTCTAGACTTGCAAGTGTCTTTCTTTTCAACCCAAGTGGGAGCTGGTATTTAGTTCACTGCAGATTTTAGAATTGTCTCTCCATCGCTTCTCGGCCTTTTGGCTAAGATCAAGTGTAGAATTGTCTCTCCAGTGTCTTCACTTCTGGGTAAGAAGCACAGAGCACCTGGCTATTTTCCTAGAAGTAAGAACATGTTGAAGATTTGATGGCAAGATAGAAATAAGGGTTTTTATTTTCAAGACTTCCTCCTCTCAGATAGCCTGCACCCAGCACACCTACATCATCAGGGAATTCCCAGACTTCTATGCCCTGCAGGGGGTACTGTGGAAACCCCAAGTAATATTGGAGAAGAGGGATGCCCTTGGAGCCTGAATAGTACAGTTAGGTGAATGCCAGAGGGCTGGCTCGGTGTCTGCCATCCACCTTTTGCTTTCTGAAAATAGTCTACCGTGGGGGAGGGAACAGGAGGATAAGGGGCCATCTCACTTGAGGAAGTGTTAAGTCTGATGGATGAAGGGACCCAGAGCAGCAGGCGTCACCTCTCTTCCTGCACCATTTCAGCTGTCTACTTTGGATTGACAGAGGCATCTGGATGCTAAAAATACCTTACTGAACAAGTGCTCCCTATTCCAACTAAAGCTGAACATGACTGCTGTCCAAGACTGAGCTTTTTCTTGCAAAGGAACTTTTTAAGCTTGCATACTCAGTCCCAGAGCCATGCCAGCACATGGTCATTCTCAGCTCTGTCAGCTTTGATGGCTGATGAATGGGACTCTTCCCACATCACTGTCCTCTTGTGTGCTCCATCCCTGCCTCCAGGAAAAGTGCCAGAGGGGGAGGTGAGGGCCCAGTGACCAGAGGGGGTGGGGAGGGGAGGTGGCTTGTCCATTTATAGGCTTGCTCTTTGGGATGCTAAAGGTGCTAAAATAGCAGCAACGACAGGAGCCTTGGCTCTGTGTTGAGTATCTGCCCTGCTGCCTGAAAGGCTGTGAAATGACAATAGGGAAAATGGAGAATGTGGAGGTCTTCACTTCTGAAGGCAAAGGCAGGGGTCTGAAGGCCACTAAGGAGTTCTGGGCCGCGGATGTCATCTTTGCTGAGAGGGCTTATTCTGCAGTGGTTTTTGACAGGTATGAAATGTGGGGAGTTGCCTTATTTTCTCCAGTTGGTTTGGCTGGTGCCAAACTCCAAAAAGCTTTGCTCTTAAAAATCATCAGGAAAGGGATAAAATTCATAGGATCATTTTGAAGAAAATGACATTTCCACCACCTGTTTTCTGACATAACTTTTTCTGCAAAGACTCATTCATTGCCAGTGTGATTTGCTCTGGGCCCTAGGAGGGTTGCGAAAGTCAGCAGTGGCTTGCGGCACTTTCTCACAGCACCAGTGAACTTGGTTGAGGGGTGTGCTGGGTGTGCTGGGTGTGCTGAGGGTGGAGAGAAAGGAGTAGGAAAGTGGGTGTGGTGCCATAGGAAACGCTTTCTTACCGAAGGGCCCTACTCAGTGAGAACTTTGGAAAGGAATTGAAAACACACAACTAACACTGGAAGGCATTACCTGTGAAAAATTAGAATATCACTAAAAGCTGGAATCTCTTTTTACCTTTTTCACCCTATTCCCAGTCCCCTCTATCTTTCCCCAGAGTTAATCCCTGTTATCATTTTAATGTGTTACCTTTTAGAATGTTCTTGTACTATTATATACATATATCTGCACTTATCAAAATGTATAGCTATAGTTTGTTGATTATTTAATTAATTATTTTAATCCTCACCCAATAATGTGTTTATTGTTTTAAGAGTAGGGTGGAGAGAGAGAGAGAGAGAAACATGGATGTGAGAGAGAAACATTGATTGGTTGTCTTTTGTATGCGCCCCGACCAGGGATTGAACTGCAACCTTTTGGTGTACGGGATGACACTACTCAAGTGAGCTACCTGGCCAGGGCTATTATTATTTATTTATTTATTTATTTATTCATTTACAGAAATGGTATTCTTCAGATGTCATTCTAAAGCTTGCTTTTTTCACTAAACATGTTTTTGATATTTATTCTTATGGGAACTGTAAGTCTATAGACATTTCTTTTAAAACCTCAAGGATCTATTTCTTTTATCCACATGTTGATATATCTACATCGACTCATATGCTATCTGGCTCACCAATTTTAACTGCTGTAGAAATTCCACCCTATAAACTGTACCCATTCCCCTTTTGAAAGACATTTGTGGTTTCCAATTACTCATAAAAACTAACCTTTTTAGAATTAAAATCCTTGACTGTCTGCTTGTACACATGTGACGATTCTCAGGATGTATGACTAGAAGAGGAATCGCTGTGCCATTGGGTATGCTGTTTTCAGGTTTAATAGACCCTTTAAAGTGGCTCTGTGAAATTTGCACTCCCATTCCCCACCACCCTGTCTGTACTTGACTACCATACTTTGGAGAGTCTCATGCTCTACTGGCTGAGCTAGCCAGGTGACACCTCACTTTTAAAGTTCTACTAAATCTTTATTTAAAACAAGAACAAAAACAACTACACTGCAATTAAACATGACAAAATTCTCTGAGCCCAAAGTTGACTTTGGCCCTCACTTTTATGTGGACTGAGTCATGAAGGTGTCTGATAATCTGGGTTTTGTGTTTGGCTCACTGCACTGATCATCGGAGAATGGGCACTGCTTTAAGAGATAATTTGATTATGAAGAAATTCTCCTTTCTTCCTGTCTACCAAGACGTTCAGGGAAAAGGCAGTGAATGGGGCATGTGGCTGATTACCATTTGAAGAATGTCAGGGGGCTTGGGTGACAGTAACAGCTCTTCAGAGAAAGCTTGTCCTACTTCACTTATTTGTGTGTGTGTTGGGGTGAAGGTAAGTGCAATTAAGGAGTGATTTGGATTCAGAATTAATATACAAAAATCTAGAAACACAAAAACTCTGATCTTGGTGTTGCCATTTTGCCTTGTGTAGAACACCTTCATTGGTGTTTCCAATTTCCCAAAGGAAATATGACCAATCAGTTTCTCTTTCAAGAATCTTTGGAGTTGAGTAAAAGTAAAACTTAGGAAGCAAACAGATACCTTTACATGAAGATAACTACTTTCAACATTGTTATCTATTTCCTTTTAGTTTGTTTTAAAACAGAGGTTTCATTTGTTTGTACTTCACAGCTGGAATCTTACTTCACAAAATATTTTTTCACACAATAATTTAGTTATATTTTGTATCACTATATGCTCTTCATAAATATAGCATTTAATGGCTGTATACTATCCTACCATTCCTTTATGACTGGACATTTATGTTGTTTACATGTTTTTGTTACTATAAATAACTTATTCATTTAAAGTAATAACTACAAAAACAACCTTAGTGTACATTACAGATAAGCTGCTGCATAAAATATTGTTATTATAAGAGTAATAAGAATTAGCATGATTGGGATAAATGATCTTTGAAAAGGTTTTAAAAATCTGTCCATCCCATCTTCCCTCTCATTTTAGGCTCTAGGTGAGACTGCCCTGTAGATGAGAAACCTGGCTGAGGAGGCAGAAGTGAGTCACCCACAACAGTCATTCTATAAAAGAGCATGCTCTAATCCACATGTTAGCCTAAAAATAAAAGGCCAAAGTGAGAGGGGCAACAGGCATTTATTTGAGATTAAAAAAAAAAGAAGAAGAAGAAACGAATACTATTTGGGACACACTGATTCATGCAAAGGCCCAAACAGTGTTCTGATTAGGGAACAAAGCAATGACAAAGGGAAGGATACAGTTACATCGATAGAAGGAGGTCATTTCTATTGGTGCAGATAAGCTAACATAGTGACACTAATTGTAAAGAATGTTTTTAATGTTCATTTTGGCAGTCTTCTCTGCTTTTTTGTCATCTTTGCAAACAGTTCTTTGGGATATGTCATTGCTATAGGCCCCGTGCAAATGTTATTTCACCCTGTTTCCAAAGGTCTGAGGCTTAAGGCTTGCGAGGCAGTTCCTCTGGGAAGGCAGCTCCGACTCCATTTCAGAGTGGCTCTATTTATATTATTTTTTACACATGTTATTGTGGGCCAGGCTGATTTAGTTCATCTTATGTGAAACGGAATGAGAAGATAAATGGTTTTAGTCTAAAGAGTTGAAGGACTTCAGCAAGGAGATTAAATCTTTATCTTTTCTTTTCTTGGTCTTGGAAGGACTCTTCCAGCCTTCTGAAGTAGAACCTCCATCTTTCCCAGACTGTAAAATCAATTAGTTGGTTATGTCAGTTGACCCACAGACAAAGACCCACGGGCACAATTTGCACAATATGAATAAAATCGTACCACCACCATCACCATTATTGTCATTTCTCTTCAAACAGTACCCACACCAATAGATATATGGCCAAACTGGAATAGATTCGGTGAAGGAATTTGCAGCATGTTTTTCAGTAACATCAGAGAACTGCTCCTAATAGCCATCTACAAATAATGACTATCATTTTTAAGAAAGAGGATCCCCCTCCATTTTTTTTAATTGACAAAAGGGCGAGTGAGAACTAGGCATTTTAAGCATAAGTGTTATATTTCAGGTGAAAATGGGGTGGGATTGTGGGGGGAATTGCTAGTCAGAGTTCAAACCATTTAAGAATTAAGTGGACCCTGAAGCCCTGGCTAGTGTGGCTCAGTGGATTGAGTGCCAGCCTGTAAACCAAAAGGTCGCTGGTTCGATTCCCAGTCACAGCACATACCTGGGTTGTGGGCCAGGTCCCCAGTTGGGGGCTTGTGAGAGGTAATGATGTGTCTCTCACACATCAATGTTTCTCTCCCTCTCTTTTTCCCTTCCTTCCCCTTTCTTTAAAAATAAATAAATAAAATCTAAAAAAAGAATTAGGGAGACCCTGGGTACTTTCACCTTTAAATGAATCAGCTCACAGTAAGTCAAAATGTAGTTTCTGCATATTGCTTCTGAAATGATTTTCACAACTTTGCTTTTAAAATTGTTAATTTCCATTTTTCACTTTTTGCTTTTGTCTTAAACTTTTTTTTGGAACCATTGAAAGGTATCAGTCCCAAACTTTTTCCCTGGGCTACCTACAAGCTTTTAGTACCTTGACACTGAGCCTCTATTGTCTAGTGACTAGAATGAGTCTGTCAACACTCTCTGGAGATAGTAATGTCTATTTCCAAGGTTGTGCGTTGCCTCATGACAACTGGCAAAGATGATGTATGCAGAGTCAGACAATAGAGTGGAACTGGGTCACATGACTCAAGATTTCTTCCAGCCTGAGGTGCTATATGTTGCATGATCTCTCCTATGTGCAAAGGATTTCAGTGCAGCAAAGAGGAAAGCTAGGCTAAAATAGGAATGGAGCTTGTTCTGATTATATTATTTGATTTTAGCATTAAATATAAGAAATAGCATAGGAATGGTGCTTGTGAGCTGTTCTAGAGGCCAAAAATACTATTTGATTATTCTTTTTAACAGTCCCAGATGCTTTGAATTTTGAGGGTATCTAGCCTATATGTTCCTAGTCTGGGTCCATGGATCCTTAGCTACAGAACCACCTATAACTGGAAGATCAACATTTTATGTAGATATGCATGCATGCTTTTTATTTTTGTGGAAGAAGTCCATAGCTTTCACCATGTTCATTTTTTATTTTATTTTATCCTCACCTGAGGACATTTTTTTTCATTGCTTTCACAGAGAGAGGAAGGGGAAGGTGAGGGAGGGAACACTGATGTGAGAGAGAAACATCAACTGGTTGCCTTCTTGTATTAGCGCAGACCAGGGATCAAACTTGCCACCTGGGTATATGCTCTGACTGGGAATCAAACCCACCACCATTTGGTCCATGGGATGACGTTCCAACCAACCGAGGCACACCAGCCAGGGCACTTTCATCACTTTCAAAACCATTTTCAACCCAGAAGAAGGTTGGGACCCATTGAATGTATTCAATCTTTTCTTACAGATGGGGAAACTGAGGCTTAGAGAGGTGAAGGGTCTTCCCCAGGTCACATGGGGTGAGTCATAAGGCAGAACTGAGCCTTCCAGGGTCTTGTTCAGGCATCATCTCTCACTACTCACCCCGCACAAGTGGACCCAGAGCTGCCTAGTTATATTTCTTTTGTTCTTGTCAGTCCAATTAATATTTAATCTTAATAAAAGAAAGGGCACCTCTCTATCAATTTCAGAAGAATCAAAATCTGGTTCTGGGGACTGAGAATGGTTAGACCCAGAAACTCATAGGTAAAAAATAGGAATATACATGTGATTACATAGCAAAAAATGTGCTTATAATAACAAACAAATGTATTATTTTCCTGCTGCTGCTTTAAAAATTACCACAAATTTTAGTGGCTTAAACAACAAATTTTATTACCTTAGACTTTTGGTCAGAGAATTAAAATGGGTTTACAAGGCTAGGTTTCCTTGACTTTTCTAGCTTCTACAGGCTGCCTGCTGTGATATTGTGATTACACACACACACACACACACACACACACACACAATCATGTGTTGCATGAAATTGGGGGGTTTAGGAGGATAGACTGATGGGACTAAGACCCTATTCTGTGGGAATTGATGCCATCTCCAGGTAGATGGCAAAAGAACTGAGTTGAACTGTAAAATGCCCAGCTGGTGTCAGAGAATTGTTTGGATGATGTAAGAGACCACTCCCACACACATTGGAATTGGGTGTAGAACTGGACCTGCATTCCTAGGTTCTATCTTCAAAGTCAGCTGGCTTCTCTCCCTCTGAGTTCCTGCCTTCTTCTTGTAGGGACCCTTGTGATTAGATTAGGCCCTTCTGATGATTCAAGATTATCTCCTCATCTCAAGGATCTTAATCTCAATCACATCTTTCACATCTTCAAAGTTCCTTTTGCTACATAAGGTAAACATATCACAGTTTCTGGGGATTAGGACCCAGACATTTTGGGAAGGGCTATTCAGTCTACCACAGCCAACAATGTTGATTTCCTGTTAATCTAATTCATCACAAAAGATGTTACCCCCCCCCCCAAAAAAAAAACCAAAGAAGGAGCAAGAACAGTGAATTTTTAAAAAGTTCTTTAGATAAAAATTAACCAGCTACTGAATAATGCTGTTTAAGGAGTTGAAAATGCTCAGGAGATTATGTAAATGTGTACATTTATAGAGAAAAACAAAGATGAGAACATGAAAAAAAGGAGAGTACTTTAAAAGAAAGTACTGTTAACAGGCTTTTTCTGAAAATCAAACAGTTGTGAGCTGCGTCAGGGCCAGTGAAGATGGCTGAGCTTGCAGCCAGTGTAATTCTGTGTGGGCCCGTGGGGACAGCGGGATTGGCCGTGGCATACGCACACACACTCGTGTAGCCTTTAATCTGGAGACAGCTGGTGGGTGGGTTGTAGGGACGAATGATGCTGTAAATGGAAACAATTTAATAAAGGATTAGAGAAATTCCTGAGCAGTTAGTTCAGACAATGAGTGAATAACTATTAAAGTATTCAGGTTATAGCATTAAATGTTTGTGCCTAATAGTGAGGATAGCCACAGTAGATTTAGAACTATGCCCTTAATTTGGCACTTGTAGCTATGAAGGTAAGACGTGCTATGTCACATGACCTGTTATGAGCTGTATTGCTGAATTTTACTAAATAATCCTGAAATACAGAAGTTTGGGAATAATTTCTTTTGAACGTAGATTAGATCAACTTGTCCCTATAACATTGTCATTCTCACTCAGTTGCATCTGAAGATGTGTTTAAGCATGAGAATTGGGGTTTGGTTGCAGCTAGAGTGTGGGAAATGCATACAGGTTTGAGTGCATTGTATGAACCTAGTCATGAGTTGTGGCAGAGAAAATCTTAAGAATTGTTATTTTAATAAAAGAGATTTTTTAAAAAGATTTTATTTATTTTAGACAGAGGGGAAGGGAGGGAGAAAGAGAGGGAGAGAAACGTCAATGTGTGGTTATCTCTCGTGTGTCCCCTACTGGGGACCTGACCTGGACTGTATCCCAGGCATGTGCCCTGACTGGAAGTTGAACTGGTGACCCTTAGATTCTCGGGCTGGTGCTCAGTTCACTAAGCCACACCAGCCAGGGCAGGGAGTTTAAAAATAAACAGGCAAACTTTTTGGAACTAGAACAAATAACACTAAATTTATATAGAACCACAAAGATCCTGAATAATCAAAACAATCTTGAGGAAAAAACTCCAAAATTGGAAATATCATGCTTCCTGATTTCAAACTATACTACAAGGCATAATGATCAAAAACAAGCCAAGAATATAAAGTGGTGAAATGATAGAGTTTTCAGTAAGTTGAAAAAACTGGTCAGATACATGTGAAAAAAATAAAACTAGACCACTTTCTTACACCATATACAAGAATAAACTCAAAATGAATTAAAGACTTAAGTGTAAGACCTGAAAATGTAAAACTTCTGAAAGAAAACATAAGCAGTAAACTCTTTAACATTGCTCTTAGTAATATTTCTTTGAATATTTCTCCTTGGTCAAGGGAAACAAAAGCAAAAATGAACAAATGGGACTACAACACAGTAAAAAGCTTCTGTACAACAAAGAAAACCATCAACAAAACAAAAAGATAATTTACTGAATGAAAGAAGATATTCACCAATGATACATCTGATAAAGGGTTAATATTCAAAATACATAATGAATTTATACAACTTAACAGCCCCAAAATGAACAATTCAATTAAAAAATGGGCAAAGGACTTGAACAGACATATAGATGGCCCATAGACATATGAAAAGATGCTCAACATCACTAATCATCAGAGAAATGCAAATTAAAACCACAATTTGATATTACCACATACCTCTCAGAATGGCTGTCAACAAGAAATCAGTCAACAACAAACACTGGCAAGGATATGAAGACAAGGGAACCCTAGTGCACTGTTGGTGGGATTTTAAATTGGTGTAGCCACCATGGAAAACAGTATGGGGTTCCTCACAAAATTAAAAATAGAACTATTACATGACCCAGAAATTCTACTTTTGGGTATTTATCTGAATAAATTGGAAGCACTAATTGTAAAAGACACTTGTACCCCTATGTTTTTACAGCATCATTTACAATAGTCAAGATATGGAAGCAACCTAGGTGTTCAGTGATGGATGAATGGATAAAGAAGGTGTGGTACACACATGCGATGGAATATTACTCAGTCATAAGAAAGAATGAATCTTGTTTTTTGTGACAACTTGGCTGGGCCTAGAGGGCATTATGCTAAGTGAAATAAGTCAGGCAGAGAAAGACAAATACCATAAGATTTCACTTACATGTGGAATCTAAAAAAAAAAAACAAAAACAAAACCCCAACAAAGCAAAATAAATCAACAAAAAACAGAAACAAACTCATGGATAGAGAACATTTCAGTGGCTGCCAGATGGTAGGAGGGTTGTGGGGATGGGTGAAAAAGGGGAGGGGACTTAGAAATACAAATTTCCAGTTATAAAAGAGTCACGGGGATGTAAAGTACAGCATGGAGAATATAGTTAATGTTGTAATAACTATGTATGCTGTCAGAATGTAGTCAATAATATTGTAATAATTGTGTATGCTGTCAGATGGGCACTAGACTTACCAGGGTGATCACTTCATAAGTTATATTAATGTCTAATCATTATGCTGCATACCCAAACCCACATAGTATTGTATATAAATTATAATTGAAAAATTAAAAAAAATGTTTTAAAAGTGGTACATATATACAATGGACTACTACTCATTCATACAAAAAATGAAATCTTACCATTTGTGACAACATGGGTGGACCTGGAGTGTATTATGCTCAGTGAAATAAGTCATACACAGAAAAACATACCATATGATTTCACTTGTGTGGAATCTAAAAAACAAAATAAATCAGTGGACAAAACAGAAACAAACTCATAGATACAGGGAACAAACTGCTGGTTGGTTGCCAGATGGAAGTGAGTCTGGGGGGCTGGATGACAAAGGTGAAGGGATCAAACTGTCAGTTATAAAATAATCGCAGGGATGCACAGGGAATAGAGCCAATAATCTTGTAATAACTATGTGTGGTGTCAGGTGGTACTGGTTTTATCCAGAGGATCACCTTGTAAATTAAATAAATGTCTAAAAACTGTGCTGTGCACCTGAAACCATAATGTTGATTTTCAACTGTAATCAAAACTTAATTATTTTATTCTTTTTAAATAGAAAGAAAACATTTGCCAACCTTTGTTCCAGACATACTTTTTTTTTTTTTTTTTTTTTTTTTTTTTTTTTAATTTAAATGAATGTTCAAGTACAGTTTTCACCCCCTTACTCCCATTCAAGTCAGACATACTTTTTACTGGGTCTGTAGTGTTTCTTTAAGTGGCTAAATAGCCATCTCTACATTGATGTAAGGGAACAGTACCACCGAACTTATTGTGCTAAAATATAATAGCACAAATAAGAAGCCATCAGTGCCCTTCAAGGGTTTACATGAGCCATTTACAAATGATATTAGGTAGATGCTATGGGGAAAAACCCAGTCCTGATCGTATTTCTCCTCTCTGCAAAAGCCTTCAATGGCTTCCATCTGCCCGCAGAATAAGGATGTGCTTCTGAGAGTTGCATTCCAGGTTCCCCGTTGCCTAGTCATCTTTCTAACATTATTCGTCAGCACGGTGCATCGTGTGATCTCATCAAATAGCTACTCTTGTTTCCTATACATGCCTGCAGTCCCCCACATGGAAGCCTTTGACTAATCCCAGGGGCTCTCCCAAGAAAAACTGGACATTCTCTGGGCACAAACTCAGTCCAGCTTCAGAGGAGCAGAACGATGTCTCTTCCCCTCCTGGGTGATTTCCTTCCCAGATTCCTCGCCTCTTCCTTTTCAGTGGGAGTCAGGTCTTCTTCCCTGATCCCTGCACTCCAGGATGGCACGCCTCACCTAGCTTACCCGTGTTTAAGTCCCAGCCCCGCCTGGAGACTCCTCGAAAGCAAGGCTTGTGTCTTATTCATCTTTAAGGCCCTCTATCAACAAGCTAGACACACCACATAATAGACACCCAGTACATACTTGTGAAAGGAAGGAAGAGTGGAAGGAACAAAAAAGGAAGGAAAGAAGGAATTTAAAATATTGTAAAGTTCTCTGGGTACTTGAAGGATGGGGTGTTCTTTAAGACATGACTCCTAGCTCTGACCAAGTGGTTCAGTTGGTTGGAGTGTCATCCTGTACACCAAAAGGTTGTGGGTTTGATTCCCGTTTAGTGCATATATCTAGGTTGTGGGTTCCATCCCTGGTAGGGGTGCATATAGAAGGTAACAGAATAATGATTCTCTCATATTGATGTCTCTCTTTCTTTCTCTCCCTTCTTCTGTCTTTAAAATTAATACATATATCTTCAGGTGAGGTTTAAAAAAATTTAGGAAAAAAACAAATTCCCCCTTGAATTTTCAGGGAAGGTCTCCTGGCTGGCTGAGAGCTTTTAAGCAGCCCAGAAAGCCAGACCTGTTGGTCCAGTTCTCTTTGGCTGGAGGTCTTGTCCAAACTGCAGGTACCTTCTCTTTGTGTTTATCTGTCCAGTAATCGGTTATTTCCATACGAGGAGCTGAGCACCAGCTGCCCTCCATCCCTCTTGACTCTGACATTTGACATAACCCAGCGCCTGCAGAGCAGAGTGAGTGGGGACCCATTGGCTGGGGCAAGGCACACTCAGGGCTGCAGTCAAACCAGTTGGGCTTGGTGGCTTCTTTTGCCCTCTGTGCTGGGAGCAGTGTCAGGCCTCAGAAAGCCCTATGAGAATAACGTCCCTGTGAGGATACTGATCATCACTACTCTAAAGGGTTGTTGTGAAGCTTTAACCAAAAAATTGCTAAAAACATCTTTGCGAAGTGCTGTGTAGATGGGCCTCTTGTGGGGACTGGCAAAGTGAGAATAGGAGGAGAGAGACTGGCTGAAGCTCAGCTAGCTAAGCTGTCTGGTTGAAGCACTCTTTCTCCCGGAATCCAAAAAGTGGTCTCAGGACTTCGTGTCTTTTGGATTTCCTTTCTCATGTAGAAAATAAATAAAGGGATGTATTTCTGGTGAAGAAGCATCCTTTTTCCCCTATGGGGATTCTCTTCCAGCCTAGAGGTATGTTTTCCTCTCCGATGGCTGCCTGAGAAACAGTGGAGGCTGGAGGAGAGCAGAAGCTCAGTAGTCATGTGGCCCTGCATCCGTGTGACAGATGGATGGGTGGACCAGGCTGACATCTACTGAGCACTCACCCTGCGCCAGGCTCTGAGCTATTTTACTTGTTATCTCATTTAACTTCAAGAGTGGTGAGAATTTGTGTGTGTGTGTGTGTATTTTTTTTTTTTGTCCTCACCTGAGGTGGAGCGAGAAGAAGGGAGAGAGGATTTAGAGAGAGAAGGGAGGAAGAATTGGAGCAAAACATTGATGTGAGTGAGAAACATTGATTGGTTGCCTTTGTACACACCCTCACCAGGGACTAAACCCACAACCTAGGCATGTGCTTTGACCAGGAATCGAACCCATGACCCTTCCGTTTGTGGGATTATGAACAATTAACTGAGCCACATCGGCTGGGGCAAGAGTGGTAGGATTTTAAAACTCTGTGATTTTCTTCTTGCTTGAATTTTAAAAACAATAAGTATGTTTCATTAAAAAGTAATAGCCATTATCAAGATCTAGGTGTTGCTATTCCCATTTTCACATAAGGAAACCAAGGCTCAGAGAGGTTAGAGGACTTGCTTGAGGTCACACAGCCAATGGATACTAGAATCAGGAATTGAACCCAGCTCTGACTAACACCAGGTCTGACTTTCCCTAATACCCATCCTACCACCAATGGAAGGGGATGGAGACCAGAAGGACACACTTTTGTTTGGAAGCTTCCCACTCCTGCCTACCTGATACTTACCTGCATACCCAACCAGAAGGAGTAGGATTTCTATTTTCTCTCTTCTCTGTATTCTTGCTACTCAAATCTGTAGCATCAACATCACCTGGAGCTTACTAGAAAGGCAGAATTTCAGGCCCTCCCCCAGACCTATGAATTAGAACTCAGTTGTTAACAAGACCTCTGGTGATACGATGCCCACTAAAGTCTGAGAAGCCGGGCTCTGCATCAAACCATCCCTCTTCCTTCTTGTCAGTTAAGCCTTAATAGCAGGTGAAGTAATGGAGAGAAAGGTCAGCCTCATTCTAAGGAGATCTAAATTAGGAGATTACTCACAATGCTTGCTGGGGTTCACCAACATCTAAAACTTGACTCCAGGCCCTAGAAAAATTGTGGGATGGAATCTACAACAGGTGCGTGAGCCTGTAGACAATGGTTTGGCAGTTCACACTCGGAACCTACTAGAGTTCACCATGAGAAAAAGAACCATTCCAAATTGAGCACAGTTTCTTTCTTTGAAAAGTAATTAAAAGTTTATTATAGCAAAGTGGTTGTAAAGAATCTCATGAGCAAATATGAAGGTGAGTTGTTATTGAACTGGTAAGTGGTTATATACGTGATTGTAGTGTCTACCACCAAGTCTGGGGTGACGTTTAGATTGCATCACTTCAGGGCTTGTCTCCAGCCTCAGACGGGTTATTAGTGACTTTGAAGACATGAGGAGCATTCCACTGGAATTTCTTATGGACATAATTGTAATTCATGGCAGATAGATTATTATAATCAGGCCCTGTTAGAAGTGATTCAAGTCAGTTCATGGGGGCCTGGAGCCAAGTGCCACGGCAGGTGTATTCTCTCCCTTTGTGCCAGGCTAAGAAAATTTGTCCTGATGAGACCTGCAGGCAGTGTCAACGAATGAGAGGGCAGTGCCAGAGGCCTATCCCCAGTGCAGGCACTAAGGGGGCATTGTATGCACAGAATTTAAACACAATAACAGGCATGCTCTTCCAGGAGCATGCCCACGCCTTTCCTTTCCCCCTTCTCTTCTCCCACAGGTACTCATCTCCTAAACTCTGAGGGACCTCACGAGACTTGCAACCAGGGGAGCAATGGGAGCAGCAGCTTGTCCCAGGCTGACCCCCTGATCCTGTCTCCAAGGCCCCCTTGTCTCTGACTTTCCAGTGGGCTGACCGCAGTCTCACCTTGACTCGCTTTTTCCCATTATCTTTCTAGGGAGTCAAAGCAGCCTTTCCTAGGCTCTCTCCTGTTGCTTCTTCCATCCTAGCTAAGCCCTTCCTTGTTTCACTGTCCCCTGCTTTAATAAACATCCTCTCAAAATCACCCGGACTCATACTGTGGAATCTTTTCTGCATGAAGTCAAGAACCCACACACTTACAGGCCAGCCTGAGGCAGACTGCTTTAGGCCAGTAACAACCTTAATATACACACACACACACAACTGGTAAAAGTCAGTCTTTTTTTTTTTAATCACTGTGCACAAGCAATTCTGCACAATGTCAGGGATAAAATACTCTTCCTTGGAAAAATCTGTATTAGTCTAGGTTCTAAATGATTGCTGTTGAGTAAACTTCAAATTAGCACATTTAAAAATTACTTATCCTTGAATAAACATTGTATTCTGCCTGGAAGTTAATTCGGAGGACTCTCAGTTGAAGAGCCAGCCCCTACCGCCGGTGCGCTCGGCTGCAGGTGTTTGCTGTGTGGTAAGTTTGTAAGGTTCAGGGTTGTGTGAGCTTTTGTTGACCGCAGTAAGGCCTCCAGTCCCTGAGATACCACATCTCCCTGCTGTTTAAGTGGGTTAGAAGTAAGCAGTGATTGTAAAACATAAAGAAGCAGAACTTCTGTTATTCCAGGTGACCATTTGGAGTTTTTATTAGCATTTAAAATTTTAAACAGTGCAATAGTGTAAGAACTGTGAAGTGCAATACATTTACACATCATCTATGTATGTGAATGTGAACATATGTATATGAATAAAAATATAAAATACTCTAATATTCAAAGAATATCATGATGAGTGTAAATTATTACAGCAGCCCTAGTGTAAGGTTGTTCTCTGATGGGCGTCCCTGTGGTAGATAGGCATGGAGCTCTGGGTGACAGCCAGCAGGATTGTGCTTGCTTCTAACGCTTCCTCTCCAGCCCATTTCCTGGTGTCCTTCCTTCCGGTCCTGCCTTCGTCTGTATTCCTGGTCTGGGTGCTGATACCCTAGAGGTGGGCATCTGCTCCTCCTTTCCCTTCCCAGCCTAAGACATGCTCCCTGCTTTACAGGTGACTCAGAGCTTAGCACAGAGATATAGCAATGACAGAATAAAAATTCAAAATGACCTGGACAGTTTGGAATGCTATACTGAAAGCGGGCAGATAGGCGTGAAGGTGAAGATCCCACTTCAGGTTAAAAAATTCAGAGTCATGAAAAAATATTGGGGCATGATGGATATGTTAACTTGACTGTGAGATGGTTTCATGGGTATGTGTGTGTGTTAAGTCGCACATTTTAAATGTGGGCAGTTTATGCATGTCAATTATAACTCAATAAAACTGTTTTTAAAAGATAATGACAAATGGACCAATAGAGAGAGGGGAGCCCTGACTTGGCTGCAGCACCTTTGAGAAAACTTGGGAGGTTCCAGTGACTATGTTTGTAATTTGACCTTAAATAAATGTGAAGTTTTTGCTAAAGAAGCTAATGGAATCACAATGTCCAGATTCAGGAAGTGTGAACAGCACCACACCTGGATACTACACTCTGTTCTGGGTACCATAATTTAAAGTGTTGTGTCCCAGGGTCTCACCATTAAGTGACCAGGAGATAAGATTTGGAGCCTCTTTTGGATCCAAATTACCTGGGTTCTTCAACACACCTCCATCCCTGCTGATGATCTTCACATTCCTTCTGGAGAACGTAATCCTGACTTGAGATGGATGTGAGAAATTCATAGCTCCCCTCCTCCAGGGGCTTGGAACTTCCACAAAATGGTCAGGGTCCTGTGTAAGTTCCCTGTACTCTCTTCTTATCCTTCTCAAGCAGGGTACCCTCTGTGTGGCATAGTGATGATGGACTGTGGATGCTATGCGACTCACTAGGTATGCCAGTGTAATTCTACCCTTCTTCTCTCATTAGGAAAGCCTGAGGAATGCAAGGTAGTGAGGAAGATGTTATCATGGAAATAACCTTGAATCTGCTCTAACTTGTAAAAGTACTAACCTTGCATGCCCTTGAATACTCTATGATCATTAACCAATTACCAGCAATGCACATCACAACTGGTGGGGAAATGGCAGTGTGTTGAGTTGACCATCCAGAGGCTGAAAACTGGACTCCAGGAAGCGCTGAATCTATCTTAGAGCAGTAGCCCATGCAGCACCCTTAGCTTGGCTCTGTTGCTATCTCTCCATCTCTTGATGCTGTGTTGGAAACAGTGGGCCTAGCCTTTGGGCTGGTCCTTGCGCCTGATACCTTAGCATTGGCTGCTGAATCTTGCTTGATTGCCCTGTTATGCTCATTTTCCTTTGGCTATAGGAATGTGCCATAGGCACACTGGAGAACACCAGAACAGTGAGATTTTCAGAAACTTGTATAAGGAACTGTTGGAGGAGCTGAGAGTATTTAACTTGGAGAGGGGAAATGAAGGGGAAACATGGCAGTAGTCTTCAAGTTCTTGAAGGGCTGATGTGACCAGGCCTGTTCCATTAGACGATCCAGAGAGCCAAATTACATTATAAGAGTATGTTTTTCTGGAAGGCAAACTCCAGCTTAACATGAGGAGGAAGGTGGCGGTTATTGGGACTGGCCAACAATGAACTGATTGTTCTTGGAAGCAGCAAACTCTTTTTCACTATGGAAATTAGAAAATGCATGGTCAGGGATGGACACAAGGGGTTTCTGTACTTGTATATTCTGTTAAAGATTCTTCCTTCAGGCTCTAGGATTCCATATTTCTAAAAGCCCTTGTTTTCTTAAACTTCTGAGATTCCTGTTTAGACTGTTAAGTACAACCTGAGTATATATACCCACTTTCTCTCAGGGAGCTCAGCACTTCCCTGCATATCGCCAAACTTCTTTTCATCATTTCTCTGCTTCCGTGGCCAGGATTTCTCTTTCCCACATTGCAGGAGTATGCAGTTGGGGCCTAGACATACTGTGCATCACACCAGGTTTCACTCATTCTGGGTGTTAGGTTATGTCTTGAGATAAGGTTACTTCATGCTAGCCCATGACCTTGTCTATTCAAATCATGGCTTTAACATGGGGAAGCACAGGACTCTAATGGGAACACTGGGAAACCAGAAGCAGGGGGTAAGGGGCCTAATCCTCCTATGTCTCTCTCTCTCTCACCCAGGGAATGGGTATATATTGTTCTTTATCACCTCCACTATGAGCCGGGAGATGAATCAGATAACAGCAGTGACATCAATAATCTTGTAATTGTTCTGATTTTTAAAAAAATCCTTATCCAAGGATATGTTTTTATTGATTTGAGAGAGAGAGAGAGAGAGAGAGAGAGAGAGAGAGAGAGAGAAACACTGATGTGAGAAAGAAATGTAGATCGGTTTCCTCTTGTACACACACCTACCAGGGATCAAATTCATACATAACATAGGTGTGTGCCCTGAGCAGGGATTGAATCCACAATATTTTGGTGTATGGGATGATGCTCCAACCAACTGAGCCACCTGGCCATGGCTAACCTTGTAATTCTTAATGTCGCAAAACACAGAACTAAGACATGTCATAATGCGTAGACCTCATTTTGTGTAAAATACATTGTTTCATGTTGCATCATATTATGGATAGTTACGATATTTTATTCTTTGGGAGAAAGGACAGTACATTTCCACAATGATAATAATATATCACACAGAACCCACCCCCCCTGCCCACACCGCCACCATGCCATTGTGCCAATATCTGTGCCATTGTGACTTTTGGCAACAGAACTGTGAGGAATTTCCACTCATACTCCCTTGGCCCAGAAGACTTCCTGGGGTTCCTCAAGTATCTTCTCCAATGTGTTCCAGGAACACCTTGTGCTTCCCTTATAGCACTCCTCATGCTGCATGGTGATTGCCAGTTCAACTCTTCCTTTGGGAACTTGTGGTAATCCCAGTGCCTATAGGTCATAAACCTATACTTGCTGAATTAAATTGAAAGGCTTATATGCAAAGCTCAATAGTGTTCCCATTTGGTTCACTTTAAAATATCTGCTAAAAGAATAGTTACAGCTAAAAAGGACCTTTGGAAGCCCAAGCCTCTCATTCTGAAAAGTAGGAGTTTGAAGCTTAGAAAGACAAGGATTGACCACTGAGCCAGTATCAAAGCCCCAGTCTTTCAAAATCCAATGTGGTTCCTTTCCACGGTACACCTCCGAACTCAATCATGTTTTCTTTCTCTATTTCCAGCCTCATTAACTTCGTGTGCCACACCTGCTTCAAGAGGCAGGAGAAGCTCCATCACTGTGGGCAGTGCAAGTTTGCCCGTTACTGTGACCGCACCTGCCAGAAGGATGCTTGGCTGAACCACAAAAATGAGTGTTTGGCCATTAAGAGACATGGGAAGGTACCCAATGAAAACATCAGGTCAGAGCTGGGCCCTGGGGTAATGTGTGGGATTTCCAAATGTCAGAGGTGGGTGGTGGCAGTGGCAGCATTCCCAGGCCCAGGGAAGCTGGGCTAAGTGCAAGTCAGGACAGAGCCTTAAAGAGACTAAATATGGTCACTTCTGTGAACTCCCTTTAGGTCTGGGGGACCATCTAAGAGGGAGAATGGGTTAGCAGCTCCAAACTGTAGACACTGGCTGGAGCTGGCTGCAGACTCATTCTGTATGGCTTCCTAATATTTAATTTTAAAAAGTTGATCTGCCAATGTTCAAAAATTGAAAAATTTCACATTAAAAAAAAAAAGAGGTTTTCTGGCCTCTCTTGAAAAAACAAAATCTGTAGATTTGGCAAAACGGGTTAGAGCTTAATGGCATCTGCCCCTTTCACAAAATACTGAGCTTTTCAAGTAACCACAGGCCCACTGGTTATGGTGGTTGTACACGCAGCCCTCTGTACCCACTCCACCTGAGAGGCACTTGTATTTGCAACAATTAGTGGCCTCCCCTGGTGACCATCACCAGAAATCTCAGGGCTAACTAACACCCAGAAAGCCCCAGTTCAAGAGCTCCCAAGTCCTGGAGCTCACCTATGGCGTGGCCCGACGCAAGGCTGCAGGTAGGTGCTTGTGAAGCTGATGGTGGAGAGCAGAGGAGAAGGTGAAGGTGAAGGTGAAGGTGGGATTTTCACCACGTGTGTAGGATGTGCAGTTAAAGTGCAGACTGGCATCACCATGTGCCGGTCCTTTTCAGGAAACTGCAAAATGAAATGGCTCTGTTAGCCTCTCCGACCCCCTTACTTCCATCTGTTGAAATCCTACTCCTTTTTTCTTTCTTGTTATTTCACATACAGTTGTATGCATGTATGTATTTATTTAAGTTTCTGCTTTATTGAGTTATAATCAATATAAAATTGTAAGATATTTTTAAGTATATTTTGTTGATTATGCTATTATAGTTGTCTCAGTTTTTCTCCCCTTTATTGTCTACCACCCTGCAGCTTCCCTCCCACCAGCACTTCCCACCCCCTTAGTTCATGTCCGTGGGTTGTATATATAAATTCTTTGGCTTCTCCATTTCCTGTACTATTCTTAACCTCCCCCTGCCTATTTTGTACCTACCATTTATGCTTCTTATGCCCTGCACCTTCTCCCCCTCCCCACTGATAATCCTCCATGTGATCTCCATTTCTGTGATTCTGTTCCTGTTCTAGTTTGTTTGCTTAGTTTGTTCTTATTTTTATTTGTTTGGTTTTGTAGGTTTGGTTGTCGATAGTTGTGAGTTTGTTGTCATTTTACTGTTCATAGTTTTGATCTTCTTTTTCTTAGATAAGTCCCTTTCAAATTTCATATAATAAAGGTTTGGTGATGATGAACTCCTTTAACTCAACCTTATCTGAGAAACACTTTATCTGCCCTTGTATTTTAAATGATAGCTTTGCTGGATAGAGTCATCTTGGATGGAGGTCCTTGCCTTTCATGACTTGGAATACTTCTTTCCAGCCCCTTCTGGTCTTCAAGGTTTTTTTTTTGAGAAATCAACTGATAGTCCTATGGGGACTCCTTTGTGGGTAACTGTCTCCTTTTCTTTTGCTACTTTTAATATTCTCTCCTTGTCTTTAATCTTGGGTAATGTAACTATGATGTGCCTTGGTATGTACTTCCTTGGGTCCAACTTCTTTGGGACTCTGAGCTCTCCGGACTTTTGAAAGTCTATTTCCTTTGCCAGATCGAGGAAGTTCTCCTTCATTATTTTTTCCAATAAGTTTTCAATTTCTTTCTCTTCCTCTTCTTCTTCTGGCACCCCAATGATTCAGATGCTGGAACATTTAAACTTGTCCCAGAGGTTCCTAAGCCTCTCCTCATTTTTTAAATTCCTGTTGCTTCATTCTGTTCTGGTTGAATGTTTATTTCTTCCTTCTGCTCCAAATCATTGATCTCTGAGTCCTAGTTTCCTTCCCTTCACTATTGGTTCCCTATTTTTCTTTATTTCATTTTGTATAGCCTTCACTTTTTCCTCTATTTTGTGACCACACTCAACCATTTTTGTGAGTGTCCTGGTTACTGCTGTTTTGAAATATGTGTCTGATAGGCTGGCTAGCTCTTCATCACTTAGTTCTTTTTTTGGAGCTTTGATCTTTTCTTCCCATTGGGCCATATTTTTTTTTTTTCTGGGAGCACCTGTTATGTTGTAAGGGGCAGAGCCTTAAGTACTCACCACGGCAGGGCAACCCATTTCATTGCTGCATTGTGGCACTGTGTGTCTGGGAAGAGGTCAGAGAGGGAACAATGCTGATTGCTCAGCTCTCTGCCAGCTTTCAGTCACTTCCCTGGCTGCCCAGAAGCAAATTGGGTCCTTCTGGTGCTGATTCCTGGGTGGGTGGGCTTGTGTACATTCTAGGACTCTGTGGGTCTCTCCAGTGAACTCTTCTGTGAGGCTGGGAGTTTCTCCTGCCATTACAACCCTTACAGACTTTTTACAGCCAGAGGTTTTGAGGCTTTATTTCCCTGCACTGGATTCCTGGGTTGTTCAGTCTGTCTTGCTCCCTGGTTGTTCCTCTTGGTTTATCTGCATGCAAATGTGGGACCTCCTGGTCTTCCAGCTGCCACCTTGCCACATGTCCTCCTTGCACAGACTGCCCATCTCTGCCTCTCCTACCGGTCTGGATGACTTTCTTCTTTAATTCCTTGGTTGTTGGACTTCCATACAAATTTTCTAGCATTTCTGGTTGTTTTCTGTTTTTGAATTTGTTGTTGTTCTTTTTTTGGTTGTGTGAGGAAGCAAAGCATATCTACCTATGCCTCTATCTTAGCCAGAACTAAATTGTAAGGTATTTAAAGTGTGCATTGTAGTGATTCGATATATATGTACATGGTGAAAGGATTCTCCCCATCTAGTTAACTAACACATCTATCACATCACATATTTATCTTTTTGTGTGAGTGTGAGAATATTTAATTTCACTTTTAGCAAATCTCAATTATAAAATATTGTGTTATCAATACAGTCGTCATGTTTTCCATTAGATTCTCAGAGCTTATTCATCTTGTAACTGAAAGTTTGTACCCTCTTACTAACTTCTCCCTATTGCCCCCACCACCCATCCCTGGCAAACACTTTTCCATTCTTTGCTTCTATAAGTTTGACTGAAAAAAATTCCACATATAAGTGAAATTATGCACTATTTGTCTTTCTCTCTCTGGCTTGTTTCACTTAGCATAATGCCCTCAAGTTCTAGCCATGTTGTCGCATGTGGCAGGATTTCCTCCTTTTTCATGATTGAATATATAAGATGTCACATCTTTTTCCATTCATCTGCTGATGGCCATTATGTTATTCCCATGTCTTGACTAGTGTGAGTAATGCTGCAGTGAACATGGGGGGGCAGGTATGTCTTTGATATCTTAGTCTTTAAGGCCAGAAGCAAATGTTATCTCCTGTGATGAAGAGGTCGCTCCCTCCAGCTGCACAGTCCCAGTTGGTAATTTCTTCTCATACTGGGTTGAAATGTGTCACCCATTAGTCTCTACTCTCTGAGCTTTGTGACATTCTTCCTAATATTTGGAGGTAGCAGACACCTCAAACTGAGTCTTATTTTCCCCAGTTCTGTCTTGGCCTCCATGTGGGGGCATCTTGGCTCTTAGGCACCTGGGGTGCCCAGCAGGGCAACTCTATAGAAATAGCCCTGTGACCCAGAGGAGAGAAAAAAAGGGCTGTGTTTTGTCAAGGGGGTTTCTCTTCAGAGGCAGGATTTTCCCTAGGCCACCATCCCTCCCTGGTAATCGGCTAGCCTGCAGTCAGTGAATGGCAGAGAGTTGCCAAAGTGTCCCTTGGTTACAGGCTTCATCTTGTGGGTATGGGCTGTTTAATAGTCAACAGAGGGGCCCTCTCTGCCCTCAGGATTAAACATACCCCTGTGTCCCACACTCAGCCCTGTGCTTTCCTGAGCCCTCAGCTCCAGCCAGGCCTGATCCTTCCCTGCTTCCAGCTTATGCCATGCTCGAGGCTGCATCTAGGCCTTTGCTTATACTGCTTCCTCATCTAGATGCCTTCTTTACCTTCTCTTTATCTAATCATTAAGAATATAAGTAAGTTCACACATGATGTGGACATCCATTACCTCCCTTTGGCTTCTAAATACCTCTGGAGCTTAGCATGGCATGGACTAGTTATTATCCTCATTTTACTGGTAATTAGATAAGTTCAGGGAGGTCACACAGTAAGGAATGGAAACAGACTTGAACTCAGGCCATTAGATTCTTTCAGTGCGCATCTCGGTCATACTACCAGGAGAGACCTAGGCTGCCATACCTCACAGTGTCGCCAGACCTTTTTCGTGGTCTCCTAGAACCCCATGTGGCCTGGCTTCTGTCAACCTCTTCACTTTTATTTACTTTTCACTTCTCACTCATGTTCCAGCTTCCTCAGCCTTCTTGCTATTTCTCCTTCATATACTCACTGCTCTTTCCCCATCAGTATAGAACTGGCTCCTGTTCATTCCACTTTCAGCTGAGGGTGACTCCCCTATGCCACCTCCCCTGATTCCCTGGCTTCTCTTCCACCTCCTGCCACTTTCTGTCATGTCACCCTATTCTATTTTCTGCATAGCATTTAACCCTAGTTTAAATAATCTTTAATAAGTTTTTGTCTCCCCCACTATAACAAACTTCATGATAGAATAAATTCTGTCTAGTTTAGAGCTGTATATTGGGCCCCATACTATAGCATGTTTTAGGGAGTCAGTAAGTGTTTGCTGAATGAACAAATGCAGTGGGGTCTCTGTAATCCTGCCCCTCTCCACAGGCTGGCTGCACGTATCATGTGGCGGGTGGAGAGAGAGGGTAGTGGGCTCACAGAGGGCTGCCTGGTCTCCGTGGACGACCTACAGAACCATGTGGAGAACTTCGGGGAAGAGGAGCAGAAGCAGCTGAGAGTGGACATGGACACTTTCTTGCAGTACTGGCTGCCCCAGAGCCAGCAGTTCAGCATGCAGTACATCTCGCACATCTTTGGCGTGGTATGATTTCTCATGAAGTGGGTGTGGGTGACAGCTGGGGTTGTCCAACAAAGAAGTATTCAGATGTTGCCAGGCCAGAGTGGGGAGGAAGGGCCAAGAGCTGCAGGGAGACAGAGCCCTAAAGTGAACAACTGTCATCTGGTCCTCTGTCTTTCTTGTCTTGCTTACTATGAGGTTATTCCTGACCTATCTGAATTTGGCAGCCCAACACAAATATTCCATTATCTCTCTTTTAAAAAAATGTATTTATTTATTTTTAGAGAGAAGGGAAGGGAAGGAGAAAGAGAGGGAGAGAAACATCACTGTGAGAGAGATACATTGATTGGTTGCCTTTCACGCACCCCAAGTGGGGACTTGGCCCACAAGTCAGGCATGTGCCCTAACTGGGAATCGAACCTGTGACCTTTCCATTCATAGGTCGGCACTCAATTCACTGAGCCACACAAGCCAGGGCACATTCCATGATCTCTGAATGGTAGATTTGGATGATATTTTTCCTTCTTGTTGATTTGCACTTCCCGTATTTCCTCCTTTCCACACTGAAGACAAAGACCCAATACCATCCCTTCCTGCCTAATTAGTTACTTTGGGGAAAAAAATGTCCTTCCTTTTCCCAGATCTGATGGGCAGGGTAATGGGGAGCCTAGAGTGGTGGGTATGGAAGCCAGAGACAGGAAAATAAGGTCTTTTAGAGTGCCCTGCCTTGTAGCAACAAAGCCAGGCCTCTTGTAGTCATCAGAGTCCAGGAGGTAGGGATGGGAGTCCTGAGGATCAGGAGGCCTTGGGCAGTGTGGGTAGTTGTCTTCCATGTTCTCTGGTGTTGGTGAACTGAACAGGGGGGTTATTGTAATAACAACAACAGCATGATCACAACCAACATCTTTATCATGTGCTTAGCATGTACCGGTGCTTCTATAATAGAGTTTTCCAGAGAAACAGAACTATCTGTCTGTCTGTCTGTCTATCTATCTATCTATCTATCTATCTATCATCTATCATCTATCTATTGAGAGGAGAAGATTTATTTTAATGAATTAGCTCTTGAGATTGTGGAGGCTTGTTAAATTCAAAATCTGCTGATAAGCTGGTAGGCAGGACACCCCCCTCCAAAAAAGAGTCGCAGTTTGAGACCAAAGGCCGACTGCCCGCAAAATTCCTTCATGATCAGGGAAAGTCAGTCTGTGTTCTATTAAGTTTGTTAACTGATTGCATGAGGTCATCTACACCGTGCAGGGTAATTTGCTTTACTCAAAATCTACTGATTTAAATGCTAATCTATCCAAAAACACTTTCACAGAAACATAGAGGAAAACGTTTGACCAAATATGTGGGCACCACACATAAAATTAACGATCACATCTTACCATGTATTATTTTGTGCAATCTTTACAATACAAGGTACAGTTTTTGCTTTTAACATTCCTACTTTATAAACAGAAAGCCTAGGCCCAGAGGGGTTATATGATTTCCACAGTGAGCTGGTGTCCATGCCAGGGCTAGCAGCAGTCTGCTTGGTGGCAGAGTTGCTAATCTTAGCTGTTAGGCTCCACAGGCTTGGGGTGAATGAGTGTCATAGACCATTCTGGGTATCCCCAGGTGGCATGGCGACTATAGCCACAGAATGGCATAATCGCCAAAGTGTAGAACTGAAAAGATAATAGAAATCATCTAGTCCAACCTACAGATGGGGAAACCCGGGCTCAGAGAAAAAAGAAATTTAACTAAGGTAACACAACTTGTTAGTGGTGTTGACAGGCCTAACTTTACCTCCTTGCTGAAAGGCCCAGGAGACTGAATGGGGGAAGTGACAGTCCTCCAATATCAATAACAAATAGCCATGTGCTACACATATGAATATACATGTATCAATGTATATTATAGTATGTATAGTATATATTTATATTATTTATAGATAACGCAGACATTTCTGTGCAGTTGTTAATTTATTTTAAGTTATACTTATGTATTTTCGTATTCTGATAGCAGATATTTGGAACCTGTTTCTATAAAGAACCACTTGTTTTTAAGGAAAAGGAAATAAAGGGAGTGCCATAAATAACCAACTTAATTTGCCTTGAATTCAGACATAAATGTTACACTCATCAGAGTTTAAGATTGTGAACTGGGGGTATAAACATTCAGCAGACACAAATAATAAGAAAAAGATGTCAATTTTATCTTATGAGCAGCTATAGGAGTTGAGGGTGGGTAGACCAAGAAAGCAGAGGCGGGGGAGATACAGACGCGTGCACAGGCACCCCCACTAAGGCAGAGTAGTGCACCGAGAGAAACCAAACAGAGACTGGGGAAGGCTCGTGTGACACCCTGACAGAGGAAAGGGAGACACTCTCAGAACCAACATTTCCATCTTTGGCCTTTTTAGAAAATAGCTACCTCACACTTTCAAGATGGTGTTGTATTTTAGCAAATATGAGACCTGCCCATGGCACTAATCTTGAGGATCATTTGGAATCACACAGAGAATAGGAGACTGTTTTATTTCTACATTCTCTAAGCATTTCTAGGATTAGACTTGGTTTTGAATATTTTATTATCTTTTAAAAAACTTCCAGTAGCAGGATGGTGTTCTGTCCCTAGTCTGTGTCTGTTGGCTGACTCGTGTATCTTTTCCTCTGGGTAGATTAACTGCAATGGCTTCACGCTCAGTGATCAGAGAGGCCTACAGGCAGTGGGCGTGGGCATCTTCCCCAACCTGGGTCTGGTGAACCACGACTGCTGGCCCAACTGCACCGTCATATTTAACAATGGCAAGTGAGTATGTCTTTCACTGTGGGGGGGTGTGATGGGGATGGCGAGGCCTTCTGATGTTTTTTTACACTTGACTTAAGCCAAAGGTAAACTGTTGAACCTGAACTAGCATGGATTTCAAATGGGAAGAAAATAGAAATTTCATTTAGAATAATTGTGGCTAGGAGAAAGGTAATGAGGGGCATAGCAAAGAATTCCACATGGGTAATTTCTGAGTCTTTTAGTGTTTCTTGAGCTAGCCTAGATATGTCAGATAAACCTCTAACTACTATTTTAAAACTTGATGCCTTGAATTACCTATGTAGAGGTCATTACAAAACATCACCAACAGAGAAGGCACTTGGCAGAAGCATGTATCAGTCAAGATCTCAGCAGATATCAGAAGGCATGCTCAGAGTCTACCTGAAAGGAATTTAATAAAAGGATAATTTATAGAAGTGTGGGTAGCATTTAAGCAACTAATAAGGAATGGTGAGGTGTCCAGGGTCTAGCAGCAGCATGAAACTGTTATTACCTCTAGACCTGGGAGGGAAAGATGTACTGTTGTGGTTGGTGAGAGCCCCAGCCATGGGAGAGGCCCTTTCTCCCCACTCCCCCACCAGCTTGGCTGTGCCTGTAGAGAAATCAGCCACTGTTGGAACCATGGGCAGCAGGGAGGGAGCCAGGAGACTAAACACCCCAACTCTTTCTCCTCTTATTGGCCAACCCCAAGCTGAAGTGAGTGTGCAAAGCAAACAGGGTGAAGAGGTCCTCAGAGGTCAGTCATCAACTGCCCCTCACCCTCGACTCCACCCTGAAGAAGGCCTAGAGGTGACAGAAGGGTAAAGAATGGAGTTTGTGGGTGGAGCACAAAAGGAGAAAAGTCAGCAAACAAGATTAAGATAACTACCCATTGCCCACTACTCAGGCTGAGGGGATTTGGGAGAATGAGGCCTGAACAATATTGCTTTTGCTCTTAGAGACAAGCTCTTAAGACAGATGCAAAGTGACTCTGAGCCATCGGCATTGAGCAGGTTTCCCCCCAGACTTCCTGGAAACCAAAGACAATAGTTTCTGGTTCTGAGCCAAGAATCAGGTCTAAGCCCCAATATAGTAGGGACTCTGATTTCCCTTTTCTTTCCTGTTTCTGGAAGCAATGGCCCACATGACACCAGGCTCTTAAGCAACTGAGAAAGTCACTCAAGACAGGGAAATTTATTTTGCATCCAGATGATAATCTTTTTACAGCATTTGTGTTTCCCTTCCTAAGTTGTCCAGGGTTAACTTGGTTGGCAGAAAGGATCAAATTCAGCTATACACAGGGCTGGCCTTTCTGGATACCCCTCCACTAAGCACTGGTGACCCAGGGCTCTTGTCACTACCTGTGACAGTCACAGGAGCCTGGGAACCCATTTTTTAGGTCATTTCCAGGATCTGCTCTGGTTTCTATGCACCCACTAATTTTGAGCAGCCACATTTTACCTGGGCTTCTTGGTTGTTGTGCAAGAGAAAGTGACTTTTCAGTCTCTGTCTAGCTGCCTGCGTAGTGGAAAGAACACTGGTCATGATGTTAGGGGCCCAATTTTAACCCCGACAATTTTTATCTGCTACCTATGTGACCTAACCAGTCTCCATACATAGTTCAAACTCTTTGTGAGGTAGACATCAAAAAAGGCAATGCCTATTTGTCTAAGATACTTGTTAGTGGGATAATAATAGCTTTCCATCATTTTATTTTATTTTATTTTATTTTTTACACTTTTAAAAAAGATTTTATTTATTTAGTTTTTTAGAGAGGGAAGGGAGGGAGAAAGAGAGAGAGAAACATCAATGTGAGGTTGCTGGGGGCCGTGGCCTGCAACCCAGGCATGCGCCCTGACTGGGAATTGAACCTGTGATGCTTTGGTCCGCAGCCTGCACTCAATCCACTGAGCTACTCCAGCCAGGGCAATTTTTTAAAAATATTTTATTTATTTATTTTTAGAGAGAGGGGAAGGAAGGGAGAAAGAGAGGGAGAGAAACATCAATGTGTGGTTGCCTCTCATGTGCCCCCTACTGGGGACCTGGCCTGCAACCCAGGCATGTGCCTTGCCTGGGAATAGAACCTATGACCTTTTTATTCACAGGCCAGCAGTCAATCCACCGAGCCACACCAGTCAGGATAGCATTAAAATGCTATCTACTTTAAAATGCATTGTCTCATGAATCTTGCTGCCAGGTTGTTGATGAGAACACAGAGGCCTGGGGAGGGAAGTCACTTGTCCAGGGCTGCATACTTTTGAACCCAGAACCTCTCATTCCAAATGCAGTGAACTTTCCACTATATCAGGCTACATCTTGTCAAGTGAGCCCAGCTATAGGGGCTGGGATAGAGGTTGTTGTTATGGCCAAAGCTTTGATTGTATAACCTGAAATACTGTGCCCCCTCGCTAGCTGTGCAGGATCAGTCAATGGTAATGATTTCTATTTGGGTGTCTGTTTTGTCTTTCAGTCATGAGGCAGTGAAATCCATGTTTCACACCCAGATGAGGTGGGTCAGTTCTTGCAAACTTCCATGCTCCTCTGACCCACCTCCCTCACTTGCCTGGTTTGCTGGGGCCACCCCTTCCCAAGATTCCATGGCTGCTGTCTGTCTGTAGTGTCCTTCTGCACCCCAGAGTCTCCTCTTTTGGAATGCTGTATTCTTAAGTATTTAAATTAATCATTTTCTTCTTCATGCACCTACCACCTGACATGGCTTTTTGGTACTTTGCTTTCTCTCTTCCCCCTCTTTCACTCCTTACTTCTCTTGTTCCCCCAGCATCGAAGTGTGATAGTCCTTTCTGGCCTACATCATCTTGTTCACATTGTCCCTCTAAACCCTGCTTACCAGGAAATGGGGACTGCTGATATAACTGAGCTATTAAAGGGCTACATGTTTTCTTATCACCCCCAACACCTCACCCAGACTGGTTTCTGAAAATCACACCCATAACTGTGATATTTTAATAAATATTTATTCATAGTATTCTATTTACTGCTTCTGGCCAACTATGAGCCAGCAGTTTGGGTTAGATTTTACTTTTGACTTCTTAATCACAACCAAATGGCCCCAGATAGATCTTTTTTCTCAAGCTGGACTTGAAATACTGGAAATGCTCTTTGGATTTAAAACAAAATGCTGCATGGGAGTTTGGGCTTTAGGAGTGCAGGGGAGAGTGGTTTGTGCACCTTAGCCTGTGTTGGCATGCACTGCATGTGACTTTGAATGATTCACATCATCTCCTGGGCATTTTGGTCCACATCTGTAGAGCAAAGGTCAAGATGAGAGTGTCTAAAGGGACCTTCCAAGTCTCTACAAGAAATACTTAAATTGATTATTACTTGTCGTTCAATTGGCTAAACTATACCATTGCAGAGCATTAGAGATGGAAGGGGCCTGGTGTCCAGGATGGAGTGGTGGTCACTATGCATTCCCTGATCCCCATTCCAAGTTAGTTAAATGGGATGTACATATACGCATTTTTCATATGTAAGTGAAATAAATTTAGTTTAAAAAAATCTCTAATATTATTGAAATAAATTGAGATACTTGGAGACCTTGTAGAAATTGGCTTAACCATGATGGGACATAAAGCTGCTGAAATTCTAACTGATTGGCCATTGAATCTTTACTGAATGGAGATATGTTACTATGCAAAACTGCCTCTGTAAAAGGGGCTGGTGGGTGTAGCATGCTTATTGATCCTACCATGACCGAACACCTGGGAGCCACACTCAACACTGACACAGATATTGCTCATGTGGAACTATTTAGGACATTAGTAGAGTCCTAAAACCAAGGGCTTTGGTGCATCTCACTTCCCATGCATTATAGACTCATGAGGCAGGCTGAAAGCAACCAGATAAGGCTAATATGATGTGGCAAGGCATGAATGGCACTTGAGTTCTAATTTGACTCTGTTGCCAAAGTGCTATGGGACCTTTGGGGAAGTTAATTCACTTCTCTGGGCATCAGTACCCTCATTTGGGAAATGAGGGGGTTGATTCCCTGCAGCTCAAACACACTGGGATTCCAAGCAGAGCTGTGGGTAGAACCACTGGGCACCCCTCTCCCTCTTGCCTTTCATTACTTCAGTAAGAGCTGATGCCAAAAATTAGAGTGGGGAAGAAAGGAAAGAAGGAATAATAGATGAAAGGGAACTTAGATTTTGCTAGGTGCCATATGAGTTGTGTGTGTATATATATATAATTGCATTTATTTGGCATGTCAGTGGACTCCACTTTGGGAGAAAGGTTTTTAACCTTAAGTGGTCACCTCTAGTGCCTGGACATGCATGTTACTGCTGTTCAGTAGTTGCTTAATCAATTGTCACTTCAGCGCATGAGGAAAAGAATGCCTTGAACTAGGATGCTTCTGTGGTGGTGAAATCTTGTCCCACACAGTGTCTAACAGCCTCTCCAGGAGGTAAAAGAAATGACCACGGACCCCTCTGCAGAAGCTCTGCCCAACCTCTGTATCCTGCTACTCACTCTCTGGGCAATGGTTTCCCACTGGGTAGTGAGGCTCTAGAGTACTGGGGAGATACAGGAGCACAGCTTAGGGTCCAGCTTGCAGGGCTCACCACTTGTTTTCTGCAGTTTCTGGCCTTGTGAATGGCTGAGAGGCCCACAGGCTGATCTCTGCTTGATTGGCTTACCTGGATGTCAGTTCTGCAGTGAGCTTTTGCCTTCAGAACATGTTGCATCTATTACATGGCAGTGTGGGTTGTGCTCTAGGTCATTGGAGGGTCAGGTCTAGGCTGGAAGGGGATTGAAATGCCTCTGCTCTTGCTAACTACCTTCAGCTAAAAAGCCCTATCCCTAATAAACACAAAAGTGAATGATGCAGCGGACTAACAGAGCCAGGCTCTGTTTGCTGTCAAGGACCTCCTCAATCAGTCTCCTCACATAATGTGGGCCTGAACCACTGGTTGAGATAAGAAGGGTCTTACAGTTAGACACAGAACAGGCCAAGATTGTGGGTAACTGAATATGTGTGTTTCTGAGGGAGCAGTTCCCAAACTAAGCAGAAATGACTATTGAGTCTTCTCTTGTTTGAGTTTTCATTTTGTTATTATTTTTCCCCCCTTTGTTAACAATCAGTAGCTGATTGGATAATTGCACATGGATAATTGTGGGCATGGGAGCTATGTATGGTTTTAAGACCAAGACCAGTAGTCTACTGGGAATCTATTTGAGCAGATTTCAGAGCAATTAACAGAATGGAGCAGATTTGATTGTCATAATGAGTAGAGCAGACTTATCTAGAAAACTGTCCGTTAGGCCACGTCTCCCCTTTTTGGAAGAAATGTGAGCTTTCTTTTCTTTTCTTTTCTTTTCTTTTCTTTTCTTTTCTTTTCTTTTCTTTTCTTTTCTTTTCTTTTCTTTTCTTTCTTTCTTTCTTTCTTTCTTTCTTTCTTTCTTTCTTTCCTTCTTTCTTTCTTTCTTTCTTTCTTTCTTTCTTTCTTTCTTTCTTTCTCTTTCTTTCTTTCTTTCTTTCTTTCTTTCTTTCTTTCTTTCTTTCTTTCTTTCTTTCTTTCTTTCTTTCTTTCTTTCCCTTCCTTCCTTCCTTCCTTCCTTCCTTCCTTCCTTCCTTCCTTCCTTCCTTCCTTCCTTCCTTCCTTTTCTCTCTTTCTTTCTTTCTTTCTCTCTTTCTCTTTCTTTCAAAAAGATTTATTTATATATTTATTTTTAGATGGCGGGGAAGGGAGGGAGAAAGAGAGGGAGAGAAACATCAATGTGTGATTGCCTCTCACGCACCCCTCCTGGGGACCTGGCCCACAACCCAGGCATGTGCCCTGACTGGGAATTGACCTGGTGACCCTTTGGTTCACAGGCCAGCATTCAGTCCACTGAGCCACACCAGCCAGGGCTCTTTCTTTCTTTTTTAAAAAATATTTTGTATTAAATGTATTGAAGTAAAATTGGTTCACAAAACCATAGAGTTTTTAAGTGTACAATTCAATAAAACATTGTCAGCATGCTGCATCGTGTGCCCATTGCTCCAAGCAAAGTCTTTCCAGTCCCATTCTCCCTGCCTTTCTTCACCTCCACCCTCCTCCACCCACCTTTACCCTCTGGCTATCACCACACTGTTGTGTATATCTGTGTGTTATGAACATATGTTTTTTGGTTAATCCCTTCACCTTCTTTCATCCTGAATGGGAATGGGAGTTTTCTCAAGTGCTAGGGAAGTTATTGTCTTTGAGACTCAACTCCTTGAAACTTGAAAAGCACAAATGCCACTTGGACAACCCTGAATTTGATTTACTCTTTTCCTTTGCTCTGCTCTAGAATTGAGCTCCGGGCCCTGGGCAAGATCTCAGAAGGAGAAGAACTGACAGTATCCTATATCGACTTCCTTAATGTCAGCGAAGAGCGCAAGAAGCAGCTGAAGAAGCAGTACTACTTTGACTGCACGTGTGAGCACTGCCAGAAGGGGCTGAAGGACGACCTCTTCCTAGGGGTGAAAGACAACCCAAAGGTACACACAGCCCTATTCTGGGGGTGTTTGTGTCCACCTACACAGGAGCCAGGCCTGGGTGGATTCCACAGCTAATCAGTGCACTCCTGCTCATTACTTCCCAGGAGGCCAGCCTGTAACCCCTGGGAAGACTGTGCGGTGCACTGCAGACAGGTCCTAGCTAGTGCCTGGACACCACCACTTGCTGGGTATTTGAGTTTGGGGGCATTACTCAGTTCTCTCATCTGTAACATAGGAGTGATGACAGCCACTACAAGGGTCGTTATAAGGATTTAACAAAATTATATAAGTAAAGGGTGTGGCATAAACAACAGACACTCAGTAAATTTTAGTACTCTCTCTGCTCCTTTGCAGTTCAATGTTGAAAATTTCACATATTGAGACCAGTTGGTCAAAGAGATGCATTGTCTGGTTATCATAAAGATATTCTTGGTCCCATGGAAATGGGCAACGTGGAGAGGGGCAATATTTAGGTTGGTTAATTTGTTTAAGTACTGAGAAGCTATTGCCTAGTTGATGGTGAGACCACAGAGCAGAGGGAAGGCTTACTGAGGGGAATGTCAGGAGCTCAGCTGAGCTGGGAGGAAGTGGAGCTGCCAGGTGTTGGAGTAGCCAATTAAAGCAGTATTCCCTTAATCACTTCCTACAATGGGATAAGTAAGAGGCTGAACTGGGGCAGGCAGACTCTCCCTATTTCATTTGCCCCCATGGAAAGGTATACTAGTGGAGGGTCAGGTGGATCAGCACAGATGTGGGGCTCATCTCACTGCTGAGGGGTCCAGAACAAAAGGCTCCAACAGTTTTATGAGCCCTGAAGTGAGGGGTCAGGGGAGAGGGCATGGGGGAAAGACTAGGAGAGGAAAAGTACTGGGTGCTGAGTCAGAGTGGGGGAAAGTGTCTGTCTGCAAGTCTCCTCACTCCCTCCCCCATTAGGATGCCTTCTTAGAAGGGTCTAGAAGACCTCAGAGCAGAGCCTCAGGTAAAGAGACCTAGGAAGAAAGGTCTCCGGGCTGGGAATGCAAATATTCTAAGAGCATGACCAGCTAGCGGTCTTGACTGCAACACCCTTTGGAAACTGTGCACCAAGTCTGGTGTGGGGCAGTAAAACAGCCACCACCCCGTCCCCACCCTGTGAGGCCCACCAGAAGCATCACAAAATAGAAAACAGAGAGGAACAGCGGGGGAAGAGCCAGAACAAGAGGGGAAGGGGCTGCAAGAGGGGGAATCAGAAGAAAAGGTAGAGGGAGAAAGAGAGAGATTGATTTCCCACCCTTGAAAAATTGCCATGCTCCTATTGAGAATACAGCTGATGAGACAGAAATAGAAAAACTTAAGAAGGCTAAATGAAGAAAGTGCAAAGCTACAATTAAGGAGAATGTTAACAATTTTGGTTTTATTTTCTAAATATTTGGCTTTTATTTTTATTTAGGTTTGCACATACATATATTAAGAAGTCAGGAACAATTTTGGCGTCAGTTGAAAGTTTGGGGATGAGTCACAATGGCTGCTATACTGAGGGGGCTTATCAGGCTGGGACCAAGAATTATGAGCAAAAGAAAGAAAGGCAACTGTGACATCACCAGGGACACATAGTTTGAAGGAACTGTTAATAAGTTAGTCCAACTCGTCATTTACAGATGAGGAATCTGAGGTGCAAAGGAAGAGACTTGCCCAAGTAATATATGATTCAATGCAATTCCTATCAAAATACCAATAGCATATTTCACAGAACTAGAACAAATAATCCTAAAATTTATGTGGAACCACAAAAGACCCCAAACAGCCACAGCAGTCTTGAGGATGAATAATAAAGTTGAAGGTACACACTACCTGGTATCAAACTATACTACAAGGCCATATTAATCAAAACAGCATGGCACTGGGATAGAAACAGACACAGAGATCAGTGGAAGAGAATAGAGAGCCCAGAAATAAGCCCACACCTCTATGGTCAATATTTGACAAAGGAGGCAAGAGTGTATAAAGGTATAAAAATAGTTTATTCAATAAATGGTGTTGGGAAAATTTGACAGTTACATGTAAAAAAATGAAACTAGACCACTTTCTTACATCATATACAAGAATAAAACTCAAAATGAATTAAAGATTTAAATGTAAGACTCAAAACAATAAAACTCCTAGAAGAAAACATAGGCATTAAATTCTCTGACATTTAACTTAGCATTTTTTTTTCTCCCTGATATATCTCTTTGGGCAAGGGAAACAGAAGAAAAAGTAAACAAATGGGACTGCATCAAACTGAAATTTTTTGCACAGCAAAAGAAACAATCAACAAAACAAAAAGACAACCTATTGAATGGGAGAAGATATTTACTAATGATACATGCAGCGAGGGGTTAACATCATAAATTTATAAAGAACTTATACAGCTCAACACCATAATAACAAACAATCCAGTTGAAAAATGGGCAGAGGACCTAAATAGACATTTCTTCAAAGAAGAGATTGAGATGGCAAATAGACATGTAAAAAGATGCTCACTGTCACCAATCATCAGAGAAATGTGTGCTAAAATCACAAAGAGACATCACCTCGTACTTGTCAGAATAACTGTCCTCAGTAAATCAATAACCAGCAAGCAAGTGCTGGAGAGGCCGTGGAGAAGAGGGAACACTTGTGCACTGGTGGTGGGAATGCAGACTGGTGCCGCCGCTGTGGAAAACAGTCTGGAGGTTCCTCAAAAAGTTAAAAATGCAACTGCCTTATGACCCAGCAATTCCACTTCTGGGTGGATATTAAAAGAAACCCAAAACACTATTTAAAAGGATATATGCACTCCTACCTTCACTGTAGTGTTATTTTCAGTAGCCAAGATGTGGAAGCAACCCAAGTTCCCATCAATAGACAAATGGAGAGAAAATGGTGTATATATGGTACATATATATATACCATATGCAATACCATATATACCAATGGTGTGTGTGTGTGTGTGTGTGTGTATACACACCAATTCTTTTCCACTATATATGTATATAGTGGAATAGACATATAGTGGAATATTTGGACTATGGAATATATATAGTGGAATATTACTCAGCCATAAAAAGAATGAAATCTTATCATTTGAGTCAGCATAGATGGATCTAGAGGGTATCATACTAAGTGAGATTAGTCAGAGAAAGACAAATATCACCTGATGTCACTTATTTGTGGAATCTAATCAACAAATAATTCAACAAACAGAATAGAAACAGAAGAATAGATACATAGAACAGACTGACAGTTGTCAGAGGGGAGGAGGGTTGAGGGGCATGGTGAAAAAAGGTGAAGGAATTAAGCAAAAAAAAAAAAATATATATATATATGACACATAGACACAAACAACGGTGTGGCGACAGCCAGAAGGAAAGGGGGATGGGGGAGGGGAGGTGAGCAACAAAGGGATAAAGGGGGAAGGAAAGAGACTTGACTTTGGGCGGTGAATGCACGGTGCAGTGTGCAGGAGATGGTTTACTGAGTTGTAAACTTGAAACTGTATGGTTTTATTAACCAATGTCACAATAAATTCAATAATTAGGAAGCCTTTGTTGTAGCTTTATGACCCTGCATGTAAATTGTTGTTGAAAAATAAAATAAAACCCAGGATAAATAGGAAAAAATATTTGATTCTATCAGCACATACACACATGTGTGTATGCATATATAGGACTGCAATCCAGCCAAACACACTGAGAAGGCCATATAGGGACACTCACTGTCTATGGTTGGTGTCTGTTCTAATTTGTCATTGCCTTTACTGTGCCAGTTGTTAAATATTTTAAATATTATTCATATATATTATATATATATGGTAAAATGTTCCTCAAAATGCTATGTCTGTCTTTGGGATGGGTTTGGGGAATTACTTTTTTCTCCATACTTTTTTTCATATATTTTAATTTTATAGTCAGAATAAATAATAAACTTATTTTCATTTTGGAAAAAACTTGATCATATTTGCTTAAGCAAACAAAAATGAGAAAAGAGTTTTAATATGGATAAGCACAGCAGATACACTTTTCCTTTGGACTATGAAAAATTTTGGCACTTTTTCTTTGAAATTATGGTGCCCTCATAGATTTCTTCATTATGGCATCTCCTTGCCTCAAATATCAAAACTACATTTTTGGAACAATATCACTGGATTCCTCAGGCCTAATGTGAGCCTAATGAGTCTAGATTTCACAAAGACAGCTGACAAATTCTCTCATAATATTTTTTGGGTGAAAAAAAGGAAGTAAGAACTGGATGCTAAGACACTTGGGAGGGTTGGATTCCCATAGTCTGGAGGCTGTCTTCCATGGACCACAGTGGAAAACTGGAGTACGAACTTTAGTCAAGTCCTCAGCCTCTGTCCTCAGCCCTGTGCTGGCCAGTATTTAAGTCAATGACTTGGGCAAAGACAAAAAAGCAAGGGAATATCTGTAGTATCAATCTATATGACTGACTAGGAGTACAGAGGGAGAATGGAAAATAGTTTGGGTGATAGAATGAGAATCCAAAATGCCAGAGAAAATACAATGGGAGGCAATGTCAGATTCTGTACTGGGTCTAAAAGCCCAGGCATGAGTACAGGGTAAGGATGACTGCCTGGCAGTAAGGCTCTGGGGCTTGGTCCATGGCAACCACAACATGAGTCAGAGCATGATGAGGGAGCTGAAAAAGTTATGGGGATCTTGCATAGCATTTATAGAAATGAAGCTTTCAGAATAAAGAAGGCATCAATTTTGTAATGCATTGAACATCAAAGATGGCAACTATGCAGAGATGTAACACAGTGTTGCTTCTTTCCCTAGCCCTCTCAGGATGCAGTGAAGGAGATGACCCAGTGCTCTAAGGATACACTAGAAAAAATTGACAAGGCTCGCTCTGAGGGCTTGTACCATGAGGTAAGAATTCCTTTTATTGGTGGATTGGGGTGGAGTGAAGATGGAGAGGCTACCAAGCAGGCTGATTTTCAGGAAGATGTCCCCTTGTTGAGATCAGGACTCCTCTTGCCCTTATGTTTTTAGTACTTCCTAGGGGTGTGTTCTCAGTGACTATTCAACCCACTGCAACTGGGGCCGAGAACACAGGCAGCCTGACAAATGTCCCCGGGGGGTCTGTGATATCTCAAGTTGGTATTCGAAACGGAGAAATGGAGATGGCAGTGGGTTGCTTGCTTTCCTATAATTAAATGTATGACTTGGCTACAGTTTCCAGTCTCTACTAATTAAGCATTTAGCCCTGGCTCCAGAAGCACCAGGAGTTCTCAGCTGGCTGTATGCTGGAGTCACTGAAAAATCCTACTGCTCAGACCCTAACCCAGCACAACTCTACCAGACTCTCTTGGGATGGGACCCAGACACCGGGATTTCTAAAGCTTGCAAGTGATTTCAGTGCACATCCAAAGTTGAGCCCCACTGGCCTGCAGGACACTTGCACTGAGTTCATGTAGGCAGCTTTTTAGAAATATAGATTCCGGTATCTCAACTCCTAAGATTGATTTATCCAATCTGCAACAGAACACAGGAAACAAATCCATATTTTTCCAAGCTCTTTAAACAACTCATGAAAATTAAGAGAGCTCTTCATTTTCATCCTTTACTTACTCACTCTGCACAGTTTTGAGCCCTTAACAGGGGAGATTGATACAGGACATTCTCCTTGACTCCCAGAACTCCTTCAGGTGGGGGAGACGGTCATGTGGACAAAGTGTTATTGAACAGCATGGAAAATCTGTGTCAGAGGCATGAGATAGGAGCTGGAGCAATCAGGAGGGCTCCACTCACCCCATTCCTCTGGCTTCTCCCCTCCTCTTCATTTCTCCTTTTCTCCAGTCAGAACCACCCAGGGGCAGGTGTGGGGCTGGACACTGCCCCACAGGGTAAGAGAACGGCCTGTAGGATGGGTGGATGGCCAGCCCATATTTGCCACAGCCCCACCCAGTTGCCTCATAGGACTGTGGTCTCAGAGCAAAATTAGTTTCCACTCATTTAAAATGGAAAGAATTGTGTGGCATTTCTCCCATGACGGTGGCATGGAAAAAGAAGAGAACCGCGGACAACTGAAACCTAATGACCATCTGACTTCGCAGAATGCAACCTGAGCCTGTGCCTACATGTGAATCAGACAGAACAGCCTGACTGCAGGCTAATGGGGTCAGACCCAGCTTGTTTCTCACCAGGACCTTTGTGGTGTTCTCCTCATGGCTCTGCCCGCTTCCCAGGAGCCTCCCTCCCTGCCAGTCCATCTCGTATACTTGAAGTGGGACCAACCTGCTTGTTCAACCTCACCGCGCACTAGGACCACCTGGGGCTTATGCGAACCACAGAGGCCAGGGTCCCTTCCCCAGATACTGTATTTGGTTTCAATTGTTCTGAGGGTAAGGCTCAGGCATAGGTATTTTAAAAAATGTCTCCAGGTGATTCCAGAGCATAGCCAGGGTAGAGAATCACAGGAAAGGTGGTCAAGACAAGGCTCAATTGCTTGGTTTGCTCCATTGTACATGACCTGTGTGATTTCAGCAAAGCACTTACCCTCTCTGTGCTTCAGTTTCTTATCTAGTAAAATGGGAATATTAGTGGTACCTATCTCACTGCATTATTGTGAGAGTAAAAAAATATGTATCTAAAATGATATAAAGATAGATCTATATTTTTCATAACTCCCTGCTATCAACTGACTTATATAAAAACTCCTTGCTTTGCCATTCAATTATAACTGCAGTTACCCTTTCCATCCCTACATCTTACCCTGATAGGACCATTTTGCTGTTCAAACCACAAACTGTCACTTTCCCACTTCTGTCAACAATTTCCTCAACTTTCAAAGAAGGAGTGCCCAATGTCATTGTGAGTGCCCATGTGTAAATTAAACATGTGCTGCGTGTGGTGCATTGGTAATGGATGGGGCCTATGTCTCTTCTAGGTTGTGAAATTATGCCGGGAGTGCCTGCAGAAGCAGGAGTCGGTGTTTTCTGACACCAATATCTACACGCTGAGGATGCTGAGCATTGTGTCAGAGGTCCTCTCCTACCTCCAGGCGTTTGAGGAGGCCTCACACTACGCCAGCAGGATGGTGGATGGCTATATGTAGGTGGCGATCCTGGGTCTCACACGGTCTCCTGGAAACATGTCTATTCCAAGCAGGACAACTAGATGGCACACACGTTGCTGCCTCTCCCTCCTGTACCCACAGCAGGCGCCAGTAATCAGGGCTCTTTGCAATGGGGCCTTTTATTCTTTTTAATCATGGTGCTTCCAGTGGTAATGACCAAGTAATCAGAGCTGGTATCTGAGAAGAAACCTATTTGTCACCCCTGGTGACAAATCCTCCAGCTCATGTATCAATAGTACTTGATGGTGACATTTTCCTTTTGATTTCTTTAAGGCTATGTCCAGCTTGATTTTATATGCTTAAAAAAGGGTTTTATCTCTCATAATCAACACAGAAAATCTTGTAAGCTTTCTTTTATTAAAGAAAAATGAGATGTCAGCTATTCTTAGAAATTATAAGATACAATGCCCTTGCCTTCACTCTGCCAATGCCTCTCTGTCCAGATTGGCATGTGAATTTGCATTTCTGGCCAAGTGTGTTGGTATAAGAAGGTTCATTTGAGGGGGAGGATGTTACTCATAAACAAAATGTGGGAAAAACTATATAATATGTTAAAAGGAAGCTCTGTTAAGAAGGTGCCAAGGAGGGAAAAATTCTGTCCCAGGAAGAACATTCAAGTTGTATTTTTTTCCTTTGAACTTCTGACTGCTTTACAGGGAGAGGGCTGGGGTGTACCTGAGAGCTCCCAGCTTCCTGCAGGAAAGTTCAGACAGAGCACAATCCTGATTCCTTTCCCCCATGAGGGTGCCTCAGTGGCTAAGGCAGAGTCTCAGGTCTTACATCTTCACTGTGTGGGGTTCTTAGCAATTCACTCACCTCTCTGCCTCCAGATGGGCTATAGATGCTTCATGGTACTGGTGGGAAAGCAGATGGACTTCAATGAAAGTATTTTATAAGTTGTCAAATACTCTGCAGGCACAATAAAGGCTGGGATTAGGTGTTATGATTATTTCATGTGCCCCTACAGGAAGCTCTACCACCCCAACAACGCCCAACTGGGCATGGCCGTGATGCGGGCGGGGCTGACCAACTGGCATGCTGGTAACATTGAGGTGGGGCACGGTATGATCTGCAAAGCCTATGCCATTCTCCTGGTGACACACGGGCCCACCCACCCAATTACCAAGGACTTAGAGGCAAGTAGCATCTTGACACTGGGCCCCCTGCCTGCTCTGAGCTCTCTGAGGATGAGAGCTGAGTTCTGGACTTTGCTTTTGGAAAGTCCCTAGATTGCCTGCTAGACCTGAAGAGAACTCAGAAAGGCTTTAGCCCACTCCCCTTGTTTTACATATGAGGAAACTGAGGCCCAGGGATGGGAAGTAATCTGTCCATAGTCATCTAGCTAGTGGGTAACAAATGTGAGACGTGAACACTAGGATGCTCCAAGCTTGGACTGGGAGAACCTAAACAGGGGTGCACATGTGCTTATGTGTGTGTGCACGTGCAGCCGTGTACATTAGAAAAGGTGCTACATAGACTTGGGGAGCACAGACTCTGGGGCCAGACTGCTGGGACTGAGTTCAGCTTCACCACTGTCTAGCTATGTGACTGCAAACATTGCATGTGAGGGCCTCAGTCTCCCCCTCAGTAAAATGGAGAAGCATAGGCTTGTAATGAGTGGTCAGTGAGTTAATGTATGAATGCTTAGAACGTGTCTGGCAAATAGCATGCTCTCAATTGCTGCTGGTTTCCTTTGTGCTTTGAAGGGTTGGCTTATCTGAGAGTGACAGAGTTCAAAGACTGTTCTCAGATAGTGTAGTATAGGGAAAGATGATAGACTTTGGTGTCATAAAATGTATGAGAAGACAAACTTTATGTTCAGTGTACTAAGCTTCTCCAAGGCAGAGTTTTTGTCAGTTTTATTCACTGCTGTATCCTCAGCCTTTCAACGATGCCTGGCCCTTGATAAGTATTTCTTGAATGAACCAATGGGAAAGTGAGGGCTTTTTTATGTGTGTGTGTCACATACTATAATTTTCCTGGCCTGTTGGAAAGTATGAAGGAATCTTACCCATTTCATGTATGAGGAAACCAAGGGCTGAAAAGATTCCATCACTTGCGTGAGGTCCTACAACCTTAGGTGGGACCCAAATGCAGGGGCCAAGGTTCAAATCCAGGTCCCCACTTGATGATTCCTGAGAACAAACACTCTCCCCTGGGAACAATCCCTTAGCTACTCTCTCAGGGGTCTGACTCCCTCTCCCCAGCAAACTGAGCCTGCTGTCAGGACATTGGGCCCCCAGTACATGGATGTATCCTCTGAGGGGGGAGAGTGGAATCTTGGTGACTGGGAGTCATTTACCCCATTGTCTGCCCTTTCCAAAAGAGCTGAGGTGGTCAGAGACCAACACGTCCTGGGGGCTTGTCATCACTGTTCACGGTGTACCTGCGTCCCACAGGCCATGCGGGTGCAGACGGAGATGGAGCTGCGCCTGTTCCACCAGAACGAGTTCATGTACCACAAGATGCGCGAGGCTGCCTTGAACAACCAGCCCATGCAGGTCATGGCTGAGCCCAGCAGTGAGCCAGCACCATCTCTGTTCCATAAGAAGCAATGAGGACCTGCCTGGTGGAGGGGGCACTGTGGCTGGTGGGCTGGGGAGACAATTTGGAGGGAGTGGGGTGCTGGGGAGACCCTTGATGAGGAAGTCAGAGTAATGCCCAACCTTGTTGTTATGGGAATGCACTGTCCTGTGTTCCCCTGTGTCATTTTGGTTCATTTCAACTCAGTTTAATTCAATCAACTCATTCTATAGCCCCACTCATCCTACAAATATTTATTGGATAGTGGACCTGAGAGATAAAGAAGCTCTAAAAGTAGCTGGGGAGGCAAAATGTAAACAAACAATTAAAATACTGTGTAATAACAAATGCAATGGTAAACAATATGGAGAGAAAGCAGTAGAGGGCATGGCTGGTGTGTGTGTGCATATCATGGAGGGGATAACATCTGAGCTAAGGGGGCAGGTGCTTGGAGTCTCAGGGGGCTGCTCACTGATCTGTGCAGGTATCTCTGGGGCTGCTCTCACCCATCGTCTGGAATATCCAGGATTTGGCAGACTGGGGTGGGTGATGTCCAGTTTCTTTAGGTAGGTGTGGAGTTATGAAGAAGTGGCTGTGTTGGGCCGTTTAGGCTCTACCCAGAGAATTGAAACTTCTTCAGAATGGTGCATATGCAGGATGAGGTGTGGGCTTTGCCCAAACCACTTGAGGCCTCTGTTTAAAGTCTGGTTTCCAAGTATTCTGAAACATTTTCTAAAATGCAGAGAGGGAATATCTCCTTTCCCTAACCTCACCACCAAGACTTGTGATTCCCTGGGACAATATCTGAGATTTTTCTGGCTATTGGCCTGTTAGGATTGAAGAAGTCTTTTGGGGGTGAAGCTGAGGGAGAAACTTGGAGACACATATATCTGATGATCTCTGATCCAGCAGAATTGGCCTTTGTGGGTTTTATCTGATTACATCTTTATCAGCTTAGACTTCATTATTGCCCCTCCCTGCCCCAGTAAATCTCTATTCCTAGTAATGAACAATTATGGCTTGCCTTGCTTAATTTATTTTACTATCCATGTGCTGGGCCCTGCTCTTCTCACAAGAGGGAACATCTAATGTGGACTCTTCACATCTGGGGCGAAGAGTCCACATCTGGGGTAGGATCTCTTCGGGGGTGTGACCAACTTGCCTTCATTTTCTGGGAGGTTGCTTGGTTTCCACTCAAGAACAGGAATTAATCAATGTAGTTGTTCTGTTATTTTCTGGGATCCTGAACTTCTCACCAATATTTTGGGAGATCCTGGAGAAGAGCCCTCCATTGAGGGTATCACCAAGTCTTCTCCAACACCTGGGGCTTCCTTTGACTCCAGAACTCTAGCTAACAGGTGATGCTCCCAGGTCAAATATTTGTCATCTCTGCCCGAAGTGTTAGCTTCTCCAGTCCCACTCTTTCATCTTCAGAATGACCCACCACCTCTCTCTGCCCCTGTCCAAATGGCTCTGCAAATGTGCCAAAGGCTTTCTCTAAAAACTTGGCAAGTGTGCCACCTCTTTGCAGAACACCTGTATTGGTATTTGGCTCTTCTTTGAGGATACCTGTTCTCTAGAAGCTTTCACAGGAAGTCTGACAGTTCTGCCAAGCCCCATACTGCAGGTCTGGAGGGGTCACCAGCATCCTCCCAGGGACAGAACTGGCACAGTCAAATGACCACTCTTCTACTCTCAAATAAAACCTCCCCCACGCTGTCTTTCCTCCTTTGTCACTGTTGTCTGGTCATTCCCCATATCATGGTCCCATTTTTCATCCCCTCTTCCTCATGCTTAGCATCTTCTGTGTCCACTTGACAAAGCATCTAACCGTCTTGTTTCACAGATTTTTTAATTTACTCAATTCTATTTGGTGTCATCACCCATCACTTCTCCATTTTTAAAGTCTAACTTTCTGGTTATTGCTCCTACCTTTTCTCCTCTCTCAGTCCCTTTTCTGCACCCCAGACTACTCTATGATGTCATGCATTTCACCCTCCTCCTGTCTCCACTTCCTTCCAGCTCAGCTGGTCCTCTAGCCCTCCTTCCTTTTTGCACGTTCTCCCTTCCTGCTGGACAGAGCCCCAGCCCTGGGTTAATTCAACTGTATCGCTCTTCCTCTTCTGCACCTGGAGATGCTGAGCGCAGTCAGGAAAAGAGCATAGCCTCTCTGAGCACAAGTGCCTCTGTGGGCTCCTCCTCTCTACTTCAGCTGGCCTTTGGGTGCAGCCCAGAAGTGCTTCATGTGCCGCTGATTGGCTCTCTTTCCCTTTTGGTTGAGTCAAAAAGCTTTTTTAGGCCTTCAGCCCTGCTCTCAAATCCTCTGCTTTCAGCTTCTCACCTTTTGCTTCATGGAGAAAATGGAGGCCAAAACATGGGATTCCCTCAGTTTCCTCTCCCTACATTCACAAACGTCATGTTTGCACCCATCCTTCCCTCCCCTCTCCTTCTCCACCTGCGCTCTGGACTCCTTCCTCCTCTGCATCCTTGGGGCCTTGCTTCACCTCTTGCTCCTTCTCCATCCTGGGTCCTTGAGGTTTCTCCATTCCCTGGCTTCTTCAGCGCAGTCACCAAACGTGCTGGGGATAATCTTCAGTCAAAATCTTCACAGCTGAGTATTATTTTAAATGATTTGTCTCTCATAGTTATGATCTTCTTTCCTTCACTTTTCATATCTTCCTGAAACCACTGCAGGCTGGCATCCTGAACTCCACTAAAATAGATTTTACCAAGATCAACTCTAGTGAGTACTTTTCAGTCCTTACATTATTTGGCATCTCTGCATCAACTGACAGCCCCAGATCTTGATTTCTGCAACCCCACTTCCCTGTGACGATCCTCTGCCGTGCCTACTCAGTCTTCTCTGTCCCTGTTCTCTGCGTGCCCTGACATGCGGGTGTTTGCTACAGCTGGTTTGGTTTATGCTGGTTACTCTTAGTTTATTTTCTTCTCAGTCCGCACACACTCTGCGCATGAGCTCAGCGGGCCCTTGGTTTGTTCACCACCTTGAGTCTGATATTCTTAAATCCATATTTCCCGACGTTGTCCTTGAGCTCCAGCCCCACGCACCCCCTTGAATGTTCTGCAGGAACATCAAACTCACCACACCCAAAATAAAGCTTTCTCTTTCCTTCTCCCCTCTCCAACTCTTCCTCCTCAGCACACTGCCTGAGAACACCTGACTTCTGCTTCTGTTGCATCCTAGGCTTCAGGCAAGCCCACTCACTTACAGGTCCTGAGTGACCCATGTTCTCCTGCCTTTCTTTGAGTTTTCTATCTAAAACACCTAAAACCTGCCAGTTTGTATTTATCTTTCAGCATTCAGTTTGGAAATCATCCCCTCTGTGAAGCCGTCCCTGAATGCCTTTGATTCAGCTGGCTGCCTGTCTGAGTCTCTCATATTACCCTAGAATCTCCTATTATAACTCTCTCTATATGGCATTATAATAGCCTTTTTAGGTGTCTGCCTCCTCTATTAGATCGTGAGCTCCTGGAGAGCAGGAGCTGCGCCCCTTTATTCATCTCTCTATCCCCAGAGCCCAGCACAGGTTCTGGAACATAGCAGGTGCTCAGTGAATGTATTGAATGAATGAGTGAGTGAATAAGTGAATGAATTTGCTTAGTTCAGAGAAGAAGAGACATGAACTGTGTATTTTGAGTTTTTATGTTACAGCCGTCAACAAAGGCCATTAAATCCATTTCCAAGAAAATGTTTGGCTTCTTTTTTTCTGACAATCTCTTCAGAGCAGCACTGTGTAGTAGAACTTCCTGTGATGATGAAAATGTGTTATATCTGTGTTGTCCAATATAGTAGCTGCTAGTGGCATGTGACTGATGAGCACTTGAAATGTGTCTAGTATGAGAGAGGAAGTGAATTTTTAATTTTATTTAATCTCATTTAAAATAGCCAATGTGGCTAGTGGCTACTGTATCAAACAGTACAGTTTTAGAGAAGACTTTACTGTAGTTTTTAAGATTATGGGCACTGACACAAATTGAGTTTATATCACAAGTTATTAGCTTGGACTGCTCATTTCACTTGTACCTCAGTTGCCTCATTTCTACCTACCACAAGAGTTGCCTTGAGAATTAAAATTTTTAAAGGTAATGCCTTAAAACAGTGTCTGGTCCATTATAAGTGCTCCATGAGCATTCCAACCATGCTGCTATTGGGGTGTCCTTTCCCTTAGTCAGAAAGTGAAGGTAAAGGGTAGACATAGGCAGTGATATGCTGGAACCAGCTCTTACCAGCTTGTGAGAGCTGAGTGTGCACATCTCTTTCCAACTCTGCATGCATCACTATCACATGGATACATTGACATTGGCCGTGGTTGGAATATTCACACCATGGTAACTGGCTCAACTTTAGAAGAACACATTAATTGGTAGTGTTGTCAATCTGTGAAAATGGGGTTTGCTATATGGACATAGCAGAATAGAGAGTTAAAGACCATTAAATAAATCTTTACTTAAACTGGGGTGACATCTGCATTCTGAAACCTCTACCCCAAGGGGCAGCAAACTAATGTAAAACCTCTGATTACCACACTTCAGACTAAGCGACCTGCCAACTGCACCAACAATGTATTGACAGACGCATGTCTTAAAGTCAAGATACAGCCCTTTGCTTGGGGGACTTGCTCAAGGTTTATTTTTGTAAAGAGTTAGAAGGGAATTCACATAGCTGAGGCACAGCAGAGAGAAGAGTAACATCTCTGAGGGCAGAGGTGCAAGCTTCTGGACCACAGTGTGCCCAGCTGTGAGTGACAACATTCCGTGTGTGAAGGTAAACTGCACTGCTTGGACCTTCCTTGTCTCCTCTGGCCCAGCGTTACACGTAAACCACCCAGTCTCACATTGTCTGGGACCTCATCAATCTCAGAAAAGCACAGCATGCAGCACGACCACAGGCCAACATAGAGGTTCACTAACTCTGGCATGACCTTCATCCTCATTACCGCCTTGGCCTTCCCACCTCACAGGGCTTGGTCTGAGAACATTCTGGTCCAGGCACAGTTTCTCAGATGTCCTTAGGAGTTGTATTTGTGCCTCTTGCTATAACAAACTACCACAAACTTAGTGACTTAAAACAATACTGATTTCCCTGGCTGGGTATCTCAGTTGGTTGGAGTGTCATCCTGATACACCAAGGTTCGGGGTTTGATCCCTGGTCAGGCCACATACAAGAATCACCCAATGAATGTATAAATAAGTGGAATAAGAAATTGATGTCTGTCTCTCTCAACCCAATAAATAAATCCTTTAAAAAATGCAGATTTATTATCTTATAGTTCTAGAGGCCAGAAGTCCAAAATTGGTCTCATAGGGCTGAAATCTAGGTGTCAACAAAGCTGGGTTCTTTCTGGAGGCTCTAGAAGAGGGATCTGCTTCTGGCTTTTTTTTAGCTTCTAACAGCTTCTCTGGAATGCCCACATTCCTTGGTTTGTGGCCCCTCCCCCCAGCTCACAATTGCTCCTTCTCTGATCCTCCTGCCTTTCTCTTTCACTTATAAGAACACTTGTGATTACATTGGGCCCACTGAGATCATTCAGGATAATCTCCTCCTTCCCTCTTCTTAATCACATCTGCAAAACCTCTTTTGCCACATAAGAGCACACATTCACAGGCCGAGGAGTTTGCACATGGACATCTGTGGAGGCCACCCTTCTGCCCCCCTGGCCGGCTGCTGTCAAGCCCTCAGAACAGTCATGCAGGCACAGCTGCAAACAAACCCCTGAGCAGAAGACAGGGACTTCAATTCTGATTTCAGGCTCCAGGAGAATGAATTTTCCTTCCTGTTTATCACGTTGACAGCCATGTCCAATTTGCTTTCTTTCTCTTCCTCGTTCAACAAGACAGGGTTTCTAAACTCTCATTTAGCACACCACAGCCCATCTCACTGCTTCCCTTCTGCCCACCAGTCCTGGGCAGGTGTGGTGCATGTGGAATCCCCGTGTAGACCCTGCTCCTTCCTGGGTTTGACACAGAGTGGGTCAGTGCTGGGAACCACAGTTTGATGCGGCAGATTGAATTCCAGCTATGTGGTTTGTGTCCTTTGCTGGCACTTACATTTGGCCTTGTAAGATGGTTCTTTGCATTTTATTCACCACCTGTCTTGTTAGAATATATGTTTCTTGAGTGGAAGAATTTTGCCTTTTTCATGGGAGTAGGTGTTTAGGCAATTCATACACAACTTATTTATATGTGAGCGCACTCATTATTTCCCTTCAGATCTCTACGTACCACCGCACCATCCACCTAGCTCCTCAAGATCTTGGATGTCATCTTAGATGCTTCCCTCTTCTCTGCCCGCAATGAGCTTCTCTAGCTCATCTTTGCAGTTCCACTTCTCCTCTTCACCCCTGGTAACAGTACCAGTCCTTCTTCCCGAGACTCTCCCCACATCATGAGGTTCTCTGGGGGCTATTCAGGATGGGCTGGCTCAGGACCCAGCCTGCTCCATCCTGGCACAGCATTTCCTGACATACAATGTCGACCTGAGAGTCAGTGGTGGGCTGGTAAACATAACATTTGCTTATTTCCATGTTGTACATACTCCCAGCATGGCCAATGTCAAATTACCAAACTGTGTGTTGAGTTGGGAGCTGGTACTGTTACCAGACAGGCACCAGCCTGGAGCAGGTCTTTCCCAGGCCAGCCTGTAGTGTGTGGGTTCTTGACTTCATGTAGGAAAGATTTCACAGCATGAGTCCAGGTGATTTTGAGAATACGTTTATTAAAGCTGGGTACAGTGAGACAAAGGGAGAACTTAGGGTAGAAGAAGTAGCAAGAGAGTCTAGGCAGGCTGCTTTGGTCCCCAGAAAAGTTACAGGAAGTGAACCAAGGTGGGGCTGCTGTTAACTCACCTGGAAGTCAGAGAAAGGGGGCCCTGGAGACAGGCTCACGGGGTAAGCCCAGGTCAAGCTGCCACTGCCCACTGTTTCCCTGGCTGCAAGCTTCCTTGGGACCCTTAGAATTTAGGAGGAAATAAAAAGTTCATACTCAGGGAGGGGCTTGGGCATGCTCTGGAGTGAGACCACACTGTGTCTTTGTTCTGAGGGCTTTTTATATTTTTTCTTCTGGTGAGAATCTTAGGGGAGGGTTTTAGCAGAATACTCATTAGTTTTCTAGTTGCATTTTAAAAAATATGCTGATGCTTCAAAAGAACCACATAGGCGGTTTGGGAATGTTCTTGGCCCATTACACCATTTTACTTTTATCTTAGGCCTGCCCAGGTTTTAAGGGCATTCTTGTTATTGTTTCCCTGACTTCATTTGTCCTTGGGTCTAGCTGACACTAACTGGGTCTTTGTTCTTTATTTCCCAGGCCAGGGAGACTTACGCTGTGTATTCTCTGGTGAGAGGGGAGAGGTACAAGCCATTCGCTTGCAAGTGTCCTCAGTTAGGGGAGATAAATTCTTGCTGGCTGTAAGTTGCTCAAACTGTTTGGCCCTGTTTGATTTTCGTGTCTCAGTTTCCCCTTCCACTTGCCTAGGAATTTTCCTAGCTTTTCACTATCCCACCTCAGTACAACCTAGCTCCAGCGCACCATTGCATGTGACTCAGGTCAGTTGATCGGACCCTTGCCAGGGCCCTTCTGAATTGGAGAAGGAGGAGTCCCTGCTCTTCCTGGGAATGTGAGCTCTCAGTCTGTCACCCTGGAGGTGCTGGTAGTCATGCTCACTGCTGTTGGAAAGTTCTAGGAGAACATTGCTGGCATTGAGGGAGAAAAGGGAGTTGATAGAGAGAAAACTATTACTAACATTGTTGTAAGGCTTTGGATTTACCTAGTCTTTCCAGTTACTTGAGTCAGGGAGCCACCTCTCCCCACTGCCCCATGTTAATTTTGGCCCAAGCCAGTTTAAGTGGCTTTCTTTCACTTGTAACTAAAGGAGTTCCCATCATGCTAGTTTATCTCCATTTGCCCCTACATCCCTTTTCCATCCTTCTCTGCCCTGCTCTCTGACCAGAAAGGCTGACATCTGCTTTCTCAGCCAATAGGAGGCACCGGCCGGAGACAGGAGGCAGAAAGAGTGGAGCCAGGTGTTACTCCCCACCACACTCTATCTTTCCTGCCCCCTCCCTGCCCAGCCAGTGTTCAGCTCCTTCTGGATGGCTGTCTCATGGGTCCAGCCCTCACTGAGCTCCAGTAATGCTGATGCCCACTGCAGGCCAATGGGTGGGGATGGCTTTCTGTGGTTGCTAGTCCCTGGGCACCTCACTTACGTTGTTGGCTTCCTTTGCTCTAACTACACCTTTATAAATGGTGCTTGCATTAAATTCTCATCAGGAGAACACTTCTGAGTGTGCCTTATTTCCTGCAGTTACATCCCTGACATATATTTTTCTAACACACTTCTCTCATCTAATTACTAGGGCCCATTAATTCCAATTGCTACATGCTCTTGAGCCTTTCTGCTTTGCTCCCTTCCCGCAGGCACTCCCTTTGTTCAGGCTTTCAACCTCTCTTGCCTGGATTGTTGTTGCCATCTCTTAATGGTCTCTTTGTATTCAGCCATGGCCTTTCTCATTATCTCAACACCATGGCCAAAATAATTTTTCTACAATGCCTTTAGTTCAATGCTATTCTTGTAGCTGAAAACCCTTCAATGATACCCCATGATCTCCAGGATTAAGTTCAAACTCCTTACTCCAGAATAAAAGATATTCATGTCAGAGACTCTGTCCTTCTCTGCCTCATCTGTTGCCAAGCCTTCATTTATACCACACCTGCTGGCCAGAAAATATCCTTGGACGCTTTGTGAGTCAGGGGTAACGTTGCCTCCTCTGAGACATTTTCCTAGGTAGCCAGGGTCTGGAGCTTGTACACGCCCGCATCACGGCATGAGTCATGCTGTCGCCATGCGGATTATGGGTTGGCCTCCCTGGGAGACAACAAGTCTCCCAGGGATCATTGTCTCCTCAAAGGTTAATGATGCCCAGTGCTGACTAGGCTGAATGAGGCCAGGCTGTAAAGATAAATAAGTTCTATGTCTCCATGTTTTTCTGCTAAGAAATACTAGAAAATCACGGTATAGGCAATGTGCCTGTAGTATGTAAAGAAAAAATGCTCTGAAGGTTAACTGTGGACTGAATTAGAGCCTCTTTCTCATAATAAAAATTAAGAAAGACCTTCATTTTCTTTACTCTAATAGCAATCAGTTAAAAAGGAGAAAACATACATTCTACCCCTGCTGTCCCCACTAGACATGTCTGCTTTTGTGTGGATATAGCCTCCAGCACTGGCTCTTCTCAAACCGAGTGGCTCTCAGGGGAAGGAACACTGCCTGTTGGTGGGATGTGCACAGGGCACTCGGAGCAAAGGCAGAAGGGTCAGGAGGGAAGAGAGGTCAAGGTAAAAATAGCTGATATAACCAACAGCTGTTTATTCATTTTATTTAAAGCGGGCTTCAAGCCCAAAGTTCTTTGGGCACCTGTACAAAATCCAAATTCGGTATCTAACACTTATTCTCCTTTTTAGGTGAAAACATACAATCTTTCTCTAAACCCAGCATCGTTCCCAGTTAGGAAGAGACTTTGGGAAGTTTTTCAGCTCCCTGCAGGCCTTGCCGAGAAGACCTCATTTCTACTATTTCCTTCCTCCTGTGTCTGGAGAGTCAAAAGACTCAGCGCCACCGTGTGTCAGTTGGGTAGTCCTAGCAAACCGCTCCTCCTCTCTCTGCCTCTTCATCACTGATGCTTCTCTGGGCAGAGCGGAGTTTCTGCTAATGGTCTGAACGTCAACCCACCCTCAGTTCCCCGAGGAAGCCTAGTAACGACAATAACATGCTTCATTTGAATGGCACTTGCCTTGTTTCACGGGCCCCTTATAAAAGCCATGAGAGAAGTATTGTATTGCCCATTTTACAGATGAGAAAACAGAGGTCTAAAATTATGGATTAGTTGAAATATATCTTCAAGCCCACTATTTTTACTTTACATCATTTGCTCTCTAAAACTCATTACTCACTTAAAAATAGTGGTTTTGCAAAACTGTTGCCTTGTGAAAGATTCAAACAATATAAATAGTGCAAAAAGGTCTCCTGACCTCCCACCCAGTTCCTCTTCTCACTGTAGGATAATGGCTATTACACAACCATCCGTGTTTACATACATATGTGTTTATCTATATAAATAGATCATTTTGTTTCACATTGTAATAAAATTTACATGAATGATATTATTCTGAAACTTGCTTTACATTTTTTAATCCTCACCTGAGGATATGTGTATTGATTTTAGAGAGAGAGGAAGGGAGGGAGATGGAGAAAGAGAAACACTGGTTGAGAAGAAATATCGATTCACTGCCTTCTGCCTCCTACACATGCACCAACTGGCCAATGAACCTGCAACATAGCTATGCGCCCTGACTGGGAGTCGAACCTACAACCTTTTGGTGTATGGAAAAATGCTCCAACCAACTGAACCACCTTGCCTTCTTCTTCTTCTTTTTTTTTTTTTAATTAAGCTTTTTCTTAGAGCTAGGTCTACAACAGTACCTACAGATTTGCCTCGTTCGTTTAATCTATTATAGGTTATTTCAGAGTATGGCCATATCAGAGTTTATCCCACCTTTTTTTACTGATGGGAATTTGTTTTCAGTTTTTCACCGTTGCAGCTTTATATGTGTCTTCGTGCCTGTGTTGAAACATCTCTCTGGGAGGTATAAAACAGTGGCATTGCCAGGTGTTAGGGAAGTCATGCTGGAAAACCAGTGAACACTGTTGACTGGCGTTCGGGCTGCACCCGTTTACATCTCCACCCCCTGTAAACACTGGGTGTCACCAATCTTTTCACTTTTTACCAGTTCGATTTGTAAAATGGCATCTCATTTTATAGTCCTCCTTCCTGATTACTATGAGACTAAACATATTTTATATCGCGAACTCTTTATTAATGTCTTCAGCCCACCTTGCCATCGTCTTATTGGTCTTATTAATTTGGGGTAGGATTTTATATTCCATCTGTTAACCTCTGTCATATAAGCTACAAATATCTCCACATTGTTGCTTTTTTTAAAACTGTTTACAGCATCTTTTTTCATGTAAGATTAATTTTTTTTGAGATAGTAAAATGAATTAATCCTTTTCTTCATGGTTTTTGCAGTGTTTAAGAAAGCCTTCTATAATCCAAGTTATTTACCTACTATGATATCTATTTCTAATAGTTCATATTTATTCATTTAGTGCTTTAGTTTATCTGGAATTTATTTTTGTCAATGGTATATTGTAGTATGCCATTGGTATTTTTGGACTCCCCCCCCAACTCTGAGTTCTTATTGAAGCTCCAAAGCTCTTTCCTTAAATCTACCTTAGTTCATGAAATAATGCTTTCCCCTTTTTCCAAGACTGTGATCCATGTGGGAGAAGGAAGGCAAATGTATGGAGAACATGATAGTGCAAGGCAGGAAGAACCTCATTCCAAAAGACTGGTGCAGATAAATGCCAGAGAGAGGTGCAGAGGATTTTTAGCTGTGCAGTTTAGGAAGCTCTCTTGAAGGAGATGGCACTTAAATCACAAGGGGAATGAGAGGTTGTTCAGCTGGACCGGTGTGTATATTGGGTTGGCCAAAAAATTCTTTTGTTTTTTTTTCTCTAAGATGACTCTAATAGTGCTTAGTTATCTTTAACTTCATTCAAAAGTTTTTGTTAGATTGTATTGTGACAGCTGTCATATCAGTATATATTTAAAAATCTCATCAAAACTGGTGAATTTTTGTGTAGACATTTTAATATTGAAGATGGGAGAAAATGTACAACATTTTTGGCATATTAGGCTTTATTATTTCAAGAAAGGTAAAAATGCAACTGAAATGCAAAAAAACATTTGTGCAGTGTATGGAGTGCTGTGACTGATCCAATGTGTCAAAAGTGGTTTGCGAGGTTCCATGTTGGAGATTTCTCTCTGGATGATGCCCCGTGGTTGGGCAGAGCAGTTGCGGTTGACAGCGATCTCATCGAGACATTGCCTGAGAACAACCAACGTTCTACTATGCAGGAGATAGCCGACATGCTCAGCATGTCCAAATCAATAAAGTTATTGGTGAAAATGCAAAACGTATCTTTTATCTTAAGGAAAAAAAACACACAAACTTTTTGGTCAACCCACTATTATAGGAAAGAGTGTGAGCTAGTTAAGGTGGGGCAGACTCTGTTCGAGCAAGGGTCGGCAAGCTACCGTCCACAAGTCGGATCTGATCTGACTGCCATTTGTTTCTGTATAGTGCATGAGCTAAGAATGGTTCTCATGTGTTTAAACGACTTAAAAAAAACAAAAGAAGACTATTATTTTATATAACATATAAAATGACATATGAAGTGATATGAAATTCAATTTCAGTGTCCATAAGTAAAGTTCTACTGAAACATAGCTACGCCCATTTGTGTATTGTCTATGGCTGCTTCTGTGCTACAACAGCATCACTGAGGAGTTCTGACAGAGACTGTATGGGCCACAGATGACAGTATTTAATCTCTAGCTTTTTACAGAAAAAGTTGACTGATCCCTGATATAGAAATTTGAATGCAGGTTTAGGACTATGACTCATGTGCTAGGCAATGTACAAGAAAGCATTGTGATCAGCACCATTTATGAAGAAAGGGCTGTTAGCAGGGTGGAGGTTTGGAGATGAGAGAGAGAGAGAGAGGCAGGGAGATGCCTGGAGTTGACTGTGAAATAACCTAAGTAACAAGTAATTGGGTTTCAACTCTAGAAGTTGGAAGAGGAGGGGAAAATGTGATAGATTCACTTATTAATTCATTTATTTATTAAGATACTGCAATTTATAAAAATAAATATATATTTGATCATCGTCCCTAGTCCTTGAAACAGGGGTCCTAAAACCCTCGTAAATTCCTGAGCGATAAAGTCACTGGGAGCATCTTTTGTTCTAATGTGGTGACCCTGGGTGGGATCCTGGGTGACTCCTGGGTGGAGTCCTGGGTGACTCCTGGGTGGGATCCTGGGTGACTCCTGGGTGGAGTCACCAGGAACACAAAGCAACAGGAAAGACCAAGGTCGTAATTTTCAGCTCCACCTCCCACTTCTTCAGAGAGGGAAAAGGAGCTAGAAATGCAGTTAATAAGTGATCATGCCTACATGAGGCAGCTTCCATAAAATCCCAATAGTACGGGATTCAGAGAGCTTCCAGGTTGGAGGATACATTTATGTTCTGGGAGGGTGGCACACCCCAGCTTTACAATATGTGCTTGGGACCCTCCCAGGCCTCACCCTATGTGTTTCATCATCTGTTTTTTTTAAAATCATATCTTTTAATAAAATGATAAATGCGAGTGTTTCCCTGAGTTCTGTAAGCTCTTCTAGCAAATAATCAGATCCAAGGTGAAGGAGGTCATGGGAACTTCTGATCTGCAGCCAAATCAGTTAAAGTGGTGGGTAGCCTGGGGTCTACTACTCCTGATCGGCATCTAAAGTGTGGGAGGGCCCTGGCAGGGTGGCTCAATTGACTTGAGTGTCGTCCGTGTACTAGAAGGTTATGGGTTCGATCTCTGTTTGGGGCATGGACAGGAGGCAAACAATCGATGTTTCTCTGTCACACAGATTTGTCTGTCTGTCTGTTTCTCTCTCTCTCTCTGAAATCAATAAATATATCCTGGGGTGATGATTAAAAAAATAATGAAGAGTGTGGGAGGGTGGTGGCCTCATGGAGACTGAGCCCTTACCCTGTGGGATCTGACACTATTTCTGGGTAGACAGTCAGAATTGACTTAAATTGTAGCACACCCAGCTGGTGTCCTAAAATTGCTTAGTGTGGTGAAAAACCCCACGTATCTGGTGATCAGAAATGTCAGAATGAAGTGTTCTGTGTGAAAGTAGAGGAGAAAAACTGGGTTTTCCCAAAATAGCATCTTTGTTGAGAGCTTTCTGTGAGCTGGGCTCAGTACTGGGAGCTGAGAGATGTGATGAAGGTGGGAATGTTAGAGGTGGGCAGCTCTTCGGAGATGGGGAATGAACACCGTTAGTTTGCTAGGGCTGCCGTAATGGAATACTACAGATTGGGCAGCTCAGGCTGTATTATCTTATGGCCTGGAGGCCAGAAATCTGAGAGTAACGTGCTGGCAGAGCTATGGTCCCTCTGAAGGCAGTGATCCATTCCAGGCCCCTCTCCCAGCTTCTGGTAGTTCCTTGGCTCATGGCAGCACAACTCCAGTCCTCACATGATGTGTTCCCCATGGAGGTGTCTCTGTGTCCAGTTTCCCCTTTTAATAAGGACACCTGCCATATTGGATTAGGGGTCCACCCTACTCCAGCATGACCTCATTTCAACTTAACTAGCTGTATCTGCAATGACCCTATTTTGAAATAAGGTCATTCTGAGATAATGAGGTTGTACATGTCAACATGTAAATTTTGGGGAGATGCAACTTAACTGGTAACAACTACCAGTGCCTGGTACAAGGTACTTTTCAAAGAAATAATTTTTCTCCCACATTCTGCCTCTGCTCATAGCATGCTCAGTTTCCTTTTGAGCTTCCTCTATTTACTTGGGGCACGTCTTGCTAAGCTCCTCACTCAGCCCTTCCCTAGGAGGGAGAATTCTTCATTTGGTGGGTCAGTGCCTGCTCTTTTTGTTCATGTCCACTGGTGGTGAGGCTGCTATGGCTACACTCATGGACACAGCCCTCCTTTGTCTACCCAGCATGCCTGCTCTCTGTCCCCATGGGGAGTCACCTTTTGAGCCAGCATACCATATACCCTCTTGCTCCAACTCCTAGGAAAGGCCACTCGTGGGCTGTTCTACAGATCCAGCCATACTTCATGTTCCTTGTAAGGTCACCTGAGTGGACAGCCTGGTGTCCACTTCAGACTAGATTATCAGAGTTTATGAAAAAGAATATCAATGCTTACTGATATCAATAACACCGTCAATGAGAGGCCATCAAGAAGAAAAGACATTTTTTAAAAACAAAGTTTACTTTATTACATTAATTTTACACAGTAAAAGAATATGAAATGCAGACTTGTCTAAATTCTCTTGCTGAATCTCTTGAAGACAATGTCACCCAATGTCATGGTCTGAAAGTCAGAAAAGAAATCGTGTAATGTCCATCTGATGCTGAATTGTAAAAATAACTAAGTCATGACGGTAGCTCTAAATAATAACCCAAAGATTCCTCTACTTTTTATAGGATGAGAGAAAGGGTTGTCAATCTTTTCTAAAATCCCATGCCAAGTTTTTGTCACTTTACTCCCTCACATGGAGAGTGGTCCTGACTCTCATTGAATTCCTTTCTATGTTAATGGCTGTTAGAGCAAGACCCTCAAAAGCAGTCTTGTCCAATCCAATTTCTCAATGCTTTGAGTGCCTACTATGTACCAAATGCTTGTTGAACAGCAAGGAAACACGTACATGGAAACACCAAGGCACCCAGCCTGGAACACAATAGGCAAAGCACTATTTTCCTCCCCAAGCTGTGAGGCATATAAAAATTGAGTTTCTTGGGCTCATCAGTTTTTCAGTTTTTGAGGTATCTTCCTTCTCCTCCCGTCCCCCCTCCCACTGATTCTCTTGAACAAGACTGTAACGATGATGTGGGATAATGTCATCAGAGGTAGAAAGGAGTCTCTTAGCTTCAGCAGCAATGGAATGAAATAGAAAGATTTGGGTCCTACAACTCATTGTAGATGACCTTGGATAGGTCAACCTGTCTATTAAACCCCTTATCCTGCCTCCCTCATGGGAGACGTGAGGATTGGAGGAGGTAGAGAATATTAAAGGACACTGGTCAGGGCTAAGCCCAGGACAGATCAGCTCCTGCTCTGCTGTGAATGCGCTGGGGTGGGGGCTGGGGTAGCGTGTTTCATGGTTGACTCTCACACTCTCCCTACGTGAGGGGTTTTCCCACCTGACCTGAGTGATGACAGGCTCATTGGGCAGTGTTCTGCTTTCCATTACTGCCTAAAACACAGCCTGGGAGCAGGGAAGAGCCCGGAGGTCATAAGAGATGGAGAAACACTGCACTGAATCAGAGACAGACATGGTGGCAGCCAGGCACCACGGATGATGTGGCACACATGACGGAGTGTGCCAGCGTCATAAGCTGCCATAAAGTCGCCATGAATATGATTTCTACTTATAAATGCTACAGGGCAAAGGCATTTATTGAGTGCCCTGGGCTTGTAGGGCACATAGAGGTCTCTGTGGCCTCCTGGTTAGCACTGAGGCAGAAGAGAAAGGTTATGGCTAATAATTATTGCAATATTATAAAATAGAAAAAAACTATGAAAGTGCCCAACTTTTGGCCAAACAAAGCCTTCTCACATGTGGGTTCTGTGTCAATGGGAAGGATTGTCCCGTGAATCAGAGGCCCACAGGAGGGGGTTTCTGCCTTCTAGCCTACGAGTGTGTAATGGGGCTACACCCCAGGAGAGACTGAGGAAGGTGGGCTGTGCATGACTCTATGTCTTCACCTGCCAAGTACCTCTCCTGCACCATCTTACTTAGGTTTGGTGAAGGAAGGGTATGGCAATGAGGGAGAAGGATGGGAGGGGCTGGAGTAGAGAATCCTGACCATGAAAGTGGTGGTGGAGGGACAATCTGAGGGAACCAGAAGTGGGGAAGCATCAGCTGGGGCTGCTGCCAGCACATGTGGTCTTCGGTGAATTAAAAAAGGGCGTCCCTTCCTCAAGACACTGTTCTTTTATCTGTTGGAAATCGACCCTAATGTACTGTACTGGTTTTGTTAGACTAATACTACTTACTAGTATTAGTACTGAAAAATTATAATAAATATATAAATCTAAAGTGCCTATAATGGGAGTGGCTCCCCCTAAGGTTGTGCAGTGGTACAACTGAGAATGATAACCCTGTGAGACTAACCCCATGCAGAGGAGCCCTAGCTCTGCCATTCCCTGGCTATTTGTTGTCTCAGTTTCCCTATTTAGAAAATTCAGAGAAGATTGGAGAGAATGTGTGTTAACTGTCTGGTACGTAATGGGTCCTCGGTAAGCGGTAGCAGAGACTGACACCAGGGAAGGTGGTGGGGAAGGCTGCTCCTCACTCTCCACCCTTTTTCTCCCCTCTGGCACTGGAAGCAGCAAGTTCAAGGCGCCAACTTACATGGATGATTGTGTCTCCACTGAGTTCGGTCACAGACTTGATGCCTTTGAAGGTTGTCACCAGTTTATTCTCACCTTCTTTCTGAACCACTGTCTGCAGGGCACAAAAGAGATGGCCTGAGAGGAAGGGTCTGGACAGGGAGCAAAACATGTCCTTGCTAATGAGGTTGGCTCCCCTGCATGGTCTCTGCTCACAACAGCCACACCACTCATCTTTATATAAGGCCAGCTTCCCAGCTCTCAGGCTCTAAACAGAAGTGAGGTGCATTTAACAGCTAAAGAATATGTCAGGGTTTCTTTTGTCAGACTTTTAATTTATGGTATGTGATCTAAAAATCAGCATAAGACACCTACATGGCTGAAATGCAAACACTAAAGTGAAATTGAGTAAAATCTCGATTCTCCAAGATAACAGAGGGAGGTAATAGCGACATTCAAAAACTGGCCAGTTGGGAGAACACATATTTTGCTTTGGCATGTATTATCTCCTCCTTTCTTACTGTGGTATCGTTCTCAACCTTTATGCATCCAGGGAGAGGTAACAGAAACCCAGGAAGAGGTAACAGGGAGCAGAAGACACTGGTCAAGATTAAAAATTTGTCTCCAAAATGGACAATTGGAAAGGCCTGTGGTAAAACCCATGACCACCTGCCTCTTCCCATGAGCATATCAAAAGAATTTTTCTCCTAAATTTTATCACAGGTTTCTTGACCTGTAATGTTGTATCTGGAGAAGCAGAAATAAAGCCTGACCAGAAGAGGTAAGAATAAGCAATGTGCTGAGCCCACTGCACAGAGCTGTTGGGAGGGGAGGAATGAAGATGGCTGCTCAGTGGTGCCGGCTGTGCTGGGGTTTGTGGAGCTTCTCAGGGAGGAGGAAAGGCTCACGGTGGCGAGCACGCCAGTGCCTGGACGTTCTGGCCATCTCCCACTGACCACTCACATAGCCCAGAACTCACCACACACCTGAACCACAGCCCAGTGGAAGTGAGGTTGCCCTGCTTTCAGTCTGGGAAGGAAGGCTATGCCTATTTTACAGATGAGGTAGCTGATGCCAGGGGCTCGGTGATCCCCCTGAAGGTTTGGTCTGAGTGTCTGGCTAGGGTTCTGGTACTCTGGTTTTGGCAGCACCTCCTCCAGGAAGACTCTCTCCATGACCACCAGCTCTAGCCTTGCAAAGCCCAGTTTACCTTACTTTGGACTCAAGAATGACCTCAGGGCTCTGTTAAGGGTTTTTTACTGACCCCCCCCCCCCCACTTGCTCACTGTTGGGTCTGAGAGAACCTAAGACTTAGATTCTTGCTCTGTGCCTTGTGCCCCATATCCTCCCTACTGGGAAAGCTGGGATTCTTGGGACAGAGCACCCCTAGACAGTCCTTAGGGAAGATTTTCCTAAGAATTTTCCCCTAAGAGCTGTCTTTGTTTCTCTGCTTTTCACACCAGAAGTAAGTTCAGAGATAAGGTATCCATAGTGGGAATTGTGAGGTGGGACCCTTGAGGGAGGAAGCCTTGGGACCAGTCTCCAAGGAAAGTCTGGAAGCAGAGTGTATCTTGAGGGACATCTCTTACCTTGACCTTCTCCCCAGTCATGAGCTCCAGCTCACATTCCTCCCCCAAGGTGAACTCATTTTGGATCACTTTGGACCCAGTGGTGATGGTGAGCTTGAAGTGGTTCCCAGTCTGCACAATTTCTGACACTCCCTTGATGTCCTTCCCCTTCTGGATGAGGTCGTCAGGCAGACCTAATAGAAACCATTTGAGGTTTAGAGATGGGCAGAGGTGGGAGTTGCAAGGTGATGGTCATAAGAAAAACTGTGGAATGAGGGGGAGAAGGAGGTGCTTATCTCCCTGGAGGCCATGGGCAAGTACTGGAGTCCTGTGGGCAACATGGGCTTTGGCCTTTGAAAGGAAAGGCCAGGGACCTAGTTTGACCTCCCCTACCAGCTCACTATGTTGCTACTTGGTTTATAAAAAAGACACACCTCTGGCCTGAAGAACCTCTCCCCTAGTGAGCACCCTGCTTCTTATTCACTCTCCTCCCTCACTCTTCCTCCTTTAACTCCCAGAGACTTTGCTCTTTGAGTATAAGCATTTCATCCTCCACACCCAGGTTGACCAATACAGTTTCTCTTCCAAGCTAGGTCACTTCTCAGAGTGAGATAGTGGGGAGGGCTGGGGGGTTGTTAAAAATTATGCCAGAGCAACACATACACACTGGGACTGTCCTCATAAACACCTGTCCACCTAGCCCTACCTTGACCTCTGCTGTCAAATCTTTCAAGGAAGAATAACAGAAGTCCTCTGCCCTGGGACAGAACTTTACAAATTTCAGAGCGTGTCTATGGTGTTATATGAATTGAGGTTCACAAAACCATGTGTGTTGATAGTGCAAGGGGGTCTTGTTGCACAGGTGAGGGAAGTGAGACACAGAGAGGTGGCATGACTTGCCCTGCAGGAGAAGATCCAAGCTCTCTGCTGGCCCTGAAGGTCCCCCCTCTTTGTATTTGCTGTCTTTCCCATCCTTCTCCCTCTTGGCCCCCTTCCTTGTCACACTGCCCCTTTGCTCATAAGGCTTCCTCTACCTGAAGCACAGCCCCTTTCCCAGTCTTCTAGTGGACACCTGCCCATCTTCCAAGAGTTATCCAAAGCTCACTTTGACCACCATCAAACCTCCCCGCCAAGCCCTCCCATGAGCACCACATCTTCTGCACAATCACCTGGGGGACATGATGGGTTAAAGTGGGGTCTCTGGGAACCAGTGCCGGCTTCAGATCCTGCTGCAAACACTTTCTACCCGAGTTTCTACCTGAGTGACCTAAGTTGGGATTACTTAACCTTTCAAGGCCTCAGTTCTCTTGACTGTAAAATGGAAAATATAATAGTACCAAACTCAGTATTTTTTATTAAGGATTCAATAAGATATTGTATATCAATGGCTTAGCACAGTGCCTGGCACTGGTCAACTCTCAGAAAACATTAGGAGATTCTTTATTGTATTTGTTTCTTCTCTTTTTTCTCTCTAAACTGTGACTTTGGGAATGTGACTCATTGTTATCTGTTTATCTTGTATCTGCCCAGAACAGTGCTGAGAACTTGATTGACCTTGAATCAATTTGCTAGAAGAATGAATGAATGAATAGGGTCACACAATGAGTCACTAGCAGAGGTGGCTGCAATCCAAATCAGACCCTGGTTCAGTGCTCTTTCCACTTGCCCATGAAGTGGCCTTGCCCAGTGAGCACTAGCACAAGCTGCAAGTGACTTTAAAAGTAACAAGTATAACATGGCCCCTGGTCTGCATAAAGCCTGAATCTCTCCTCTCATCCCAACATTGAACCTACATTTGTGACTGGACACCATCTGCTGGGCTAGACACCCTTATCACCATGACCACCATCCTTGGCACCAGCTCCTCACTCACCAATTGCCTTCATGAAGGGCTCAAAGTTTTCCTGGCTCTGCAGTTGGTACTTGCCGGAGAAACTCATGGTGGCAATGAAGTTCCCTCCACAGCTCTGATCAGCAGCTCTGTTAGTGAGGCTGTCCACTGTGGGTTGATTTATAGGAGGCTCTCCCCCTTTGAATGTTGGCCATAGGTCTGCATCTATCACCTCCGTTATGGCCAGGTTCAAATATTAACTTGAGAGCAATGGTCAACGATAAAAAAAAAAAATGGGCACAGCAGAGATTTGCCCTAATTCAGCAAACATTAACAGTGTCAATCAAGTGCCAAACCCTGTGGTCCTGCAGCTTTTAAGGGGTTACTCTCCCATGAAACGAGTGTGTACACATGTGTGTGTATACATATGTATGCACCGATGTTTGAGTGTGCATATACAGTGTGTGTATCTAGAGCTAGACAAACATAAAAATACCAAGAGCCCCTTTAAACTCAAAACCTACATTATTTACATAACCTTATGGGCTCTTCCCATCTTTATTATTACACAGACTTAATTTTTACAAAGTGATCATCAGCCCCTAAAGCTATTTTGTATTCTGGGATTTCCTCCTCGATGAGTATGGGCTCCTCCTCAGTCCAAATCAGTCTCCTTTTCGAAATGTTAAAATGGTACATGCTATAGGGAAGATGTAAACCACTTAAACCAACTGTGTGGAAATTGAGGTGCATTTTATTGGTAGTTACAAGGCAGTGGAAAGAATGAAGGTAGTACCTGTTGGGCAACTGAATACATCAGGGATACCCATGCCTACATGTTTGCTTTCGCTCTGTTTTCCATGCCTGTCTTTCCCTTTACCACCTGTTCACCCCCTCTATGAACTCTCTTGGCTCCTACAGCATGTGGCAAATACCTATATTCTAATTTCTACTGGGATGATTTCTCTATATATTCTTTTTCACTGCACTTCTTCCTTGGTATTTCTAATACCTGACACTTGGTAGGTGTTCTATTAGCGATGGATGGGTCAGCACAAAAAGCCATCAAAAGATAATGAGGTCCTGGCTCTTACTGTTAAATGAGAATAAGAGACATAAAGAGATATGGAGTAGTCAGTTTGACAACCCTCTCAAATCATGGAATCAGTAGGGCTGGGCAGCCAGGAGATCGGGGTGCATGTGTTTGTATGTATACTAATGGGGCTGGGACTTGGCTGACAGTCTGTGTGAGAGGATGGCAGTAGAGCTGGCTACACATCACCCCAGGCTGAGAACCAGCTACCCTCTTCCCACCTCTATCCATTCTTTCTCATTCTTCTGCCTTCCTGCTCTGCTATTCCAGCCTGTGCCTGAGTAGATAGCAGATTCCAGACAGAACTCTCTCTGTTTCCTGGACAGTTCTCTGTCCTTCCAGGAGATCCTGTCTGTTCCTACCTGCAGCACGATCACCATGATTACTATATGCTCACACTCCTATTTGCCAAACTGGCAGTCCCTGATCTGTACCCTGAAACTCTGTGGCTGCTGGAGCATCTGCTCTGGAAGCCCGGCAGTCCTCCGATTCTGGTTCTGCATGAAGCAGGAACACATGAATGGATGAGGGCTAATGCCAGTAGACATTGATGTCACACAAACAAGCACGAGGGGCATGGGACTAGCACAAGTGTGGCAGCTCACAGTAAAGGAGTGCTCCGCCATCTCCCCTCTCTCACACATACTCTTCCATGTTGATCCAGCACCTCAGAAGACCTCTCATCCACTCATGTGCTCAGTGCCAGAGCCTTTCTCCAGTATCCCTGACAAGTGACACTAGCATGTACATTGACATGAAGAGGTTACTGCCTCCTGAACAGTGTGGGCAGAGGGCACTTGTTGCATGTGTGGCCGTGTGGATTCTGGCACCATTAAACCTTTCCTTCTAGTGCACAGTGGTGCTGCCCTTCCTGCTCGGCCTTAGTCTGACAGTGTCCAGGACACAAAGTATCTACTAGGCCAGAAGTTGGGACTGTCCCTGGAAAACCCTGAGCAGGCTGTATGCTAAGAACTCACAGTTATCTACAGTTTCCACAAATGCCCTAGCACTCAGGAGGGAGTGATAAAAGTGTCTCAGAGGGTGAAAGACACACCCACAGTCTCCTCTCATTTTATTCTGAACCTTGATTATGTACCTTTTAATGTATTTCATTATACTGAGGGTGGCCATGTTAGACCCTAATTTCTTCCAGGTGAGTCAAAGATTTGTTATTTTCATATATGTAAGGAAGTGGCATTGGAATTCCTCTTGGAGAAGAAGGTGTGTGTGTGTGTGTGTGTGTGTGTGTGTGTGTGTGTATGTAAGTGACTGGATAAGCTGCTTGGGATAGAGGGTGAGTGAGACCCAGGGTATATGTTTATCAAGGGCAAAGTTAGTGACGGAGAAGGGCTGCTGTGTAGGCAACTGGGAGAGGCCTCTCAAATGTCAGGGGAGCAGAGAGAAGAGCAGAAAGCAGAAAGGAGAGGAGCCAGTGAGAGGGTGGAGGGTGATGGGTTGCTAAGACACCCTCAGTGTCGGTGAGACTGGAAGGGCTCCTAGGAAGGCTAGTGTTGAATTTGAAGCTGCAAATTTGCTGCACAGTGAATCTCCATTCATCTTTCTTTAATCCCCTCCCCAGATACTTCAAATACTTCAGTTGAATGTGGACCCTGAGGAGAAAAATTCATTTGCTATGAACCCGAGAAGAAACTTATCAGCTGAGATGGACTCCCCACAGTCAGCTGAGGGCTTCTCACATGCTCTGTACACCCATCTCAGACTGAACTTCCAGTGTCCCCCACTATGCTCTGCTCCTTTACCCCGTCAATCAGAACTGCTCCATAACGACTAATCAGGCTGCATAATGCTGAAAAATCAACTGAGATTTAGACCAATCAGAAGTGTACAATTTAGGTACCTCATTTACATAAAATGGACCTAATTGAGGACCTGGGTGAGAAATTTCACTATAAAAGGCGGCCTCCCCTTTGTCTTGGTGGAACACAATTTAGGTTGCTACTTGAATCTGTGTTTACTGGGCTGCTGCTCTTTTTTGCTGAAATAATGCTTTTTATTCTTTATTACAGTCTACAATCAATTTTGTTTTACATCTGGCATATGAATTTCACATCCACAGCCTCTCCCCTGGACCACAGACTCCTGGGACATGCCCCCACAGTGCTGTTCTCTGGGCTCTGAGGTGGAGAGTGGGAAGAAGGGTCATGAAAGTTTCTCCTTAGGGCACTCATCCCAGAGGCCTCTAGGAAGCCTGGATCGATCAGGCACTCCTTCTTGGGTGTCTGAGGGAAAGCAGAACCTGTGAACTGACTCCCTGTGGACGCTGCTGCCTGTACTTGCTGTCTAGGCAGTGCCTGGGCACGATTCAGTCAGGTGGTCAGGGGCTGGCACAGCTGCTGGCCACCTGACAACTCCCAGAGTAAATGGACAGCCTGACAGATGGAGAGGCAGACAGACCAAGCTGGATGCCCCAAGGCAAGGATCTTCTCTCCTCCACAAGGCCAAGGAGGCTAGTGGCCATTTCAAAATTTATCACTTGTAAATAGTTTCCCATAAAATTAGGAGAGGGTAATGACATTTCCCACCCACGAGCTGTGCAAACACTAGAAGAGATAAGCTTACCTAGTTGGAATGACAAAGTTCAAGTGGCTTTCAAGAAAAAAAAAGATGCTCACTTTATGGGAATAGTTTTTGATTTTTGTCAGCCAGAGATTCCAGTACCCCTCCAGTCCCCACCAGACATCCCCTGTCCTCATGTTCCCTACTTAGATGAGCAGCATGAAGGTGTGGGAGAGGAGGTGGCATGCCTTTTGGTGGCCAGGGTATAACTGGCATTCATTTTAAGTGAGGCATCTTTGCACTTGTGTCTGATCCCAGGGTGTCTATAGTGCCAGCTTGCCCACTCCCTGGTATCCCAGGAGGTGTCCTGTGAGCCCACGTACTGGAGACAGGGCTGCAGGCAGGAAATCCTTGGGTTTGGGTTCAGCCCTTTTCTTTACCTGGTGTGTGATCCTGGACAATGATTCAGCCTTACTGAGCCTCCACTTCCTTATCCATTAAATGGTTATGACAGTCTCTGCCTTGTGAAAGCTCTGTGTTGGCTGCCCAGTCCTTCAGGAACGTGAAGTTCATATTAGAGGGACTCAGCACTTTGCATTTGCTTCTGCCACGTGTCCAGAGATATCAGGAGTCTCTATCCCAGGACCAACTTTTGTGTTATATCCTGACTCAGTGATAAGCTTCTTCCCACCTCCCTGCACCATTGGGTAGAGTCTCCAGTCCCTGGTTTACTATGGTGCAGCTGCCGTACCAGGCATCTCGGATCCCACTTTGTGTCTTTTGCAGGCCCGTAGCTTCATCTCCTGTGGCTTCATCTTCTGAGGGATTTGAAAACCCATGCTCCTGGCCATCTGGCCTATTTCCAGGTCTGGCAACCATGCCCCAGACTCATCTCATTGTTTATTGCTCACTGTTTATTGCACTGATTATTGCTCCAGCTCCCTCTGTGCTCTGAGCACCTGGGGATTATAATCTTTTCTTGTGAACTCAGCTATATTTCTGAAAATGCTGAAGGTTCAACCTGTACCTTCTAGCTGACTAAAGAGCTTGTATCAGCTCAGTTGTCCATGTTGTAGGTCCTAGAAGTGTTGTGTTTTTATTATGTGCTATTTTAAATCCTTTTGGTAAGATTTCAGGATATACAGCCTTCTAAAAAACTTTTAAAAGACATTCTTAAGCCTTTTCTTTCATGTACCTGTTCTGTCTCTTCTCATTGTAAATTCCTTAAACTTAAAGTGTGTCCCTGGAACAACTGTCTAGTAGCTAGAATGGGATCTGACTCGAGGCCATTTAATGTCGGGATGTTTCAGAGATATGCATGCTTGAAGAACCCACTGGGGCAAAAGCACAAATATGCCAAACAAAAATTGTGGGATCGTTTGTACTGTAGAAGGAATCATACTACATTGAAAAATGTTCACAGCAAAATTTCCTTGTACACAATAACTTTTGAAACTGTACTTGAACAATCATTAAAATAAAAACAAGAACTAAAAAAAAAAGAAAATATCCTTATTGTATAAAGTGAGACCTCTTATGAGCTAGTTTAAGTCCCCCAATGAGATCTCCTTTATATGAACAGTAGAGAGAAACCTGTGGATTATGTGGCGAGCAGTGGAGATCATTTGAGGGCTGGTGTAATCAAAAGAGAGCTGAAAACTTATCTGTAAGGCTAGTTCACGAGGCCCCTATTTTGGCTGTCAGAGCTAATGGTGTTTGTTTATCCTGTGTCCCTGGGTTCTTGTGTCCCTTTGCCCTCTGAGGGCTGAAAGCTGGCCCAGTTGGCTTCTGACTCTTCAAAGGGAAATCTCTTCCAAGAATCCTTGGCTAACTTGCGATCCACACCCTGCAGTCCTGCATTCTCCTTGCTGTAGAGCTATGAGCCATCAGTCTTTCAGAGCCAGGACAGCCACTCCACTGACATTCCTCAAGGCTCAGCTCCACAGTCCCCTTTCACACAGTCCACCTGAGGTCTCTGTTTCCTTAGCTCTTCTAGCTTAATATCCCCAATAGCAATTTCTACTCTATTTCATTTATGCTATTATATTAATAGTAATAAAATAACTGCCTCCATTAATTGAACACTAAGTGGGTGCTTGTCTACATTATTTTATGGAATTCTGAAAACAATATTGTAAGGTAAGCATTATAATCCCCATTTCCTCAGACAAGAATACTAAGGTATGATAAAGTTAGTAACTGCTTACAGCTATTTAAATAGAAAGCTGCCAAATAGGAGCAATGAACCTAGTCTGTTGGACTCCAAAGCTTATGTTTTTGACTTTTATTATTTCCATATTATAATTATTAAAGGTGTATTTTGGTTAGTTTCCTGAAAATTCTTCTAAGCCAGCAGTTAGCATTGCACTTTCCATGGAGTGCATGTCTGGAAAATATTGATAGGACAATAGTCCAGGTGCTGTTGACCTCTTGAGTCATTAATGGTCTTTGGGTTGCTGTTGGTTCAGAAATTTCTTGTTACTCTAGATCAAATAACCCGAAAGTCCATGTGCATGAAGAGAGATCTCAAAGAAATGAAAAAATCCTGAGGTGGCTGCTAGCCCCTTGTGTTCAGTGGAGGTGCAGTGCAAAGCATTTTTACTGAATTCTAAATCTTAAAGCTAAGGTTTATAGTTTTTCCTATACTGGATTTCCTGGACCATCCCATTTGGGCCACTCTGTAAGCACATACCTTGTGCTCCATGGTGACCATGCACATCATTCTGTCCTCTCCTCCAGGTTACCTTCCCCAGCTTCAGATTCCACTGAAGCCACAGATATCAGATGATTCATCCATTTCTCAATTATGTACTCACAAGTATATGCTGACCTACTATGTGAAATTCATGTGGGGGTTACATTTTGACTATACAAAGGAACTTACTGTCTAGTAGGGAGCATGAAGGAAGTTAAAGCTAACTTTTGAACAGAATGAAGTTTGAATACAACTTCACAATTTAGATAATGATTGAATTAAGAGTAAGAAGAAATTTTCTGTTCAAGGAAGGGGTTGATATTTTCATGAATAGAGAACAAAGCATGAAAAGGGATGAAAATACATGCTGTTGCGGAAGAAAGGCATGTGTCTCAGGGAGGAAGGATAGAGAGGAGAATGGGAGAGTCCACGTAGAGGAGCCGGAGCCGGGAGATGGAGAGGGAAGTCACGAGCAAACGGTGAAGGGGAAGCTGGATTGGATTTCCCAGACTGGTTTCCCAGAATGGAGCACACATGAGCAGATAAGATGATTTTAGATCATAGTAACAGTCATGCACTTAGACTAATATTTATTAGAATAATATACACCAATTTATGACCCCATGGATATTGCTACTTAGGATAAGATCAAGTTCTTGTTGTGTTTTAAGGAGTAACTGAGAAAAATAGTAAAGGAGTCAACTATGGAAAACAGATATTACCATAGATATTTTGAATGAGAAAACTGAATATAGGGGATTGGTTACCAAGGTACTGAAGAGCTGGAAGAGAAACAGGAAGAAGGGAATTTAAAGCTGCTAATGTTCCTGAGCTGGAAGCCGGAGGTTGCTGGTTAGAGGTTGCTGGTGCCTTCAGTTCTGGATCCAACAAGGTGGCGTCACCTTGACCAGGGCTTGAACCACTGAAAAGGTTCCCCCTTTCAGACTGCTGGAACCTAGAACCACTGTGCTCCTGCTGCCACAGCAGCAACCACTAGAACTTCAGGAACTGCTGCGGAAGGAAGATTGTATCTTTCTTTCAGCTTCCAGTTTCCTGCTGGTTGGTGATTGGTGTACTCTAGGTCCTGATAGAAATGCCGCTGGAAGAAGTTTGTAGACACCAAGCCCCTGAAATAGAGAGCATAGCATGAAGTGAAGGAAACAGAATGAGAGACCAGCAAAAAACTGGCAAAAGGACATATGACGTTATGACAAAAATAAAATAGGGAAGCTGATAGGATAGTGATAAAATTTTGATATTGTTATGCTAAGTGAAGGGAAGTCAGAAAAAGATCTTAAGCAGATGAGTGACATGATCATACTTGTGATTTTGGGTAATTATTCTTGAGGCAGCAAGTAGACAATCTGGATGTGAAGACATGGGTTAGAAAACTCCTCCAAATTTTCTGACAAGAGAGGGCAAGGACCTGAATTTGGGAGGACGTGGGAGTGCTATTCTGTAATTGTAACTGAGAGCATCTGGGGATTCATTACGGGGATTCATGCATGAGGGAGTGGGAGAAACTGAAGATGCTCCTGGAAGCTCCAGCCTGGATTGTGGGGATGTTAACACCATCCACACAGGTGGGCGATGGAGGGAGAAGACGGTAAGCCATCCTCATCCCTTTCCCTTCCCCCTTCTCCCAGATGAAAGTATTCTATTATTCTCCCCACTCTGAATTCTCCTGATCTAGTTTCTATACCCCTCCTACTGTTTGTACCACTCTTTCCTACATCTTAACCTGGTTTCATGTTTTCTTTTCCCACTGAATGATAGGTGGTGGTGCTTGGTGGCAGGGTATGAGCACTCATCCTCGTCTTGCCTACCAGACTTCCACAGTCCCTGACTCAAGACGGGCTCAATAAATGTTTGATGAAAGGAGCAGTGTCTGTAATAATATAATGCTGGCTACCTGTGCACTTGCATGCCATGCCTCCCCATCTCGTCCCCCACCCTTCTCAGCTCCTAGTAGATTGTTTGTGCATTGTCACATGTCCATGGTGTTTTTGAAATCCTCAGGGCAAAACCCAGAGTCTAAGTTGGCAGCTGAATAGAACAGCGAAAGCCAGTTGAAGGTTGCTTAGATTCATTTAAGCTGCCTTGTCAATCGACCCCTGGCCCGCCGCCCCATCTCTGATGGGATTCCCTGGCTTCATATCATTTCATATCATTTGGTTATGGTTTTGAATCATTTGTAGAGTAAGAACTAATTTATTTATTCACCCATTCAATAATTAATTATTCATTAAACATTTACCTTGTTCCAGGATTTTGCTCATCCCAAGACATTAACAAGTTGTGATTATTGTTTTTGAGGAGTTTGTAAAGCTTTAATCCTGCCAGAAGTCAAAGCTTGCTGTTCTGAGAGAAGCTGTAGAGAAGATTAATGGGGATCAACCAGGTGGATATCTTCTTAATGGACAAAGGTTAAGGATTTTGGGGGGCTGGAGGCACCTCCTTGCTTCCTGGGTTATTGTGCAGAAGTAAAAGGAATATCCTGTTAGTTACTTCAGTGGTAAAATGTGGAGCTAAGTGTACTATAGATCAAATGGTCCAGACTTTGCCTTTACGGATGATGGTAAGGGGTGGAAGATGTTAAGAGATTGGCCCAGATTTCCAGTGCTCTTGTGCAGGAGCTCGTATTAGAACCCTAGACTCTTGACTCACTTACAGGAATGCTCCCCTACCGCTTATTGATGCATAGACACTTTTGGTTGTTTCCTAACGTCTTCCTTGCCGACAAAACCCATTTTGTTGTGTTTTCTCTTACTGCAGCTGTGTGCATTTCTGATAAATTGAATACTTTCTATATCTATGTCCCTGCCTGTATCAATCCAGGGACATGTCTTTTATAATGTTGTCATCTCAAGTGCACATCCTCTTATATTTTTCTTTTCTCAAATTGTTATTATTTTTAAATTTAATCATTTTTATCTTCTGCATTTTATGTTTTTTAAAATTATATTTTCTTGATTACTCTATTATCATTGCCCTGATTTTTTCCCCTTTGCCTCCCTCCACCTAGCACTCCTTACTCGCTCAGGCAATCCCTCTACCATTGTTCATGTCTGTGGGTCATGGGTATAGGTTCCTTGGCTACTCCATTTCCTACACTACTTTACATACCAATGGCTATTCTATAATCACCTATTTGTATTTTTTTAAAAAATATATTTTATTAATTATCCAATTACAGCTTTCCTGATTTTCCCCTCTTTGCCCACCTCCAACCAACCCCCTACTCCCTCGGGCAATCCCCCCACCATTGTTCATGTCCATGCATCATACATATAAGTTCTTTGGCTACTCCATTTCCTATACTGTACTTTACGTCCCCATGGCTATTCTGTACTAGTTGTACTTCTTAATCTCTTCACCTCTTCTCTCATTCTCCTTCTCCTTCTCCCATCTGGCAACAAACTGGTAACTAACTGCTTTTCTCTTGCTGCTTTTAAGAGTCTCTCTTTATCTTTAACCCTTGGCATTTTGATTATGATGTGTCTTGTGTGTTCCTCTTTGTGTCCAACATGATTGGGACTCTGTTGTTCCTGGACTTGCTTGTCTATTTCCTTCACCAAATTAGGGAACTTTTCTTTCATTATTTTTTCAGATAGATTTTTTTCCAATTTTTTGCTCTTTCTTTTCTCCTTCTGGCACCCCTATGATGTGAATGTTGAACCTCTTGAAATTGCCCCAGAAGCTGCTTATACTATCTTTATCCTTTTGAATTCCTTTTTCTTCTTGTTTTTCTGTGTGTTTTGCTTCCTAATGTTCCAAATCATTGATTTGATTCTTGGTTTCATCCACTCTACTGTTGTTTCACTGTAAATTGTTCTGTATTTCAATGAGTGTATCCTTTGTTTCTGACTGAGTCTATTTTTACACTGCTGAGGTCCTCACTAAGGTCCTTGAACATCTTTATAAACAGTGTTTTGAACTCTGGGTCTGGTAGATTGCTTATCTCTATTTTGCTTAGCTCTTTTTCTGGAGTTTTGCCCTGTTCTTTCATTTGGGTCATGTTTCTTTGTCTCTTTGTTTTGGCAGCCTCTCTGTGTTTGTTTCTATGTTTTAGGTAGAGCTGCTTTGACTCTGTCTTGGTTGTGTGGCCTAATGTAGTAGGTGTCCTGTAGGGTCCAATGGCACAGCTTCCCCTATCACCCAAGCTGGGTATTTGAGGTGTACCGTTCGTGTGGATTGAGTACACACTCCTCTTATAGTTGAGCCTTGGTTGTTGATGACAGATCAATTGGAGGGATTTACCTAGGCCAGTCAGCTGCAAGGACTGGCTGTGACCACTGGCCACAAACCTCCACCATTTGTGGAGGATCATGTGTGCAGAGGCAGGGTGGTGGTTCTCCAATGTGGTTTGTAGCTGTCTACTGGGTGTGCTGGCTCTGGGGTTTCCTGGGTGGTGCAGGGCAAAATCAGCCTCCACCTGTGTTCTGCCCTGGGTACCCTGTCTGAGCTGTAAAGCAGTCTGAGGTGGTTGCTACTTGTGCTGGGTTTAGAGATTCCCAGGTGAAACCAAGCTGTGAATCTAATCTGACTGTCACTAGGGGATCTCAAAGGTGGGTCTCACAGTGTTAGCTGGGTTGATGGAGTCTTAGGTATGGTGTCAGCTTGCCTGCTCTGTGGGGGGAGGGCTCAGAAAAGGGACTCCTTGCCTTGATGCCAAGCACTTATTTTCTCCCAGTATGTCACTGGTGCTTTTAAGCTGCTGCCCTGGTACAGTAGCTCAGAGGGAGTGAGTCTGAGTAGATGAGTCTGTGTGTGGGTTAAGAGGAACTGCTTGGGGCTCCAGTAGTTTCAGATACATTCACTCAAGCCCCACTTGTTTTTGCAGCCAGAAGTTGTGCAGACTTATCTTCCTGGCACTGGAACCCTGAGCTGGAGGGCTTGGTGTGGGTCTGGGACTCCTCGTTCCAGAGATATCCCTCCTGAATTTTTATTCACGTGGTGTGGGTCCAGCCTATTCTGTGTCTGTGTTCCTACAACCAGTCTGGACAGATGAGGTTTCTTCAATTCTGTAGTTGTCAGACTTCCATTCAGCATGATTTCTGATGTTCCAGAGTGATGGTTTTTCTATATTTTAGTTGTAAGTTTGATGTAGTTGCGTGAAGAGGTGAGCCATGTCTGCCTATGCCACCATCTTGACCTAAGTTTTAATTTTGATTAAATCTAGTTCATCAATATTTTATTGCTTTTGGTATTGTATCTGTTGTAGCAACCATTGCTTAACCAATAGACCATTAACATTTGAAGGGTTCATTGATATGGTTAGGTTTAACATCTTGCTATTTATTTATTATTTATCTCATTTATTCTTTATTTCCTTTTTCTGTCTTTGGATTAATTACATATTTTATGCTTCCATTTATCTCCTTCCATTTTATCTACTTTATTGATTAGCTATAAAATCTTTATTATTTTGTGATTGCTTTGAGGTTCAGAGTATACTTTTTAAACTTATCACATTCTACCTTTAAGTGATACTATACCATTTCACGTAATATAAGAACCTTTATACTTTAATTTCTCCCCTCTGACCTTTGTGCTACTATTGTCATGCATTTTACTTTTACATATTTTATATAAGATTAACTATGGAGTATTTTTATTCATCTTTCTTTTGCTCGGGGTTTGTCAACCTTCTTGGACCTGCATGTTTATATCTTTAATCAAATTTGGAAACTTTTGGTTATTATTTATCTAAATATTTTTTTCTGTACTTCCTTCTCTCTTCTCTCCTCTGGTGATTCCAATCACACCTTTATTAAGCTGCTTGAGATTGTCTCACAGATCACTTACCCTCTATTTATTTTTTAATTCTGTTTTATTCCCTCTGTGTTCTACATTTTGTATAATTTTAATTGCTGTGTCCTCAAGTTCCCTATTCTTTCTTTGAAAACATCTAACTTGATTTTACTCTCATTTAGTGTATTTTTCATCTCAGACATTGTAGTTTTCATCTCTAGAAATTCAATGTAGATTTTTAAAAATTTTACATACTTGTGCTTAACATAATGAACATATGAAATAAAAACATAATAACCATTTTAATGTCCTTATCTTCTAATATCTATATCACTCTGAGAAAGTACAATTGATTGAGTTTTCTCCTTATTTTGGGTTCTTTACTTCTGTTCCTTTGTAAACTTGGTAATTTTTTGTTGGATGCCAATGTTGTAAATTTTAACCCATGGAGTTGTGGATATTTTTTTATTTCCACTAATATTCTTGACCTTTGTTCTGAGATAGTTTTTAAAAATATGTTTATTGATTTTAGAGAGAGAGGGAGGGAGAGAGAGAAACATCAATGTAAGAGAGAAATATTGATTGACTGCCTCCTATATGCATCCTGACAGGGATTGAACCCACCACCTAGGTACATGCCCTGAATAGAACCCTAGGTATGTGCTGGGAATTGAACTCCCAACCTTCTGGTGAATGGAATGATGTTCTAACCAACTGAACTGCACCAGTCAGGACTGAGATACAGTTTTATTACTTCAGAATAATTTGATTCTTTGGATCTTTTAGGATTTGATAGGCAAGACTGGAGCAGTGTTCTGACTAGGGATAATTATTCCCTAGTACTGAGACAAGACCTTTCAGTGTAATGTATTCAATGCCCATAAATCATGTGGTAAGAATGGGCACTATTCCCAGCCCCATGTGAGCATCAGACACTGTTACCTTTAATCCATTTGTTTGGTTCTTTCTTTGACTTTGGGTAGTTCCCTTGCTAATCGGTCTCTGGTGAATACTGGAAGGTACACTCTGCAGATCCCTGGGGTTCTCTGCCTGCGTCACTATCTCCTTTCTGGTACTCTGTTCTCCAAACTGCAGCTGACTTAGTCTTCCTGGAGTTTCAGTTCTGTTTCCTCAACTCAGCTCAGGGAATTCACTATGGTCTGCCTGGGTTTCCCCTATTTGTGCCATAGCCTAGAAACTCTCTCAAGATTGTAAGTTGGGACAATTGTAAAACTCTTATCAATTATCTCCAATCTCTTAGAGATTAGTTTCTTTCATTGCATGCTACCCAGTGCCTTGAAAACTGTTGTTTCATACATTTTGTTAGTTTTTGATTGTTTCAGGCAAGAATATTAATCGTGGGTAGAAAGAGAATTCTTTCTTTTTTTAAATTGTTGATGATCATATCTTCAAATAATAACAATTTAATCTCTTCCTTCCAATTGTTAAACCTGTAACTTCTTTTTCTTGCCTTATAGTCTTGGCCAGTACCTCCAAAACTGTGATAACAATAATGGTTATAGTAAGTTACCTTGCCTTATTTCTAATTTTATTAAATTTTCTTAAGTTTTTAACTAAGTATAATGGTTGATATTGGTTTTAACCAATAAAATTTACTTGCTTCAATCTGTTTTATTTGAGTTCAATAATCTCCATTGCACAAATACAGGCCAACTGTTTTATTTTAGGTGCTGGGCATAGAAAGATGCAGATGGTAAAGGCTTTGAGGGAGAGTTCATAGCTTAGTAGAAAAAGCAGGAAAACAAGTCAGCTGTTCCAAATACAGTGTGTTACATACTGAACATGAGACTTGTCCAAGGTGCTGTGGACATAGGGATAAAGGGCATTTGACATGCCTGAAAGAAAAGGTGTAGGGGGAAGTCAGGGAAGACTTCATAGAGGCAGTGATACTTAGGCTTAATGTTGAAGAATGAGTAGGAATTCACCAGTCTGACTAAAGGCAGAAAAAAAAGCAGAGAGCTATGAAAGCAAATAGTCTATGTGACTGAGCAATGAGTGTTTGAGGGAAGGATGGAAGAGGTAAGCAGTGAGATTTGGGAAAGTGGACTTGGTTGGGTCACGATGGCATTTGGACACACTTCCTTCTGGAGAGCACCAACTTTCTGAGTTGAGTAGAGATGAATTGGTGAATCATATTTATGTAGATCTGGGCTTAAAACTCTGGAAATATGTTGTCTAGTCTCATTGTTTTATGGTTTTCAGTGCTAAGCAGATGAAGTGAGAAAAGAAGTCTCGTGGAACAAGAAGACTTGGGTAGGGGGTGGTGAAGGAAGGCCTTTTAGGAATCCTGCTATATAGCCAAGTGTCCCCAATTTTTGGATTTCACAAATCAGTAAGATTTTCAAAAGATTTTAAGTTGCAAAGATGTCAAGATATAAGAATAATAATAAATACCATAGACTATCATGTCATACTGCAAACAACAAAGGCAAACAAATAAGGAAGGCATAGTCCCAGACAGAACAGTTGGTAACCTTATTCTGCTGTTTTCTAACCAATCATGATGTACTAGTGGGATTTTCAGTCTGGGAATGAGGAGAGGAGCATAACAGGCTGATGAGGGAAATAACTGTCTTGGGCAGATATGTCCTTGACATGTCCCCATGGTCTCCCCCTCCCCTTCCCCAGGGCCTCTCTTCTAGGCTGGGAAGAATGATGGGCTGTGGTTGGCAGTCCTGTGCCAGCACACAGGTGGCAGTGAGTGGATCACAGCTTTAGTGGTCCTGAGTTCACTCTTCCTATCTAAGAACTTTGTCCTATGACCATTGGCCAGCTGATACAGTTAATCTTACTGATATTAAGGAAGAAGCAAGAGCCAATGGCTCCTTTGATTAGGCTTCCAATGGTCTGAACTCAGCACTCAGTCCAGAGGCCTCTGATGGCCCTGGATAATGGGCAGAGCTGCACCCTGGCTCCTGCCTGGATGAAAGGTCTCCTCACACTTGACAAAATGACTAGAGACCTTCGGACCCACAACTGTAAGGATAGCCCTACCCCTTTCCAGCACATCTGAGACCGTGGTCTGAGTGAGACCGTGGTCTGAGTGAGGAATAAGCACCGCAGCCATGATCAAAACCGTTACTTATCTAGAAAGACCGTTCTCATTGCGACCTGAGGAGAAGGATAGAGTTCGGGCCACTTCCCTAGGCCGATGTGTTTATCTCTCACAATAGTCAGTTTCTGATTAAATGCAACTCTTTTGAGATGTTTTGCTTAGCTCAGGATATTCTTGGCTCCTCATCACTCCCAAGACCCTTGGCTGCTAATGTCTTGGTCAAGGTGGGGGAGATTTGTATCCTATTTATATCTGGCAAGACCAGCTCTTGATGCCTTTGGGTCTGACTGCACAAAACTTTAAAACTGCTTCCAGCCTGGCTAGCACCAGACCCCATGCAGCCTCTCTGTCAGGCAAGCCCAGGACCCCATGCTGCTGCTTGGCACATGCTGCCTCTCTCTGAGACAGGCCTCTAGGCCCCTAAGACAGGCCCCTAAGACAGCCTTTCTGTCAGGCCTGCATGCTGCCTCTTGGCCAGGTCTACATAAAGGACCTGGTGCTGTCCACCAGGCCTGCACATGGACCTACTCTGCCTCTCTGCCAGATGACACAGGGCCCAATAACTGCCTTTCTGCACACTACAACAGCCTCTCTACCAAGTTTTCCTAGGATCCCACGTTATCCCTCTGTTATGCCTGCACAGAACCAAATGCTACCTCTCTGCCAGGACCAACTCTGAGGACCCCAGAGGACCCCACTTTGCCTTTCTGTCAGGCCAACAGTTCCCCATGCTGTCTCCACCAGGACTCCAGGGGACTCCAGGTGCCTCTCAGCCTGATTACACAGAACCCCATGCTGCCTCTCTGCTAGTCTGCATGAAACCCTAAAACTGCCTTTAGGACTGATCTTCAGAACACCCATTGCTGCCTTTATGACAGAGGGTGCTGAAACTACTTCTCTGCTTTATTGCACAGGGCAGTTCAACTGCCCTCTCTCCCAGACCCTCCTGGTAGAGAGGCCCCCCATACTACCTCTCTGCCAGACTACACAGGGCCCTACAACAGCCTTTCTTCCTGGATGGTGCAAAGCCAATGCCACCCCACAGCCAGGCCCACATGGGACCCCTGCTGCCTCTCAGCCTGACTGCACAGGGCCCCATGCTGACTCTCAGCCAGGCCTACACAAGGCCCCATGCTGCGGCTTTGCATGCACAGGACTGCACAGGACCTTGTAACTGTCTCTCAACAAGGCTGAGACAGTGCCCTGTGCAATCTCTCTGCCAGGTCTACACAGGACCCAATACCGTCTTTGTATCAGTCCCTTACAGGATATTAAAATTATTTCTCTGCCTTAGTGCCCAGGGCCTTAAAGCTGCCTCTCTGCAAGACCAGCATAACATCCCATGTTGCCTTGCCACCAGTCTAGCAGAGTGCCATGCTGCCTCTCAGCCTGACTGTATAGGTGCCCACGGCTGCCTCTTTGCCAGGCCAACAGAAGGTCTTACAGCTGATCCTTTCACACCCTCTAGTGTGCAACACTCTCATCTTTTTAGAAACTACCCAAAGACTTATTTAAACAAAGATCTATGTTTTATAACTATTGCTGAATAGAGGCTGGCTTCTCAAACACCTAAAAATCATACTTGATTTTTAGAGTTGGAGGAAAAGATCTAAAAGATCAGGAGACAAAGGAAAGGGGAAAAGTGTGGAGGTCATTCATTTTTGTTGTATGTGATTAACAACAGGTGACTTCTGGTCAAGATAGCAGCATAGGTAATCATGGCTCACCTCCTCACACAACCACATCAAAATTACAACTACACTATAGAACAACCATCATTCAGAACCATCAGAAATTGAGCTGAATGGGAGTCCTACAACTATGGAATTCAAGAAGATACCACATCAAGACTGGTAGGAGGGGTGCAGAAGCAGAACAAACTGGCTCCACACCCATGTGTGGAGGATAAGAATCAGGAGAGAGATCTCAGGAGAGAGATCTCAGGAGTGAGGGGTCCCATCCCCACCAAGCCCCCCAGACCAGGGTTCCAGAGCCAGGAAGTTAAGTCCCCATAACCTCTGGCTATAAAGACCAGTAGGATTGAGGCTGTGGAAGACAAAAACCTCTGGAGTCCTAGGCAGTTAATCTTAAAGGGCCCAGGTACATATTTATTTAGACTCACTCCCTCTGAGTTCCAGGGCAGGAGCAGCAGATTGAGAGGAATCAGAAACATATGGGGAAGAACTGAATTGTCTATCATCAGGGAAAGAGTTGAGGGGTGGCTTTCTCCTAGACAGAAGTGCTGGCAGAGGCCACTGTTCCTTTCCTGAGCCCTCTCCCAACAGAGCCCACAGCCAGCAGCAGGGTGCCATATCTGACTCCATCAACCTATCTCACTGTTTGCCCCACCCTGGTGGTTCCCTGAGACCCTGCCCCACCCAACTTTCTGGCCCACCTAAGCTGTTTCCAGTGGCTTTTCCATACAAATGGCTTGTCTTGGCTTTTGCTTTAGATTTTCCTAAATTCTCTTGAACAAGCAGCGTCTGGCTTCAGTAAGCCCTGTACCTACTGTGAAGTTGGCCCAGGCTAATGTGTCCACTTATTTGTATCTTCTTCAGTTTCTTTCTTCTGTTTTTTTTTTTTTTAAGATTGGTAAAGATATTTTTTTAAAGATTTTATTTATTTATTTTTAGAGAGGGAAGGGAGGGAGAAAGAAAAAGAGAAACATCAATGTGCGGTTGCTGGGGGCTGTGGCCTGCAACCCAGGCATGTGCCCTGACTGGGAATCGAACCTGTGATGCTTTGATTCGCAGCCCACGCTCAATCCACTGAACTATGCCAGCCAGGGCTTCTTCAGTGTTTTATAATGAGTACAAGTCTTCAATGAGTACAAGTCCTTTACATTCTTGGTTAAATTTATTTTTAGGCATTTTATTTTTTTTTTGATGCAATTGTAAATGAAATTAATTTCTTAGTTTCCTTCTGATTGTTCATTATTGGTGTATAAAAATGCAACTGATTTCTGGATATTTATACTGACTGTATCCTTCTATTTTCCTAAATTCATTTATTAATTCTAGTAGCTTTTTTGGTAGAATTTTTAGGGTTCTCTATATACAGTATCATGTCATCTGCAAATAATTACAGTTTTACCCTTTTTCTTTCCTTTTTTTAAACTTTTTTTGGGGGACACTTTTTATTTCTTCATGTTTGATTGCTATGGCTAGGACTTCTAGTACTATGTTGAGTGAGAGTGGTGGAAGCAGTCGCCCCTTTCTTAAGGGGAAAGTGTTTAGTTTTTGCCCATTAAGTATGATGTTTGCTGCAGGTTTGCCATATATTGTCTTTATTATGTTCAGGTATATTCCCTCTACTTCCATTTTGCTGGAGGTTTTTATCATAAATTGGTGTTGGATTTTTTCAAATGATTTTTTTCTGCATATATTGATATGATCATGTGATTTTTGCTCTTCTTTGCGTTTATGTGGTTAATCATGTTTATCGATGCATGGATATTGTGCCAACCTTGCATCCTCAGAACAAAGGCCACTTGATTGTGGTGTGTGATCTTTTTACTGTACTGCTGGATACAGATTGCTAATATTTTGTTGAGGATTTTAGCATCTATGTTTATCAGGGATATTGGCCTATAATTTTATTTCTTTGTAGTTTCTTTATCTGGTTTTGGAATCGGGATAATGTTGACCTCATAAAATAAGTTTGAGATGCCTTCCTCCTCTTGAAATTTTTGGAATAGTTTGAGAAGTACAAGTGTTAATTTTTTTTCGAATGTTTGGTAAAATTCACCTGTGAAGCCATCTGGTCCAGGACTTTTGTTTTTTTGGTTTTTAAATTAAAACTTTAATTTCATTAGTTGCAGTTAGTGTATTAAGATTTTGTGCTTCTTTCTGATTGAATTTTTGAAGATTGCATGTTCCTATGAATTTATTCATTTCATCCAGATTGTCTCAATTTGTTGGCATATAGTTGTCTGTAACGTTTCCTTAAAATCCTTTGTTTTTTGGTCTAGTCAGTTGTTACTTCTTCATTTTCATTTCTAATTTTACTTATTTGGGTCTTCTCTCATGTTTCTTGATGAGACTGGTGAAAGGTTTGTCAATCTCATTGATCTTTTCAAAGATTCAACTCTTGGTTTCCTTGATCTTTTGTATCATCTTTTAGACTAATTTTTTTTAGTTTCTCCTCTGATTTTTATTATTTTCTTTCTTCAACTCACTTTGGGCTGGTTGTTGTTTTTCTTTTAAGTGCAAAGTTTGATTATTTATTTGAGATTTCCCTTGTTTCTTGAGGTAGATCTGGAATGCTATGAATTTCCTCTTAGGAGTGCTTTCACTGTCCCCTATAGATTTTGGTTGTTGTGTTCTCATTTTAATTTGTTTCAAGATGTCTTTTGATTTTTTCCTTGATCTCACTTTTAACCAATTCATTGTTTAGTAACATGTTATTTGGCCTTCATATCTTTGTGTGTTTTTCAGTTATTTTCTTTTTTTAATCCTGTAAATAATAATTTTTATTGTGGTAAAATATATATAACATAAAATTTACAATTATAAGCATTTTTAAGTAAAAAATTCAGTTGCAGTAAGTACATTGATGTTGTGCAACCATTATCACCATCAATTTCTGCAAGTGGGTTTTTTTTGTTTTTGTTCTTATTTTCCTTTTTTATTGAATTTATTGGGGTGACCTTGGCTAATAAAATTACACAGACTTCAGGTGTGCAATTCTATAATACATCATCTGTATACCAGGATTTTTTCTTGTGGTTGATTTCTAGTTTCATAGCATTGTGATCAGTGAAGATGCTTTATATGATTTCAGTCTTCTTCAATTTATTGAAACTTGTCCTAACATGTGGTCTATCCCAGGAAACATTCCATGTGCACTTGAAAAGAATATATATTCTGCTGCTTTAGGGTGAACTGCTCTAAAGATATCAGTTCAATCCATCTGATCTAGTGTGTCATTTGGGGCCATAGTTTCATTGTTGCTGTTCTGTCGGGAAGCTCTATCCAGTGATGTCAGTGGAGTGTTAAAATCCCCCGCTACGGCCATATTTCTGTCAGTCTCTTCCTTCATGTCCACCCAGGTTTGTTTTATATATTTAGGTGCTCCTACGCTGAGTGCATAAATGTTTACAAGGATTGTATCCTCTTGTTGGTTGTGTTCCCTTTATCATTATGTAGTGTCGTCCTTTGTCTTTTAATGTAGGGGGCCATTTTCTTTAGGCAAATTCACACACACCAAAAAACAGGTGTACCTAGAGTTGGCAAGTTTTTCACAAGTAATGAAACAAGTAGGTAAAACTTATTCATTAGCTGATGGAACACAGAGTTGCAAGAATAGCTTTCAAATAATCTAAGAGGAGTACTATACATCATCTTTGGGGAAGTGTCCTGGACTTTTTGATGTTCTCAGAATATTGAGAATGAAAAGGGGGCAATGAGGTGTGATAAGGCATACAGGTAGCAAAAAGTTTTAAAGCCACAATTATCAGCATTTCATTGAAACTAGGACGCTATCTATTGTAAGGTGCATCATGGGTTCATATACCACTTAGAAAACACTACCAATTAAAATTTTAGCGCACGCACACTTTCTCTCTCTCACCCCCCTACTCTGCAGCTAGATCAAAGATCTTTTAAAAAATAATTATAGAAGTAATCTAGGAATGCAAAATATTACATTATCAGGATAAAAAAGGCCTTACCAAGTATGTCATAAATTGAGGGGCCACACAGACAAAAATTCATTGATAAATCTGACTGCTTAAAAAAAACCAGCTGTAAGACAAACACACCATCATCAAAGTGAAAAAGACAAAAGATGAACTGAGAGAACAAACTGGCCACTCACAGCATGAGGCACAGTGTTCCCCACAGAAAACACTGTAAAGCAAATGTGGGCTGATGCTGTGAACCCCCAAAGAACACGAGGGCTCTCAGACCTGCCAGACAGCCTTCTTTCACCCAGGAAGACAGGGACTTCCTACCTCCTGGGTGAAGAGCCTTCTGCTTCCACATCTGCCAGGTACCCACAGCAGCCTCTCCAGGGACCTCTGCCCTGCAGAGGAGGACAGGACTTAGAAGACCCGAGTGGCTAGAGAGAAGAACAGAGAGTGAGAAGAGGCACTAAGAGTGGAAACTGCTACACCAGGGCAGAGTGGATACGTCGGGAAGGGACAAGCCCTATCCAAGGGCCTGTGGTAACCACACCCGAGAACAGGCTGCAGACAGATGGTGTGGAGATGGACTGCAGTGGTGAGAGCCAAAGAAATGGTTGAAGACTGAGAGAGAAGACAGCTATAAATATGATTAAGAGCCCAGCATCATTGGAGAATGGTGGAAAGAGACAGAGATTAAGAAAAGGTACGGTGGTGGGGGGTGACCAAAAGTGCCTAAGCTGATGATGGAGAGGAGCTGGGCGAAGACTGACAGGATGGGGGTGTCCATCTACTGGCATGGAAGAGGAACAAAGAGTGAAGACATGATGAGGGGAAGGAAAAGGAGAGGGGTGGGGGGTGACCAGGAGCAGGAGCTCAGCCTTGTTAGAGAGTGAGGATGGGATGAAAACAGGGAAGCTTGGATCTAGTCAGACAAAGACCAATGTTGACGTTGATGGAGAGGAACAGAGATGACTGGGTGGTGATGGAAAGAGACATGGGCTGGAGACACTGTGGGCCACACATGGCTTGCAGGTCTAGGGTTTGGAAATACGCTAGGGAAGACAAGATGTCAGCTAGATCTGTGCTTAGAAGGAAATTATGTAGAGCCTTAGATGAATGCACTAGAATGGAAGAAACATAGAAAATCAATCATTTTCCATGTCAAGAATTAAAAAAAAACAATCAAATGAAAAAATACAGAATGAAGGCAACAATAAAAGTAAACATCAATAAAAGAGGGAAAAATAACAACAAACAAATCAGGCTTAAAGTTTTCAAATTATAATATTAAGTTAATAAACCATTAGCAAAACTGATTAGGAAAGAATAGAGAAGAAACAAAAATAACCAGTGTCAGAAATTACAGGAAGTTTTCTTTACAAAGCCCATAGATTTTATTTTAACAAGATCACTTACAGGATTTTGTAAAATAATTAGGACTAAATTGGATAGTAGAGGTCAAAATTCACCATGTTATAAAAGCCTATCTACCAAACTGACAAAAATAACATAAAATTTAAGGAAAACTTGTGTATCTATCTACTAAATAAATAAAATCACTTCTTGAAAAATCAAACCAATTAACCAATAAAAACAACAAAAAAATTCCATAATCTAAACTCTAAGCTTGGAATTATGAAATATTCCAAACAATTAAAAATAAGAAAAACAGCTATATTTTCCAGGTTTGCCTAATGTGGAGAAAAACAGAGAACTCTTAAACTTCCTTTTGTGAGGTCACCATTGCACTGACACCACGTTCCCACCAGGACATTAGAGAACAACAAACTGGAGAGCGTGGCTTTCGGAACAGAGACATAGACGTTCTAAACAAAACATTATATCAATTAGCCATATAGGAAAACAGAATAGATCAACCAAGTGGGACAGACTAAAACATGCAAGGGTGGTTAAAATCCAATAATAAATCATGTAAGCATTCCATTAACAGAAAAACACCAGGAGAAAAATCATATGATCAGGCAGAATAACTTGTAAAAAAGTGTTTAATAAAATCAACACCTAGACATAAAAACAACTCTTAAGTAAAATCATCAAAAGGCAACTTCCTCATTTGACTTTTCTTCTAAAATGAACATAAAACAAACATCATAACTAATCCACAATTATTAAAAGCTGTTTCCCTAGAAGGGAGAACACAAAAGGTTGCCAGCTTTTACTACTTCTGTTCAATACTATACTGAACGTATAGTCAGAGCAATAAAGCAGGAAAAAAGACATACAAATGCATAGAGTCAACTTTAAAAAAAACCAAAATCACTATTATTATTATTAAGACACTTTCATATACCTGGAAAATCAACCATAATTCAAAACTATTGCAATTAGTAAATAAATGAATTTCAACATATAAAATCAAATTATTACTGTGAACCAGCAAGAACAAAGTAGAAAATGTAATTAAACGAGACTGGACTATGAAACAATTATGTATCTAAAAGATAAAAGAGTCAACATATGATTATTTTATAGAAAATAATTTTTAAAAGTCTTCAAATCAATTAAAAAAAACTACAAACAACCCAAGAAAAATGAGCAGAGAATATGAGAAGAAAGGCACACAGGTCAAGATATAGCTACTCAACAGTAACTCACCCAAGGCAGGTTAACTGCAAGCTCCAGGTGGCAAGACCCCCACAAGCTCTCACAAGGGCAGCATCCTAGGAGGTGAGACCACTGCACCCTGCTGGGCAGAGATTCCGGGTCCCAGGAGGACAGGGTACCTCAGAACTGCTACCCACAGCTGGTACCCTCACTCCTACACCAGGCACACCTGCTGTTAGTCCCACGTGACCTCTGTTATGCCACGGAGAATTCTGATTGGCTGCGCCTTCTAGGAGGGCATGAGCATTATGTCCTGGCTGGGATGTCTGCGTTTCCTCTGAAAGGTGGTTTTCTGGATGGTTCTGCACATCACAGTCCCTCCAAGAGTCCTTTTAGTGGTCATCTCCCCTGGCATTCCTGGACAACAACCGAAGCATCCTTTGCTTGGTGTACGGAGCACATCCTGGTCGATTGGCGGATCTCAGGGGGAAGCTGTCTTTTACCATGAACTGTGTGGTTAGCTATAAGCTTTATTTAAATGTGTTTGATCAGATTATGGAAATCCCCCTCCATCCTGCTTCAATGAGAGAACAGAGGACGATTGGATGTTGAATTTTGTCCTATTCTTTTCCTGCATCTATTGAGATAGTAATGTTGTTTTTTCTTGTCTGTTAATATAGTTAATTGCATTCATTTTCCAATAATGAATCAACCTTCAGTTCCTGGGATGATCCCTATTTGATATTGATGCTTTGCTTTTCTATATATTACTGAATACTATATATTCTTTTCACCCTTTTAATATTTGATTAGACTTTTTAATTCAAAATAATTTGACACTTCCATGCTGCTATAAGAAATAATACAAAGTGATCCCATGTGCCCTTTTACCCTGATTTCCCCAGTACAAAATCGGGTTAGATTCAGACTAGAACGCTGACCTTGATACAGTTCAATATACACATTTCCATCATCACGAGCATCTTTTGGGTTGCCTTTTTATTTTTTGTTTTATTTTTTAAAGATTTTATTTATTTATTTTTAGAGAGAGAAGAAGGGAGGGAGGGAGAGGGAGAGAGACATTGATGTGAGAGAGGAATATCGATCAGTTGCCTCTCATCCGCGTCAGCAACCTAGACATGTGCCCCGACTAGAATTGAACCGTGACTTTCCCCTGGCGGAAGGACCCTCAACCAACTGAGCCACAATGGTCGGGGCATGAGTTGCCTTTTTATATTCACAATCACTTCCCTTCAGGTTCACCTTCACCTTAAAATTTGGCAATCATTAACCTGCTATTTGTACTCTATTTCTATAAATCTGTCATTTCAAAAGTGGCGTATAAGTAGAATATAGGATATGTGACATTTGGGGTTGATATCTCTCTCGTTACTGCTGGAAGGGCAGGGGCTAAGGTGAGGGCCACTTCGTGGTTTGGCCCATCATGATGCCTTTATTTCTGAAATTCATGTGTCTCCTCACACCCGTGGAGAGGTAAGTGCCTCTCCCCTCTCACCTGGGGACAGGCGTGGATCACAACAGAGAAACCACCCCCCAAGAAAACAGAGCATGCCACAGAACCCCAAAAGAGAAGTAGAGAGAGCTGACGGAAGACAGCCATTGGGCTAACAGGTAAGGGCAACCTTTACACAGAGTCTTGGGGGAAAGAGAGCATCAGTGGAAAACAGTCCGGTAAAGACTCTATACAAAGAAAGAACTTTGAGGAAGTTGGGGAGCAAAGGCAATACATTATCTGGGTTCCCAGGGGAACTGGTGATGTTGAGTGACAGTCTCAAACAGCAAACTGCTCTACTTTCTTCCTGCCCCTTCCCCCTCCCACCAGGCCCTGGACAGCTGGGCTCAAAGAACACTCGAGTCACCTGACCCAGTGAACTACAGAAACCCATTTCCCTCTCTCTGCCCCGAAGGGAAGAAGAAGAGGAAGAGGAAGAAGAGTGAACAGACCTCAGGAGGGGGAAAATGAAAGAAAAGTGTCTACAGGCATTACAGGATTGTTTCCCCTTGTGCTCAGAGTAGGATGAGGTGGAAAGGCAGCAAGTCTGGAGCTATCAGAAATACAGGGAAGCCCGGGTCTCACTGTCTGACTAGAATGGGTGTTGTTGTCCCTGCCCCCAGTCCTCTGTTGTTGGCTGATCTAACTTTCTGGCACCCCTGTCTACTCACATTGCTCACGGCAGCAGGTAAGTGTGGACTTCTCATCTGCCTGAAGCCCAACAAAGGGCAGTTTCAGCCCCTCTTTCTCACTTGTGAGAAAACTTGAGATACTAGTGTATCTCACTTGAATGGAGGGGCAGTTGTAGCAGGTGCTCAGACGGGTCAATAAATGATGGGCCAGGAGCCATGAGTGATGGCCTCCCAGTGCTGCAGAAATGGTCACCTGGACCGAAGAGAGAAGTTCGGGAATACTGGTCGGGGCCTGTAAATCAGTAGGACACATCATCTGTTTCTCTATCCTGGTGATACTCGGGGAAACGGATACCTGATATGAGTACACTAAAAGGAAAAGTACAAGACTAGGATGGAGTGAGGGTGGAACCCTGACAGCCAGCAGAAGGCCCTGTGAGCTGGGGCCCAGCATGGGGAGGGCTGGCGTATTCTTGCTGAGTGATTTTAGTTATGATCAATGGGTAGGTAACTGTCGTGGGAATTGGCAGCTGGTCAGGACCATGACTTCACGTTTTAGAAAACCTGTAAGGTGAAAAGTAGAGGGGAACTCCTAACCAAGACAGGAAACGTAGAGGAAAAATAGGCACGTTTGACTTGTGGGAAAATGCAAAACACATTATGTCAAAGGTGAACAGAAGAATATCAATAGAAAAATTATAAATCTCAAAAAAATGTAATAATGGCATTTCGTGGTCTGTAAATCAGAAGAAAGGAGAGATGTGAAACAGAACAAGCAGAAACACATGGATCATCCTCAGCAGTAACTGAAGGTTTCACCTACTTAAGAAAACTAGACAATAAGTAAGGTGACTTCTCCAATCGAGTGCTGGGGAGCTCACGCTAGCTCCGAGGGAGTCACCCTCCACAGCCCCTGCTCTCTCCCCAGCCAACCTGATGGGAAATGGAACAAATAAACCGACCAAGATTCTCTCCCTGCCCAGACTCTGCCCAGGCTTCCCTGAACTCTTTTCAACCGGGACATGACTTTGAGCTTCCATGTTTGTCTCCGTATTTTCCAGTTTTAGCAAGAATCCTGCTTGATCAGTTGAGCAAGAGTCCTTTGTTCTTCTACCTGATAGTCCTCCATCCTCCGCCCTGCACCCCTGGTGCTGTCCGATCACCCTGGTTGCCTCTAGCAAAGATCCTATGAAAATGTTTTAAGCAGGGTCCTCCCCAGACCCTTACCTCTAATATCTAGTAATTATCCATCCACCAGCCCCTCACGCTGCTCCTTGGCTGTAAATTCTCTCTTGCCCAGCTTGTTTTTGGAACTGAGCTGAGTCCGTAACTGAGGCCTCTTCCCCTCTGCAATAGTCCGGAACAAAGTCTGTCTTCACTGCTCAACTACTGACTAGCTCTGATTCTTCTTTGATGAAACTAACATGGGTGATGAAAGGAGAGCTGTTGAAACGTGTAGACCATTGTCGGAGGTGCCTCTTTGGCGGAAGCACAGATTCCCAGGTCCACAGTGATTATTAGGGAATAATCTGAACCCCAGAGATATTCTTATTAGAGTAGTTCTCATACCCCCATAGATTGCAGGAATCCATGTGCGTACTGACTAGGGAAAGCAACTCTTGGGCCCCCAGACCAGGACTGGGCACAACCCTATGAGGACTCTTCCTTGCCCCCATGCTGTCAAGCAACAAAAACCTGCTCAGAATCAAATAGACTTCAAACTTTACCTCAGAATGGAGGGCAAGAACATCCCAGATATAACAGAAAGGGATTGGAGAAACTTGCTACATCAGAGCCAAGAGAGTCATTAGAAAGAGCTACACCAGTTTTTCGAGTGCAAAATGGCAACTATGAAAACGTACTATAGGAAAAGAAGGATGCTTATAAAATACAGACAGAACCTGATCTGGAGGAAAGCATCGCCTGAAAAAAGAAAGAACACTATCCTCACAAACATGTACGAAAATTCTTAGTAAAACTTAACTCATAAACTGAGACCCCAAACTTGAGATGAATTGGGTGAAAAGGGAGATTTCAGAGTCGAGGAAACAAATTGAGAATGAAGCCAGAGTAGTTAAAGAATGAAAGCATTGGCTGTCAGCACTTTCTCCCTGGAACTGGCCCCTGCAAGACGGGGCGGGGCAGGGCTCAGCCTTCCGCAGATGACAGCACAGACCTGCAGGCTCAGGTGAACTTCCTGGTCCCTTCTGCTCTGGGTCTTGCCTGGGGAAGGAGAGTGTGGAAGATTCTAAGAGAAAGGAAGCCAGTCTGTTCTCCAGTCTCGGAGGAAGCCTGTCCCTCCACCCCTGCTTCTCCAGACCCACTCTGCCCACTGTCCCCCTTTCTGCAACCTCTTCAACCTTCCCTCACTGACCCCTCCTCCTGAGATAATAAATATGCTCAAATATCAGGCCCTCCTTTAAATTGTTCATCCCCCTGCCTACCACACTTTTCTTTCTCTCCTTTTTCTTTCTAAGATGGTTGCTTTGAAAGCATTGTCTGCCCTCACTGCCTCTACTTCCTTGCCATCCTCCTCTCCTCAACCCACCCCAATCTGACTGCCCCTTCACCACCTCACGGAAACGACAAAATCGCCATGGCAAATCCTCAATAGCCACACAATCGCCAACTCCGGTGTCTCAAGCCTTCCTTCTCCTACAGGGTTAGGTGCTATGCTCACTCCCTTCTTAAAACCCCCTCCTTTTTGCATTGGTGAGTCTGTTCTCTCTCAACTCTCCTCCAACCTCTCCGATTGCTCTTTCTCCATGTATTTTACTGAGCACATGTTTTCCTGCCCTCCCTTTAAATGTTGGTGCACCTAAAACTGCTCTCTAACCCCTCCTCACTCTTCATCCCAGCGAGCTTACCTATGTGAAAACTTCACTGGCTACAGAGTGTGCTGTGACCTGGCAAAGGACCTACCAGGGACCCTGTAGAAACCTGAGGCTCTGATACTCTAGAATTACCTTCAGCCTGGTTGTTCCCAGAGGAAATGGGTCTGGGAAAAGCCTCTCATTATGATTTATTAGTGTCAGTGGGAATAATTTTTGTTAAGAATGAGATCACTGAGGCAGGACTCTGGTCTAAAATGATGCTATTTTGTCAGAAGTTACATGGGTTTTCCAGAGTTTAAGGGTCTGAGAAGTGAGCGCACAGCACATCCTGTGGGCTCTGCCCCTGGGAAGCCCCTCTGCCGCCCGGGCAAGCAAGCCTTGCTGAGGTTTCCCCCAGAGCTCGGTGTGGGTGGGTGATGCTCGGGGTCACTCTCCGTGGGGAGGGCTGTCAGACTCTGTGGCCACATTAGTTTCCAGGTTGTGAGTGTGATTAGAAATGTACATATTCTGTTCATCTTAACATTATGTACATTAGGGAAAAATCAGATACTATCTAAGGATCAAAACCCAGCCTTGTTGAGGTTTCCCCCAGAGCTTGGTGTGGGTGGGTAATGCTTGGGGTCACTCTCTGTGGGAAGGGCTGTCAGACTCTGTGGCCACATTAGTTTTCAGATTGTGAGCGTGACAGTCCCAGGTAAAATACCAGGAGAACCTGAATCAGGAAAAGTGCACAAAACATACATTTGGGGTGGCAATTTAGTCATATGGTGCTCAGAGTGTTGGCGAGGAAGGCCTGACTCCCAGTACCCACCCTCCTGGCTCCACACACAGGCAGGTACCTCGAGCACACCAGGTTCAAGGAGCGTGGTGAGAGGGAAACAAGGCTGAGCTGTGACCCCTGGGGCAACGCCTGCCAGCAGGAAGCACCCACCAGGGCATCAGGAAACCAAAGTTCTGTTCTAAGCTCAGTTAGCAACTTCTGTATGGTCTTGGTCAAGTCCCTTTCCTCTTATGAAGCTTAGTTCACTATTTTTTGTAAATGAACTGAGCACACAGTTCTCGCTAAGATTCCTCCCAGTTCTTCATCACAGGAGTCTAAATATAAGTTAAGCAACGTTAGCTCTTGCAATCGGAAAAGCTGCATTTATCCATTTTGGCCACAAGAGGGAGACATATGATCACTAAGGGTTTGGGTTTATTTTTCTCATTTTTGTGTGGGTAGCTAGAAGGTGTTCTTGCCCTGTGCTTAGAGCTGACTACTTTAAGGTAAGGCAAAGGAATTCTTGGATTTCTCCATTCTCTCCATCATCTGTGATAATCAGAACGAGTCAGGTAAACTCATCTTTTCCAATTTAACAATAATTTATCAACAAAACCTCTTAGAGAGCACATTTGAAACGGAATATTCAGAATAAAAATAATCCCTTTAAACCTTGTATTAGCTCATTACAATTGTGACATTATGTTACTTATGGGATATTCATTTTAAAATGATTAGAAATGTACATATTCTGTTCATCTTAACATTATGTACATTAGGGAAAATTAAATACTATCTAAGAATCAAAAATAGAATGGCAGGAGAAAATATACAATTATTTTAAATAATTTAGTCATTAAAATGATCATAGTATCTAAAAGTAATGACATAAGAGACATATCACTGAGTAAAAAAATCAAGATAATTTTAAAATTATTATTGTATTTCAATCTTGATTATACAAGTATACAAAAAATAAGAAAAAACCCAAAATTTTAGAGAGTTTATCCTTTTTGATAGGATTATTAATTATAGTTATTTTTTCTTTTTAATGTTATATGATTTTCAAAGTCTCCAGTGTGGACTGGTATCACTTTGTATTTTAAGAGAAAAATGAAAAAAATAATCTTTCATGCTCCTTCCAGGGAGTTCTAGAACAAATATACCTGTGTTTCCGGAACCAGAGAACACTGGATGCACGCTTGGCACTGTCCATTTCTTGGCTCAGACTTAAAAACACCTGTGATGAAAGACTTCTTCCTCCCTCATGTAACCTGTTGTGTGTGTGGTTGGCTCTGATTATACTGACATTCCTGATGCAGAGCCAGAATCTGCCCAGTCTACGTCCTACCTACCCTTCAGCTCTGTCCTGCCTCCGACACAAAGCCCGGGACGGACTGCCCCAGTGTGAGGACAGCTGCCAGGACCCCTCTGCGTCCTCTAGGGGCTCCTCTTCTCCAAGCCCCACAGCCGCCATGGGCTCGCTCGTTCTGTTAGTGCTCAGGGGCCGGCTAGTGTGCCAGGCCCTGAGACACAGCAACCAGCAGAACCCAGACTTTAGCAAAGGGCAGACCGGCCACTTACCATCCCCGCCTCGGCTTCCACGGAGTAAACAGGGGCAGGGAAACCCGTGGAGGGGCGTCTCCCAGCCTTGCAGGATAGGAAGGCTGCTCCAGAGAAACAGCTCCCAACCTGAAAGCTGAAGGGAGCGAGAGGTGGGTGTGGGGCAGGGGGAGCTCTAGGGAGGCAGGAGGAGGTGAGCAGAGCCCAGGGGAGAGAAGTGGCGCCCTGGGAGACGGCCGCCCCCCTTCACTCTTCTCGTAGGCTCCGCTTTGTCGGGGCCACTCCATCCTGAGAGCTACTTGGGAACATGGACTGTTTCATTAAAACTTTTCTCCCCTCCCTTTGTCTGCCTTAAGCACTTAGCCCTGTAAACCACAATACACTTTGTTGGATGAGTGAGTAAATACAGAACACGAACACTCTGAGCAAGGAGCAGCCCCTCAGTGTCATCTGTCTGAGCTTAAAGACAGGTCTTCGATTTTCTCTTCCTTTTAAAATGCAGAAGTCAGTGATCTCTTAGACCTTCGCGATGCCACTAAAGGTACAATCACCCTCATGTTTGACTGGGACACTCTTTTTACCCACTATGTCATTATCAATCTCGATTGGTCCATTGTATAATCCTCCATGTTTTATTTTCTTCCATTTCAACAGGTTTGCTTATGTGTACGAAGGAAAGGAGCATGTGATGTAGAAGTCACAAGTGAGGCTTCGCAGACCCAGCTCCTCTCCCCAGCACCAGCCACTGCCGTTAGCTTCATGGGAACCCTTCTGCAGAGGGGCTCTGCGCATGCAGATGCGTGCATCATGGTTTCTGTTCACAGGTAGCAGCACCAGAGGCCTGTGTGTTACGCAGGTGGTCAAAGCGGTCAGGGGCAACCCAGTGAGGTGTGAGTGCCCAGTGCACAGGGAGCCCCCACACGGTTGGGCCCAGCAGAGGTGGCAGGGACGGGGGCGGGGCCCAGTGCGATCAGCACAGAGAAGGAGGGTGATGGGGAACAGTGTTGCCGCTGCTGGACAGACACAGGGCTTGCTCGCTGGCTGGAAGGCTGATAAATGTCCTGGTCCTGAGTTCTGGTTCTGCTTCTGGCTCTGTGTCCGGCTGCCCGGGTCTTTTTTACAACCAGGAACAACAAGGGGTGAGGTGGAAACATTGCAGCAGTTTCTTTGTCAAGTCATGTTTAGTGCAAGACAAGTGCTAGCTCTGGAACGGATAGGCAACACTGACCCTCAGAGAGCTTGCAGACTGGCTGGCTACGGAGAGATCACTGGGAGTATGCTGTAGTTAAATTCAGAAGTTTCAATTACTAGTACAGGCAAGGAGAAACCAGACAAACATTTTAGTAAATGTGACAGAAACCAACAGTGTGGTGTGGCTGTAGCCTGAATTCTTAAACATTTCATTGAAAAAAGACATCACCTAATTACTGTGATTCCAAATGGCATATTTAAAATCAGGGTTTCCCCCCCAAAAAGTGTCTTTTGGAGAATAAAAACTTTGTTGTCCTTGTCACATTAAAAGTTGGTATAAACCGCTCCAGGTTTTTAGTCAAGGGAACACAGGCTTAAAAGGGGACGTGGCATTTGGCTTTGGCTAGTTGAGATGTCAGTTGACAAAGTTTACTGACATATTTGACATTATCCCCGAGGGCAGAACTAGTTCAGAGGGCAAAATGGCCGGGAATCCAATTCTCATTCAGCACCTAGACAGGACTCCTCCAACACGCAGCTGCCCAGTTCAGGCGCGGGCACCGTGAAGAGCGCCCGTGAAGCTGTGGCCGCCCTGCGCTGACAGCAGCCTGCGACAAACGGGCACCTGCTGTCACTGGAATAAACCAAAACCTACGTAAGTCGATCCTAAGACTCTTCCTTCTGTGTCGTTTCTCCTGTGTTCTCTCCCTTCCGTGTGTTCAGTGAGGCGTCTGACTCTTTCACGTCTGAAGGAGGTGAGTGGTACAGCAGAAGGAATCGACTTTCGTCTCCAAATGCACAGACTGAAAGAACTTGCAAGGTTTGCAGAAAAGGTAACAGAGAAAAGAGTGTTTCCCAATTGAAGAGAGCATTGTTCTGTTTAGTAATTAGGGAAGTGAAGTGAGGGTGACCAGAAGAGACCCTTTCGGTACTAGAAAGAAGCAGCATTGCAGAATTTTCCTCCCCTAGTACTAAGAAAATTGTGAAGGCCAGTAAAAAGTGACCAGCAGTAACCAAACAAAGAAGGGGACATAACTTAATACAATAAAGAAGCTAGTGACTCCAGAGAGGGGGAAAAAGAGGATTCTGGAGAAAAATGGAGAGGGACGACTCTGCTCAGCCCCCTAGTTTGGCTTCCAGCCCCATCCTCCACACCCACTTCCAAATCCTGAGAATTTTCACTGACACGCCCACATGCGTGTTTGTTCTTCCGCAGGATGGTGCGTGCTGGGAATGGGGGCCGGCGGTACACGGGGCATCAAAGCAGAGTGCATGCTGGGGTGGGCTCTCGGCACAAGGCAGGGCTCCTCTGGAACTCCGGACCATTGGCTGGCGGTGGGGGAGAGCCGGAGGTGGGTGGGCCATCCTGGGACTGACAGGTCTGACAATGTTAGTGCTATGCCGCCTCCTCTCACGAGTTCTGTCGCAGTACTGAGAACCCGCGCACCAGCATTTTAAGAAACTCATTGGAAAAATGCTATTGTTATGCCGTGGAGAGTCACTGTACCCTTTACTCTCTTACCCGTCTTCAGACTATGTATTTGTGTAGAGTCTTGTTTATATTTTTCTTTAAATACTGCAAATTTTTGAGCATCCTAAAAATTGTCTAAGACTCAGCTTAATTGCCACCTCCTCCATCGGGTCTTTTTCAGTCCCTCTGGTCAGCAGTCGGCATCTCCCTCAGAACTCCCAAGGCCTTGACACCTGACCAACACATCTGAGTCACATCTGTGTAGAAGCTGTCTCACACACAAGCTTTCCATTCTGTCCCAGACTGTGAACTTCCAGAAAGCAGCAATCACACATTCTATAGTCAGGACAATGTACTTTTCACAGTGTTTTCTTTTTGTTCTTATATCTGGTCAAAGAAGAAAACTGAGCCACTTCTCTGGGGAGGTGGACTCACTACCCATCAAAGGGTCAGTAAACAGCCCGATTGTGCATTACAACTTGGAGGGAACAAGCCTTGTACGGAAGGGTCACAGAAGCCAGAGGCCGGGAGGACGAGCGCCCCTCGCAGACAGAGGAGCCACCCTCATGGGAGGCCAGGAGAGCTTCAGGGGGTGGTTGGGAGTGGTCTATGTGAGGGAAAGGAAAGTGGCTTCCCGATGCTGGGGCATCTGAGAGCAGGAGCAGAGCCGGGGCAGTGCCAGGGCTGCTGAGAGGCTGGACTGAGGTCACTGGGCACAGCTGTGGGAAGAGGTGGTGTGGGTCTTCCTCCAGTGGGGCAGGCTGGGGCAGTGCCAGGGAGGCTCAGGAGCCCAGGGAGGAACCCCATGGTCACGGAGTCACCACAGAGCCACCCCGGCCAGTGCTACTAACAGGTAGGGACAGAGAGGACAGTGGCGATGGCAGCGTTGACCCCTCAGGCACTGTCTCACCTGCTCTTGGGACCTCCCAGCTTAGACAGCACAAGTCTTCCTTGTGACCCAAGGGCCACACCCTCCGACAGTTTGGATTCTCAACCAGTCTAATTTAATCGGCACAGTGGTTCACAGCAGTTACAGTTACATGAACTGATGTATAACACTGGAGAAAAATGTGACTTTTCTATGATGATAACTGCCTTTTTAAATGATGGTAATTGCTTTTTAAAACAAGTTAATATTCTCTTAATATTCTTTTCCTTTTCTGTTGGTTGGTCAAGCCAGACTATTTTAGTTATACTTTTAAATAAAGAATCAAGTCTTGGTTTCTATTCTGGGGTTAATATTACTTCCAGTTTCAATTTTTTTCTGATTTTTTTCACTATTACAATTAGCTTTTTGCAAGGGATGACTGATTTGTTGATTTTCTAACTATTTTAATTACTTGGTTAGGTGTTCCATGGATGATTTTATTTTTCTTTTTAAAGCCTGGATTAATGCTGCGTGTTGCGCGCTCATTCCTGCTATCTCTGCATCCTGACTGGCTCCTGGTTTTATCTCTGGGGTATCCATCATCTCTGGAGACTCATGTAGCATCTCGTTCCTTTCATTGGTGACTATGGGGCTACTGAGTATGCATTTTCCTTGTTTACCTGTGCATTTTTTTGTGCTGGAATTTGATATTGCACCATGACCACATCTGAGACAGACAAATAATCAAACCAACCCAACAGTTGCCCGGCCTCTGCCTGCAGGAATCTCAGTGGAGACTCAATAGCAGGTAAGAGAATGTTCCTCTTCGCCCATCTTCTTCAGACAAAGCCTTCAGAGAACTCCACCCAAAGTCCCCGAACTTCAGTAACAATGAAGTAAAAGGACCAGATCTCCTGTGTGGGCCTGAAAAGTCCTCTACCCTCAGTGCACTTTAGGATCTCACTGCAGGGATCTTTGAACAGATCAGCCCGGGCCCCGCCAGAGACCCCATGGATCCGATCTCTGGGCATGGAGCCGGCTGCTAGGTTCGATGTCAGCTGCAAACGACAAGGCTGGGGAGCCAGGCCATCCAAAGTTGGCTTGGGAGCTCTGACTGCTGGGAAATCCTTCCTGACACCTGGGATGGTGGGGCAGGCCAAGCTGGCAACCAGAAACAGAATAAACAGTGAAGAGGGACTGCCACGGAGGACCCACTGGGGGAGCGGGAAGAGCAGGGTGAGGAGGGCTGGAAGCCAAGTGTGGACCATCTCATGGCCCAGCTGCCATGGCTCTGCTTTCCTGGACTTCTCTTCTTGGGTGTGACAGGTTTGCAAGGATAGTGCTTTCACAAACCTGATCATTTTGAGAAAGGTATTGGGTTTTTATTTTCAAAAACAAAATTTTGTTGTCCTTTTCATTTTTTTCTTTAGGAGTTCTTAAAACTTGGGGTTTATTTCTCCTTGACAAACTTTCAAGGCTATCAATGGGGCTGTTAAATTGCATTGCTGTCTGAATTATGGAAATTGAGTTATCTGCTTTCTGCTTGGTCTCTTTCCCTAATTTTGTAATCTGTTCCCTGTTACCTTTAGTCAGCTGTTAATGACTTCCAGTTTGTGTCTGAGGTTCTAATTGTATCACGTCCTTCACGTACTGAAACATTCTTTCGAGCTTTATAGTAGAGGAGGAGAGAAAAACAAGGGCCCTGAGATGGCCACGCGGCCTTGGCCCGAATTTGCCTGTCCCTGGGCCCCTCTTCCCCCCAGGCCAGTGGGTGGGTGAGGCAGCTGCCCCCAAGCCAGCGTGGGGCGTGGGGCGGTGAGGATGTGGGGAGGGGAGCTAGGCCTGCTGAGGTACTCTCCCACCTTTTTCAATATTATCTTGTTTTATTTTTCAAAAAATTGTATTTATTTATTTTTAAAGAGGGGGAAGAGAGGGAGAAAGAGGAGAGAAACATCAATTGGACCATTTTAAATCACACTATTTTTGCATCTGAAAAACCTGCCATGACAAATTGTCTTCTTTTCTTGTTTTCCTGCTTGCTTAATCTCCCCTCCTTCATTTCATTCTTTCTTCCTCTCTCTCTCTCTCTCTCTCTCCCCCCCACCTCTCTCCCTCCCTTCCTTTTTTCCAGTCTCTCTCTCTCTCTCTTTTTCTTTCTCTGCATATTACATTTAGCTTGAAAACCTGGGCTGAGGAATCCAGCTGCTTGTTTGGGCCTTTGCAAGGCCCCCATCAAAATCTCTCAATGTTATTTTTTTCTTCATCTTTGATCCCAGTTCTGGATTTATAGTTATCAGCAGAACAAATTTAGGTATTTCTTTTCACATTTGACTGGAACCAAGAGCACTTTGGGGGGATTCTTGTAAAAAGAAATTTGTCTGCAATGAGAGCTTGAACGCTCACTGCCTGGTAAGCCCGTCAACATTCTTCTGGCCTTAGCTCAGAGCCTGCTCAGCCCGGGCCCAGTCCCCCACCCCCATCAGCTCTTCCTTGCTATAACCTCGAGCAGGCTCTTCCAATTGAATGACTCTACTTGCTGACATTGAACTGAACCTTGCTTCCCCTCCTCATCAGCTCTGCATAACACCCCGCATTACACAACCCGGTCCCTGGGCTCTCCGTCTGCTGTTCGTACCCGTGCCTGCATCACATCCCCATGCCAATTACAGCCGGGCTCTGGTTCAGTTTACATAACAAGTGCCTTGCCACTGTGGATGGGAATATCTTTCCCCAAGGAATCACTCTATTTGGGGGTGAAACCGGGATGGGGAAAGCAAACCACAGCCAGTCCTTCTCCAGTATACATCTGGTCCGTTGCTGGAGAACATTCAAACCATCCGTTATGTTCAGGGACAAGTATCACTTATCGTACCCAAACCAGCGTGAGGTTGTGTCCTCAACTATTCTCAAAACCCTCAAGCCCAGGCCACAGTTACACAAACGAGATGAGGCAGTTAAAACCCCACATTCTCCTGCCGTTTTACAGGACCGCTGCAGAGGAAGTGACTGGATGGCTCACACAGGCGTCCGCTGCCCCTGATGGTTTCCTTCCCATGAATGTTCTCTCCCAACTCCCAGCCCGTTTCTTCTGCTGACAGTGTTGACTCCATCTCTGTTCCCAGGATGGACTATGACTCACACCCACTGATCCGAGCCTTATGTTCCCTTGGCCACAGTGATTGGCATGAAATCAAGTTGTATTTGAAGTCAGACCCCTAAACTCTCTGTCACCTGAACATATATAGCCTCTCTGCCTCAGAAGCCCTGGGTTGGGTGTGCTGTCACAGGGCGCTGGTGGTTCATACAGCACAGCCTGGGACCTGTTAGGGAGTGCCGAGTAAGGCCAGCAGCCAAGAATGCAGCCTTGCACCTGGCCTCAGGTCTGCGAGCAGCTGCTTTAACTGGAAGTTTCTGGGGAGAGAAGAGGCATCTAGGAGACTGGGTGGGGTGGGATGGGTCCAAGAGCGACCACCAGACTGTGCCTCCAAATCAGCCCCGGGCACCAGTCCCTAGGCCTTTGCTTGGACTCCCTTCCGATCTGGGCCTTTTGGGTGCCTCTTTTTCCTCCGTTGTAACAAATTAAATCATGCGGTCACGCATGTCACTGTTCAGGTCCGGTGCAGATGCACCGTAGCTCTTTCTCTCCGACACCCAGGCTCCACAACCTTCTCCTCTCCTGTCACAGCTCATGAGCGTGGTGGCCCACCTGCACCAATTTGCTCTCCTCCCCCAGACACAACACAGTCCCCAGAGGGGAAGCCCCAAAGAGACAACAGCTCTGTCTTCCCTTTCACCCCTAAATCCCCAGGGTTGGCACCTGAGAATGCAACTGTGCTGACACCTCACACTTACTCATTAAGTGGATGCGTTTTCCGCAGAAGGTGGCACAGACGGAAAACCAGAAGACTTCGAATCCCACCAGGCGGTGGCAGCATGCGCCCGGTCAACCAAAGGTCTCCGTTGCCCACGCAGAACGCGCGGAGCCAGGGCAGCTGTCAGCCACTGGACACCGCGGGCTCTCCATGCTTTCCTGTCTGTCCAAAGAACTGAGTGACTGAAGACCTGCTGTCAGGGCATTGCAAAGAGACTTGGAACTTTACACTGTCCCTACTTTGCTTCAGTTGTCCTGTCTTTACAGTGAGCACGTCCAGATTCTTCCAAAATATTTGGCACCATTTAAAACTGGCTGCAAAATAATTTAAAAAGAAAGATTCCGAATGCCAGAAATACGGTGCTTGAAAGACTGTTAGAGGTGAGGGTAGAGACCAGTGTACGGAGAGGAAGAGAGCTAAGGCTGGAGTGGGGCCCTCGGAGTTTACCAATAATTATTGATCAACTCCTATGTGCCTGACCATGTCGCTAAGCATAATTTGGGATATAAAACAAACTGGCACACTCTTTGCTACAATCAGGGCTTCAGTAATAATAGTAATAAATTGTAATCGTGAGGTCCCTTATTTTTTTAAGTAAATATTTCTCATATATTTGGGAAGGCATTATGAAAACACGAAACATGAAAAAAAGTTCTAATATTTGGCAGTTCACAAGTTAAAAATTAAAATAGCTGTATGGAAAAGGGGAAAGAGGAAATGGGGTAGAGAAAGAAGACCTGGGTTCAAATCCTGCTTGGGTCTCTGTTGGTCCTTTAATCTCTAAGTATCTGGTCTCAGCACATGGCTGGCACATGGCATCCATAAATGTTTGGATGCATTTGTAACGTGGGAATGATAATAATTCTGGTCCCTGTGATTGTGAGGATTAAATAAGATTCTGAACTTGAATAGGTTTTGTAGTCCATAAAATGCCACGATGTGTTATGGACTATTGTGAAAGGCTAACTGTGTGGCCAGGCAGTAAGAAAGCCTGAGTAGGAATGGAGGGGTCACTGTGCTGGAGACCGGGGGAGGCTCCTCAGAGACAGGGAGGGGGGCAAAGCTCTGCTATCCTTTTCCATCACTCCCAGCAAATCTGCACCCAGGAGGTGCCTACCCAGGAGGTGCCCGCCCAGGAGGAGGGACATCCTTTGCCCTTTTAACAAAGGGAAAACTGTGTTTTTATTGGGGAGCAAGCCCAGAAACACTTCCCTTACAGCTAGGTCCTCCCCACACAGCTGAGAGTGGTTTCCCACCAAATCAGAACTAGTCATATATCTGGTAGGACCCCTTCCCCCACCTACACATATTAGCATCCTCAGAAGGAAGGCTCTCAATCCATCCAGAATCTTATTATTGCTGCTATAATTATTATAGTTATGACTATGACAGTCATTATGAGGAGAATCAGCCATGTGCAGTAAAGCAAAGGAAGGACGGGCCTCTGGCTCTCCACACAGTTACAAGGCAACAGATTGAGAGAAATATCCCTGGCTCTCCTGCCTGCTTCCTCTTGGCACGTGGGTGACAGGAAGCCGCCCCCCTCCGTGGCCCAGCTTTGTGCATTCTCCTTTCGAAATGTCTCCAGGACCCCTTACCACGTGCTCTCCATCCCCTCTGAGGCTGCCCTTGCTCAGGCCTTCTTCATTCCCAGCCTGGATGATCGCACCCCCCCGCTAACCCTCCTCCCAGCCTCTGGGCTCTCCCAGCTCCTGTAGTGCAACCCCAAATACCTGGCCTCATGTCACCCCCCGTTCAGAGTCAGCGGGAGCTTTGTACTGCATAGAGAATATGTGTTGGAATCTTCCTCATGGCCTGAAGCTTTCACAGCCTGGCCACTGCTTTACCCTACAGCCCCAGACAGGAAGACAGGCTCGCCGTGCTTGTGTACGCGCCAGGCACGCATGGCTCATGCCCACACTATTCTCTCATCCCGACTCTGCAGAGACCTCACCATCCTGCTCTCTAACGTCTTCCAAAGGCTTTCAAAGCCCAACTCAGGCCACCCCCTCCAAATGTTCCCAGTGTTGGGATTATTTCCTCTTCCACCTCTACTCAGGATATCCTATCTTGGGTTTGAGCTATTAAATTTGTACTGTTAGTCCCCTAAAATCTACAATTCCTGGAGGTCACACCTGTACCTGAGTCACCTTTCATGCTTGTATTTAGCTCCAGGAGATAACTGGAGCTCAATAAATGCCTGAGGAGTTGAGAGCGTGTTTGATCACCTTCCTCTGACTCATCCTCACAGAGGCCCCGGGAGCCGAGGCACCAGCGTAATGACCGTAGGTGCTGCGTGTGGCTGAACAGAGGCCAAACCCCACACGATGAGACCAGGCAAGGAGCTGATCTCAGTGCATGAGAGGCAGGGGTGAGCCCATGCAGATGGCACGCGTGGCAGTGGGGCAGTGCCCTGGCCGACTCCAGTAGGTCATAATGTGATACAGGCAACAGGAACCCGGACTCAGCATGTGGGTCCTCATGTCACTGTCTCTGCCTGCATGACCCTGGGAAGTGTCTTGGCCGCTCTGACTCTCCCCCTTCATGAATTTGCAGAGGATAAATTAGATAACATCAAACACCCCACGGTGATTCAGGCACATAACTAATGTCAATACATAGATAGAGCTTAGCTGTTACCAAATTAGCACTAAGAGCATTGAAAACAAAGGACTCCAATTTCTTTTTTTGCGCCTACGAATGGTACCATCCCAGGAATAGGGAGGAGAAGGAGAGGCTGGAAAAACATCCCCTGGTTGTCTGAGCACATTCCCAAGATGCCAGGCCCCCCACCAGCATTTCCTGAGCGATGGGTCACTGTCACTCCCCTCCATGCCCTGGGAAAGTGCACACACCAAGCTCATTCCATGGGCCACGGTCTCCTGTTCTCAGGCCAGTCATGACCCTCACCAACTATTTGATGCCCCAAGTGCCAGGGATCAGCCGCACTGATGTGGGTGAGGGATATCTTTAAGCACACGGGAGAGGAGAGCCCGTGAGCATTAAGTTGGTGCACGGAAAAGATGGCTCCTTGTTCCTCTGAATCCAGACAAGAATGAACTAAAAGTGAGTCCGGTCATCCAAGCAGGGGGCAGAAGACAGTGAGACACAAAGAGAAGGGTCACAGGTGACTGGGGATCAGGAGGTATCTGCTTCCTGGGGAACAGCGGCAGACACGTGAGGCTCAGACCCTGAAGTCGGTGTGCCTAGGTTCAGGTTTCTGCCCATCACTTCCAGCGGCAGGGCTTTGGGCAAGTTGTGTAAGCATTTAGCACCTCATCTCTCGTCTGTAAATACATGTACTGACAGGGTCTGATCAGGGACTTGCGAGGGTTAGACGAGGTAATGCGACAAAGTGCTTACATAGCGCACCGCCGCGCACAGTAAGTGCGCACTTTGTTAAGAGGGCTGGTGAGGGCGACGGTTCGAGCCTAACACAGACTGCAGTGAGTATTTTCATGCCCGCTTCACATTTGAATAAACTCAGGCTTAAGAAGTTACCTGTCTTGCCCTGGCCAGTGTGGCTCAGGTGGTTCGAGTGTTGTTCTATAGCTGAAAGTTTGTGGGTTCCATTCCTGGTCAGGGCACATGCCTGAGTTGCGGGTTCGATCCCTGGTCTAGACAGGAGCAATTCCCTGTCTGGGTGCATGCAGGAGGCAACCAATTGATGCTTCTCTCTCACACCAAGGTTTCTTTCTCTCCCTTCCTATCTTTCTAAAAGCAATGAAAAAATGTCCTCGGGTGAGGATAAAAAAATTGGGAAAAAAAAAAAGTTAAGTGTCTTGCTCTAGGTCACGTGGTCAGCACATAGTCGATTTTCTAACTCAGTTCCACTGTTTCTACCCCAGACCCCTGCAAGTGATCCAGAGCCCTAAGAAGGAGGGGCTGGGACCAGAGTGGACACTCTTCTTGGAAAATCAGAGGACAAGGAAGATCCAAACCAAGGAGGAGCTAATTGCCAACTGGTGCAAGATTTAACTATGACCCCACCCCGCCCCTGCCAGATTTGTATGCCTGAGGTCATTTAAGCCAGGGGAAGTCTTACTACAGGAGGCAGATGTAAGGTTTCTTTAAGAAGGAGCCAGAAGTCAGGGAGGCCTCAGTCTTGCCCCCAGGGTGATTTCAGGAGGGCCTGAGCTGCAGGAAAATAAGACACCTCTCTCCGACCCCTGTTATGGGCCATTGCTGTCCTTCAGGTGAAATCTGTGCAATAGAAACATCAGGACAGTGTTTACTGACCAACTTACTCAAGGCCAAGGTCAGCACTGTGGCTGGTATATGTTAGGCCTAACAGGAGGGGTGACCCCTGAGAGTAAAAATTACCTGTGGGAGCCATGAGCGGTGTTGTCATGTCATGGAGGGCTCACCCCTGACTTGTCATTGTTTTGGTCCGAGCATCTATGATGGCATGACAGGTGCTCTATAGGTAACTGTCAAATGAATGAACAGAAGTCATCATCATTGAAATTGAGCTTAATAACCCTCTGGCAGCTACTCTCTCCTTTGGTCTTCACGGCAGCCTGGGAGTTTGCCTTGGCACATGGTCTTGTCCACAGATGCACACGGGCTCATCAGGAGCATCCCACCAGCAGGGTGGACTTTGATCACAAATCCTGGGAACTCTGCACAGCGCCGCTCCTGAGGGGAAGATGGTGCAGGAGAACAGGGTGCATTTCAGGTCGAGTGCTGGCTCTTTGCTTCCTTCTTCCTGTTCTCCTGCTCAGTTTCAGAGAAAACAAGCAATTTGGGCCCCATGTGGCATCCTGCCTTAGGTTGTCCTGGCTGTCACTCCGCTAGCTTCTCTGAGCAGAAGAACCAGGTGGGACACAGTCAGAAGAGCTGTGGCTTTCCAGTGGGGACCTGCTCAGCTCTCTGCTCAATGTGTGTCCCTGGTGGGTCATGAAAAATATCTGTCACTTGGTTTCTACATCTGTCTACTGAGCTGGGTGAAGTGGACTGAATGACAATGGGAAGTGGAAGGAACTTGGGGGTACCTGACATATTACAGGTGCCAGAAAAATTACTCTGAGAAGTAAATGAGAAAATATGTATGAGGTGCTTATCGTTGGGCCTGGGTTCAACGAACATTACTAGCGCAGTCATTGTTTCCGGCCAGCTGTAATCCCTGGGGTAATGTCTGTCCAGCATTCTCACACTACAGCTCCCCAGCTCTGGCCATGCCTTCCCCCTCCCCTGCTCTGTGACAGCCACCCCCTCCACCCTCACCATGCTTTTGACTGCTCTGGGCCTCCCACTGCCCAGTCACCTGGGCTTGAGTCTCGTCCAGCCTGGCCCTCCAGGTCTGGCCCCACCACCATTCTCACTGACCTGTCGGAGCCACTGTCTCTCAAAGATCTGTCAGATTTGTCTGGCACTACCCCAGGTCATGCCAAAGGGCCCCACCTGCCTGTATGTCCCTCTCTTCAGCAGAGTTTCAATCATCTCAAGTCCGTTTTGAGGCCCTTCTTGCCTAAGCAGTTCAAGTACTCCTGCAGTCTTCTGGAGTGTGGAGTCCACCCTGACCTTGCTCTCAACAGGCGACTTTGCTTCCCTGGTTCTGACAAGTCAGGAAGCCCCTCTCCACAGCCATCCGGTGAACACATGGAGCACGCAGCACAGAGGTGGGGCAATGGAGAGAAGATAGGAGAAACGTGACTCACTGACCAGGAACCTTAGGGGAGGCAAGGCCTAGTGTCCACCCTGCACATTGTAGCTGCTCAGTAAACAGCCACCTTACTCACGCCCTGTGTTAACCAGCAAAAAACATATTTTATTGTTTTCAAACCACTGCAACAATGCTGCTGTCCAGGATGAAGTTACCCACACTTCTACCATCTCGGATTCCATGTTTGGGCAGGAATTTAAAATAGAGAGGCCTGCCCTGCTCCTATAACTCAAGATAACATGCTGGTCATAACCTAGAGCCCCAAGGAGGAGTGAGGGGAACTGTGTTCCGGATCAGTCACACAGGTTTGTCCTGAAGAAAAAAGATCAAAGGAGGTGCACGGGGAGTGGGAGGTGAATTCTGACTGTCAGCATCGGGTGTCCTCAGGCGCTGCAACTTCCAGAGTCCTGTGCTGTGCAGGCAACTGAGCAGTAGAGCCTGGTGGAGGCAGCAGTGTCTGCTACTCCAGGGGATGCTGGCCGCTCCTCTTCTTGCACTCAGCTGTGGAGCGGGGCTCGGGCACGGCGCTGAGCTGTGGAGGAGATGGCCCAGAAGGAGTGCAGGGGCAGGAGAAGGTGTGCAGGGCAGAGGCTGGAAATGGCTTCTCGCAGAGGTTCCATAGCTCACTGCACGTGAGACAAGGAGTGAAGCCCTCGGTTTGAAATTTGGGAGCTGGCCCAGATCAATGGTCTCAAATTTGGGTGGGTTTCAGAATCATCACCCAAAAGGCTTGTGAAGATACAGATGGCTGCAACCCCCCATCCTCCCCCCTTCCCCCCACCCCATACACACAAACACAGCCTCGGACCAGCAGGTAAGGGTGGGGCCTGAGGCTGTGTCCCTAATGAGTTCCCCGAGGGGTGACTACTAGAGTTTCTTCCAGCTTTGGGATTTTCGGACTTGGACTCCAAGAATACCTAAACAGGAAAAGAAATTACAAAGTAAAGGAGAATTTCAAAAGAAGCAAGAGGAGAAATTTCCAAGCACATAATCGAGATGTGGCCACAGGTAGGTGCCTCCTGGTTATCCCCCAAGCCTCCCAAGGTGGGGCGGTGGCCCCCTTCCACTCTCAAGGTTTCTTCTCATTGGGTTTTCACTGGATTCTACGTCTGAGGCCATATTTCATGAAGCCAACTGCTGGAGTCCCCAAAGAAATACTTTATGTGAAAGCATTTTACAAATATGAAGTATAAGGCAGAGGGGTATTTTTAACCTATATTTTCTGCTTTATCTCCTTCAAAACAGTAAACTATGGTGGTGAGAGAGACAGAAGTGTAGTTGATGAGGAAGAGTTGAATGGGGTGAAATTGAACTGATCTGAATTAAATGAGTTGCATTATCCCTACTCCTTGTGACCAAACACTGAATTAACGTGGAGGGGAAGCCGGGTTGCCTCAAAGGCTGGGAAGTGGATGGGCAATAGCAGTGCAGAGTGGGTGTGTGAGCGCTGTGCATACAGAACACTGTTCCTGTGGACCTGGAGCCACGGGAGGCAAGGTCTCCCATGCCTGAGACCCCAACCTCTGCCCAAAATGCCTGGAGCCTGCGGTGAGAGCGTTTGGTGGCCAGGTCCAGATGGGAGCCCTGGCTTCCCAAACCCTGGCCAATGTTTTCTTCACCATGTTGCCGTCTTTCCATGGTCTTGAAGTTTCTTTTCCGTAAGTACAGTAGGGCACCTTAGATGTGGACCCAATGCCTTCCACTCCAGTTTTCTGGCTATGCTTGTGCAGTTGCTCTTTCCAGACATCTACCCCTGTACTCCCTCCACACACAAGCGCAGAGACCTATGGACTGAAGGCTGGCTGAACAGAGTTGGCCCAAGAGCAATATTACCCAGACCCTGTGACAACCAAGTCCACCCTAGGCCTTGTGGCTTCTTAAGCTGCATGTGATGTTTTTCCTCATGAGATGAGGAGTCTGCAGAGCCGCAGGGACAAGCCCAGGGGGAGCGCCTTCCCTGCTGGACCACGACTGTGCTCCAGGGCACATGCCTGTGCCTAGGGGTGGCTGTTGTGGGGACAGTTGTAATGGAACCAGTTGGGCTGTACACCTGAGCGCAAAGCCCTGTAGGGTTCAGGTCAGAGTTGGCGATGGGAGGGCTGGGTGGGCCTCAGACTTGCCTATACAACTGAGTTAAGAGCTACTGTCATGAAGGAATCACATTGTGTCTGCTTAGGAAAGAGGATGAAGAGAAGCAAAGCAAGCTCGAATCCTGGCAAAGCCTCTGGGCCTGCCTCTGGGTCTGGCTGGAGGACCTCAGCAAGGGGGTCCACGGCCTACAGAGCCCTGTAACCCCCTCGGAGGCCCTGACCTCGTGGAAGTGTCCAGCGTCACTCAAGAGCCCTTCTCAGAGGGGTCAGCTGCACTCTCCACCAATGTTGTTTCAGGCCAAGATCTCAGGTACTTCTGGTAAGTGCCCTGCCCGCCAGGGTGGCGCCGGAGGCCCAGGTCTTGACAGCCCACAGCCTTCTCCTGACCTCTGCACAGGGGCAGGGTGGCAGAAGCTGTAGGTGGAGCCCACTGGGCAGTGTGAAGGGGAAACACACCTGAGGGACCCAAGCCTGTTTTCTGTGGTGTCCCTGGGACGTAAATGGCTGCTGCAATGAATTATTACCCATCAGATGCAAGTGGTGAGTTTGGGCTGAGAAAGCCAGCTGGACAAGTATCCAATGGAAGAGACCCCCAGTGAACCAGACCACTGAGACCCCGGTGTGTCGGGATCCACAGGGCTCTCAATTCCACAACCGTTAAAAACCCTCACACTTTGGTCCATGACTTCAACTGCTAAGACTTTACCTCAAAGAAGTAATCAGAATGTGGCAAGGATTTTCTATGATGGTTTTACTGCTGTTTTATTTATAATATTGAACACTTAGAAACCACCTAAGCTTCCATGAGTAAGGAAATGGCTATACACCTTGGGACTCATTCATAGAGAAAATTTGGCAACCGTTAAAAACGCGTTCTCAAAGACTCTCCAGTGACATGAGAAATGCTCGCAGTGTCAGTGAGAAGGAGGGGCTGGATGCAAACCTGGAGTCAATGCGGCCCTCACTTTGCGAGGCACGTGTGTGCCCACACGCCCACCAACCACCAACAAGGAGAAATGCACCAGAATGCTGACAGTGCTGATCACTCCTTGCTGTCTGTCAGTGATTTTTTTAATAGCCACTTTTCTAGGTTTTTCAAATTGTATGCAATCTAAAAAGAAAGCATTACATAATCATAAAATTATTATAACCAAATAAAAAGTATTAAGACCATTTGAAGAGCAGCAACGTATTCATAATGGCAGCTTCCCCGTGAGGCGGAGGCCGGCCTGTGGCCCGGGCCAGCGCAGAGCGGAGGTGGAGCAGCAGGGCTGCCGCGTGGGAGAACAGCCGGTGAGAAGGGAAGTGATGTTCACTGAGGATTTGCAATAGGTCGGTCTCCGTGCTCCAAGTCTGAGATTTAGAGTCAGGATAACTCCTGCCATGACCTAAGGTGGGACAGAGGGGGAGCCGGGCTCTGAACTCAGGATCTCTGCCTCTTAAGCCATGTTGGAGGAGGCTTCCCCTTCCTCAGGAGCCAGGCCTGCTCTAGATCCTTTTCACATGTCCTGCCTGCATCTCTCCTGGGTCAGGAAACAGGTAGGAAACCTTATAATTTGTTGCAGAGGCTCCTGTCCTGCAGGCTTGGGAAGGCTTGGGATGCACGCCTCTCCAGGACAGGAGTTGCTCAGGAGCAGCTGGAACACAGCTGGCTTCTCAGATTCCAGTGTCCCTGTCACCGGGCATCTGGGAGGCCACTTCTTATGTGGACCATAACCCCAGCTGCTGGACTCTCTTTCTAAGTCTGTAGAACAGAGTCCCTTTCCATCCTTGAGGCATGGAGCTGCCCTCAGGGGCAAATCAATGACCCCTTCCCTTTGCTGTGTCCCTCATTACAGCCATTTTGCTAAGTTGTCAGAGAGCAAATGGCCCAGCTCCCTTCACAGGGGCCACAGTACATCTGCCAAGGAGGCCCAGGTAAACTGGGGTACTCTCAAGAGGGCCAGACACCACACCTGGGATAGTGACACACCTCTCCCACCAAGCTTTTGGGGCTTGTAGAAAGTTACTTGAGTGAGTGAGTTCTTATTTCCCTGAGAGACCTTCAATGGGTCCCAGAAAAAGATGCAAATGTAATAGTTCTTAAAACTTTCTGAGCACTGATGCATTTCTGAGTTATCAGCTGCTGCTCCTTCCCCCAGCCCCGACAGCTACATGTGCACACACATGCACACATGTGCACACATGTGCATACACCCCTCCCATCAGGGTTCTGAGAGTCAACTAGTTGGAGCAGTTCGTGGCTTTAGCCAATGGAGCATGGAAAGCAAGGATTGTTCTCAAGAAGGTCTTGCCCAAGCATGAGTGAGGAATGCTCTCAGGGACAGGCCCCACCCGGGCACCCCTGTGAACCTAGGGGAGAGAGTCGGAAGGCCTCCATTTGCAGGCACCGGTCTATCAGGGGTTCAGCTCTGAGGGTCAAGTCCCTTGCATAGTCTCCCATCTCAGAACTGGGGGGCTGGGGTGGGAAGGTAGAGGGAACAGTACATTTTGTTTTCTGATTTCCAGGAATTTAAAAGTAGCCTTTAGTTTTCTTAAGGTAAGCTATATTTCCAAATCCTCTTACATCTGAAACATTTTCCAAGAAAAGGCAGACTTTGGCCTCCACACATATTCATGAGAGGCAGAAATGCCGAGCTGCACCACTGCGGCCTCAGGAGAACTTGCATTGCCACCCTCCGTAGCATCACCTCCAGAGGAGCCACATCACCCTCCTGCCGTGGGTCTCTGGCTGTGTGACCTCAGGGGCTCATTTGACATCTCTGGATGTCACTCTTCTGATTTACAAAATGAGAGTGTAATCACCAAGATACCTCCCAGTTTTCTTTTTTTAATTATATTTTATTGATTATGCTATTGCAGATGCCCCAATTTTTCTCCCTTTGCCCCCCTCCACCCAGCACCCCCCACTCCCTCAGGCTGTCCCATTGTTCACCCCCATGGGTCATGCGTATAGGTTCTTGGGCTACTCCATTCCCTATGCTGTCCTTTACATCCCCATGGCTATTCTGTAACTATTTATACTCCTTAATGCCCTCACCTCTTCACACATTTCCTCAAATCCCCTCCCATCTGGCAGCCATCAAAACATTCTCTGTATCTATATTCTATTTCTGTTTTGCTTGTTTGTTTATTTATTTTTCTTTTTTTGAGTGGAGGCAACTGTTTTATTAATCCATGTGATTAATCCAGCATGCTAAGGTAGATTCTTTATGGAATCAAAACTTGCGTGGTTTTTTTTTTTTTTATTTAAATGAATGTTCAAGTACAGTTTTCACCCCCTTACTCCCATTCAAGTTGTTTATTTTGTTTTTTAGATTCAATTACTGATAGATATCTGTTTATTGCCATTTTATTGTTCACATTTTCTTCTTTTTTTATTTTTAAAGATTTTATTTATTTATTTTTAGAGAGGGAAGGGAGGGAGAAAGAGAGAGAGAGAAACATCAATGTGTGGTTGCTGGGGGCCGTGACCTGCAACCCAGGCATGTGCCCTGACTGGGAATCGAACCTGCGATGCTTTGGTTCGCAGCCTACGCTCAATCCACTGAGCTACGCCAGCTTCTTCTTCTTAAAGAAGACCTTTTAACATTTCATATAATAATGGTTTGGTGATAATGAACCCCTTTAATTTCTTGTCTGGGAAGCTCTTTATCTGCCTTTCAATTCTAAGTGTTAGTTTTGCTGGGTAGAATAATCTTGGCTGTAGGTCCTTGCCTTTTACCACTTTGAATATTTCTTACTAACCCTTTCTAGCCTGCAAAGTTTCTTCTGAAAAATCAGCTGACAGTCTTATGAGGCTCTCTTGTAGGTAACTAACTGCTTTTCTCTTTCTGCTTTAAAGATTCTCTTTGTCTTTAACTTTTTACATTTTAATTATGATGTGTCTTGGTGTTCATCTTATTTGGGACTCTCTATGTCTATGTCCTTCACGAGGTAAGGAAAGTTTTCTGTCATTATTTTTTCAAATAGGTTTCCAATTTCTTGCTATCTCCCCTTCCAATAGGGGAGGCTGTGCCACTGGACCCTGCAAGACACACCTACTACATTAGGGCCACTCTATCAAGCCTGGGAGATGTAGCAGCTCTACCTAGTACATAGAAACAAATGCAGAGAGGCTGTCAAAATGAGGAGACAAAGAACAGGCCCCAAATGAAAGAATCGAACAAAACTCCAGAAAAATAACTGAACAAAATAGAAGAAAGCAAGCTACTACATGCTGAGCTCAAAACACTGGCTATAAGGATGCTCAAGGAACTTAGTAAGGGCTTCAACAGCATAAAAAAAATTCAGTCAGAAATGAAGGATACACTGATTAAAATAAAGAACAATTTACAGGGAATCAACAGTAGAGTGGATAAAGGTGAGAATCAAATCAGTGATTTGAAATATAAGAAGGCAAAAAACATCCAGGCAGAACAGCAAGAAGAAAGAAGAATTTAAAAAAATGAGGATAGTGAAAGGACCCTCTGGGACAGCTTCAAGCATTCCAACATTACCTCTCAGTTTTGGAGTGTATGATTCAACCCATGAATTGAACTGGATGAGGAATGACAAGCTACAATTTGCTGGTCAAATTCTGCTCCCTGACTATTTTTGTAAATAAAGTTTTATTAGAATGAAGCCATGCCCATTTGTGTGTGTTACCTATGGCTGCTTTCCGAGTACAATGGCAAAGTTAAGTACAGTCTGCTTTCCATATCTGTGGGTTCTGCATACATGGATTCAACCAATTGTGGGTCAAACATATTCAGAAAACAAGTTACATTGTTGCTGATGTGTACCGTGTAGCCATGCCCATGATGGTTGATGGTTGTGTCTGTACTGAACATGTACAGATTTTTTTCTCGTCATTATTCCCTAAACAATAAAGTATAATAACTATTTATACAATACTTACATTGTATAGGTATTGTAAGTAATTTAGAGAGGATTTAACGTATACAAGAAGATGTATATAGGTTGTATGCAAATAGCACATGATTTTACATAAGGGACTTCTTCAGATTTTCAGATTTTAGCATTCGCAGGGTTCCTGGAACAAATCCCCTGTGGGTACCAAGGGGTGACTGTGATTGTAATAGGGCTATACACACAATCAAAAATATTTACTGTCTGCTTTTTTCCAGAAAGTTTTCCAACTCCTAGTCTAGACCATTAGAAACTGAAGTAGGTTGAGTTGGACAATAAGAAACCAGGCATTTTGTAGGGAGCTCACAGCAGTACCTTCACAGGCCAGGAATCTATTTATGTTTGCAGCCTATGCCACCTCTTGGGATCACACAGCAGGCAGCAAACTTATGGAACGTGTTAAATAGAACTTTCCTGTCATTGTCCTAAACTTGCTGTTTCTAAGCTTCAGCGAGCGCCCCCTTGGCAGGCACCTCTGCCTCCCCCGTCTCTGTCCCCTCCACTCTCCTGCAGACTCACCTTATCCCTGCTCACCCTTCCTCTCCCAGACTGTACTGTGTGTGTTTTCAAGTCTGTCCTCAAACAGAAGCCTCTCCTCTCCCTTGAGTGTTTTCATTGCTTTTCTTTGGACCATGTCCAGGTTCTTTATGTCTCACAGGAGACTGTGGCCAGACCTACACAGACTCAGGAGCAAACTGTGGCTTCAAGCAAGAAGGGAAGTTTTGGCAGTGGGGCTCAGGGTGGAGGGCCAGGCTTGTGGACGACTTAGTTTGGAATCCTGACTCTTGAACTTTGTAGTTATGTGACCTTTGTCAGTAACAACCAGGCCACCTCTGTAGGCTCTAAGGTGGATGTGTAGAGTGCTGAGCTAGTGGGACATCACACTTTGTGTGTGGGCTCCATCTTCAGAGAAATCTGCTATGGTATCAGCTACATATTTGTATAGGTAGACAGATGATAGATAGACAGATAGTGATATGCATTTGAAATCAAACTGACTTCTCTGAAGATAACTGTCTCTCTCTATATATGTACACACACATACACGCACATATACATATATGTATTTTTATGTATTTGTGTTAGGTGTGCATATACACAGTTGTGTAGGGTGTATATAATATACATATTGCCACATACACGCATTTACTTACATATACAGAGTGGGGCAAAAGTAGGTTTACAGTTGTGAGTACACAAAACACAGAGTTTATTATTGTGTTATTATTAATCAGTTATTGTATTGGTTTCTATGTGGACAACTGTAAACCTACTTTTGCCCCACTCTGTATTTATAATATATTTAAAACTAACAAAATTGATCTTGTTCCTCACTGGAGCACAGGGCTCTTCCTGGCCCATCGCTCTGCACGCTCAGGGGCCAGCCTGGAACTGGCTGTATCAGACCCTGGAGCCAGCTGTGCAGCCCAGAAAGATGAATTCAGTAGACTTTACAGCTATAAATGAGGAGCTATAATTGCTTGATAAATACTTGTGGGTTCATGTTTTAAGGTGAATGGCTTTCAGAACCCTTGTTTCAATACTCATCTAGCAAATATTTATTGAACACTTGAAATGTGCCAAACCCCTTCAAGTAGGGCCTGTCCTTTGCAGCCCTAGGTATCGGTTTACAACTCATTAGCCATTTGACAGGCCAGCTGGCAGGACAGGGTTTAAAGAGAAGGGTAACTCTGGAGCGAAGGTCCCGAGTCCCGAGAGGGTTGTCACCCAGAGGTGATGTGTCTCTGTGGTGTTGAGGGAAGCCACGAGAACATGTCTCTGTTTGCAGTGACTAACAAACACCCAGAGTTTAGGAAACACAGAATATCCCCTTATTCTGGGCTCCAACATTGGTGCCAGCACCCTGTGGGGACAGTGAGCTCATTTTCCCCTGAAGTGATCACCTGAGAGGGCCTCACAAGTCCCTCATCTGCCCCTTAGCTGCTAGGGCCACAGCTGATATTGGCCATAAGGGGCTCTTGTCCCCAATCTCAAACACAGACAGCCCAAAGAACTTCATCTGAGCTGAGAGGAGCCCAATTGTGTCCCTGCGTCAGCCAGGACTCTCCCTGGGTAAGTCTGAGTGTTTAAAAAGCAAAAAAGTTTCCAAAGGCCTCTGCTTGCAGCCCCCACTGCCCTGCCCAGACCCCTATCTCTAATAGGGATCATGCATTAATGACAGAGACTAGTCTCAGGAAGATTAAAGGCCTGTATAATTAAAAAGATAAGAGCAGGCCTGGGAGAAGGAAATTGGGATTCAATTAACACGAGCACTCTCCCCCGCTGCCCGCTCCCTCGCTATCAAATGTTCCTCTGAGAAGTGCCCTCTCTACTTGCGAGAGTGAAAGGCTGAAGGGCTCTTATTTATGGCCGGGTTGGAGTGGGCCTCGGGCCTTCCTTGGCTGGGGAGGTGTTTACTTAGAGCCAAGGAGGGGAGGGAAGCAACACAAATCCTGCAGAAGGAGCAACAAGGTGCTTTTGACTCCTTTTCTCTCCTCGTCTCAGCTCCTCTGATCTTCTTGACAGGGGAAGAAAAATACTCAATAGAAGGTCTATTTCCTTCCTCCTTCAGCCTGAGGCTGACACAACAGGCTAAGGGTCACTGCTGAGAAGGTTCTGTGGGGTTATTTGTGTTGGGAAACCAGGCCACTTCCCCCTTTCCGTCTTTCTCAGGTTTCGGTGGAGGCAGAGGGGAGATGAGGTTGGCAGAGCAGCTGCTCACAGGGCTTGTGGACCTAGATGTGTGGTTGCTGGCCCGGGAACCTCACTCCTGTGGTTTTCCTGAAGGCTCTGCAGCAGGGGAGCAGGGTTCCCTGGTGTCCGTGGGGTCAGCTGCTCGGCAGCCATTGGCAGGGTGGGGACAGCAAAGGGCAGTAGCTGTGGGAGTTCATCCCAAGGTGCCTTTACTTGCAACTCTCTTACTTCACAGCTAATAGTGGTTGAGGCAGTCCCAGGCCCCATGGCCTTATGGAAATGGAGGTCCATTTGGATGAATGGACTATGTTTGGAAGACTCTGCTTCTGCTGGAGGATGGTGAAGCCCATGCTGCTGCAACTCCTCCCTACTCTTTTTTTCACAGGGGCTTGTGGGGCCCTCTGTCAGAACCCCCCCACTGGAAAGCAGCTCCCAGTCAGCTTGTGGGGCCCTTGAACCTGATTTTGACCAAGCCAATGGGGTCCATGAGCCCAAGGAGGATGGCCTGGAGGAAACCAATCCAGAAGGACATCTAGGACTGAGAAGACAGAAAATAGTACAACAGCTGGAGGAGTGGAGACATTTGCAGGTAAAGCATAATAATCAGGATATTAAATCTTGTTCCATGCCCAGTTAATCATCTGGAAGCTCTGCTCAAGGTTGCACATTAGCCTCACATACTGTGCCACACACACCTCAAGCTCAGGACGTTTAAAGACAAACCCCATGTTTTAACCATCCAATAGCTTTTCCTCTTGTGTTCCCTACTCCAGCAAATGCCTCAGTTAGGACTTAGTTTTCCAATCCCCAAAACAGAAGAGAGAATGCAGCTCTGTGTCCCTCAGAGTTGACAGAATCAGATAGAGAGCCCAGAAACACGCACATTTTAGAAAACAAGATATGAGGCAGATGGCCAAAGCTGGAGACGTTGACTCTCCTCTCCCTCACTGCCCACGTCAGTCACCTCCTCGCTGGCTCTCAATGCAGAGGCCCATCACAAGTGGGGCGAAGATGCAGCGGCACCAAGTAAACTGGCATGGGCTGTGCCTGCGAGAGGGCGACAGCCAGTGCAGCCCAGTGGGATACGGGCTCCCAGACTCCCAGTGTTTAGTACGGAACACGAGGTTGACAGCCGTAGCAGGAATTTTAAGCCAGATGGTGGGGGAGAGTAGCTGCATAGCAGGCTTGCTGGAGAACTGGCTGTTTGCAGCAAGCAGAGATGTGGCTACAGAGTGAAGACCTTAGATATAATCAGCTATGTCCCTCATTTCCCAGAGGAACCATTTGAACTGAGAGACGGTGTAGATTTCAGCCACCAAGATGATTTCCTGGAATTCATGCCCCTGTTAAGTCCCCTCCTCATTGATTCAGGCTGACCTGTGTAAAGGGTGGATATTAATGAAATCACAATTGTAATTGCTGATACTAGATCTTAAAACATATTGCAACTTCTGCCTTGAATCACTCACTGCAAGAAGCCAGCTGCCACATCGTGAGGACACCCAAGCAGTCCTACAGAGAGGCCCACACAGTGAGGAATTGCAACCTCTTCCTGCAGTCATGTGGTGAGTCATCTGGAAGCAGATGCCCAGCCCCAGTCCTGTCTGTCTTCAGGTGATGCAGCCCCAGCCAGTGTCCTGGGACACTGAGTCAGAACCTCCAGGTTACACCACATCCAGGTTCCCAACCCACAAAAACTGAGATTACAAATTTCATTTGAATTCACTGAGTTTGAATAGATAACTAATACAGGGGTGGTCTGTCACCAAACTACATTTTGTATTTTCACGATGTATCCATAGTCATTGTCTCATTTTATTCTTATCTTTGTTCTCTTTGGCCCAGTGGTAGAGACGCTGCAGCATGGAGCATTTGCATTATGCCTGGTGGAGAAACAAGAGAAGCCAAGCATTCTAACTTCTAGTCTTTCCTCCTTGCACAGACTCCAGCCACTGAAATCACATGATGTGAACATCTGTATCTTGATCCCTTCTCTCGGGCTTGCTCTGTTTTTCAAGAGCTAGTGGGATGCTCTCAGGCACTGATGGGCCAGCACCACAGGTGGAATAGGGAGCTACCTCAGCCTCAGTACAGCCAGCTAAGCTAGCCTGAATTATCTCTTGCCATCATTCGACAAGCCTTGAGTGCCTGCCATATGACAAGTGTCAAAGAAGCCACATCTACAGGATGCATTTCCTAGAGGCACAGCTCAATAGAAAGCCAGGGGGTGAAAAAAGAGAGAAAAGAAAAAATAAGAAAGCTCTAACATTTGAGCTTGAAATGTCACAGGGAGCCAAGGAAGTTGTCTGATGGATTGCCCTGTCATCTCCAAGCCAAAAGAAAAAAAATTTCAGATCCATCAATTTGTTCCTGCCCTTTTAATCCAAACAATATCTTACAGCATCAAAACACAAAGAAATTATTTTCTTAGACACTCAACAGTGTGTGTGGATTGCTGAGCGCTTCACCAGAATGCAGCAAGAACTGCAGGTTGTTCAAACGTCTACACGTCTTACTGATCCAGATTATATGTAAAATATACTACAACATATACGAAAGCCTACGTGGTATCATATGTTAACTTATTCATTCACTCACTCATTCGTGGGGAGCCAAATGTCTTCATGGCTCTGCCCCTGACTGTGAACATGAAGGGAAACCTGTACCCAAAGTCCAACTGCCCAGGTCGAGAACCACCCTGCCTGCTCTGCACCTGCTCCTCCCTCTGACTGGCTTCCTGGTCAGTAGACATATTCTCCAGTGTCTTCTCCTTGGGCCATGCTCTAGGTTTCCACCATCTGCCCTTTGGATCAAAGCTGTGGCTCGTGGGCTCAGCTCCTGTTGGGATATAGCTTTATAGGCAGAGTCGGCTGAAATCTCCCTCCCGTGACATGAAACGGTAATTGGCAGCGTGAGGTACATGCTGCAGAAGTTTTGAGAAGGACAAGCATGTTAGATTGACTTCACCACAACAGAGGTACAATCTGATGGGGTGTTGCTGGTTCCTAAACAAGTCCTGCCTTCCCTCAGGCCCAGGTTTTCACTCACACTGCTTCCTCCCTGGCCCCACAGTCGGTGTGAGTACTCCCTGCCCCATCTTATTTGGTTCCTCTCGCTCAATGATCTGCTCTGTTTGAATTACCCATGTGTGCATCCAGTGCTTCCCCTTTACTATGAGTCATCACCAGACACAACTGTGTCTATACCCCAAACAATGTCTAGCACAGGGAATAACAAATCTTTATTACAATCACCATCATTATCTACCTTCACTTTACAGATGATGAAACAAAGGCAAAGAGAAGTGAAACGCTGCTCAGGGTCATACAGCTAAGTGGCAGAGCTGGGATTTGAACTCACGTCACCTGACTTCAGAGCCTGTGCTCTTAATGCCTTTAAAACACTGGAGTATATTGCTTACTAGTGGTTCCATATGTTTGTAATTTCTGTCTAATTCTATTTTCTGTAGGGATTCAACTCGGTAAACAAAAACTTTCTTTTACATTCTTTCAAATGTTTTATGACAGCAACGAGTATGTTTCCTTTGATTTTCTTCTGTAGATTAAATATACCCACTCTCTCAAGTGTTCCATAAAATGAGCTGCTTATAGCTCCCTTGCCATTTTGGTCCCCCTCTGTTGAAAATCCTTGAGTGTGCAGTAATTCTCAGAGAGGGTAGAACCTGGAAGCAAAGATGTGACTTCAAGTATGGTTCAACCGGCATGGCATAAAATGAGATGGTGATTCTGTGTTTGAAGCGGGGCAGATGACAGATGGGTAGGCCTGGGGGGAAGCCACATGTGAGAAGACGAGGGTGATGCTGAGTCGGAAAAGTAGACTGATAACGAGGAGCAGGTACAGAGTTAGGGAGGCTACAGGAAGGTTACATGCTAGTAAAAATGTGAAGTGCCGTGAAAACTCAGAGAAGAGGGAGTTGAAAGACCAGGAGGGTTAAAGAGGATAAGAACCGGGAAGATGGACATATCCACTGGTTCGGGGAGAGACGTTGGGAAGAACAGTCAATGAGCCAGTAGCGTGACTTCCTGTCCTTCCTTGTTACAAAAGGAAAGAGGGGAGGACAGTGGCTGGTGGGAGGTGGGGCAGGCAGCAGGTCAGGTAAAATATCGTTTATATGCTATGCGGATGGGCACAGGGTGCTTTCAATAAAGAGGAAAGAGTGAAGGGAGGAGAAAAGACTGCAGGTGCTGGAGCCCATGTAGGATGGAGGGAGCAGACAAGATGGAAGGTGAAGGAAGCTCTCTGCAGGTACAGACAGAAATGTCTGAAGGTCTGAGGGTGCAGAGGAGGGGGCTCATAATAACCCTCACTTACTGCTTATGGCCTGATGCTACCTTGGTACATGAGCGGCACCTAACGGGTCTCATCATTATCCGCAAATCAATATACCCCTGGAGGACAATGACCCTACCTGGAACGTTATGGCAAATGCATGAGGGGAAACCCTTTAGAAATTATTCCCATCTGTGTAAAAATAATACTTCAAAAGCTGCTTGCATTTTTTGAGAGCTGAGAGAGTTTGGCAGTTGCCTGAAAGAGTACCCAGCTCCAGTTCTGCTTGCTCTCTGGGCCCAGTGACAACGTGTTCTGAACCCCAACTGAAGGCTGTGATCTGACTTGCAGGTGAGCATATGAGGATGATAGGGTGATGTATTTGAAACTGGCTCCCACATGCAGGTAGAATCACCATTTGTGTGGTAATGAGAGAGTTTGAGTTGGCTAACCTGAGTTTGAGTCCTGGCAACCTCCTTAACTTGTTCTGTGAACTTGACTGTGTCTCAGACTCCCAGAGCCAACTTCCAACCTCAGACCATCTCATGGTGTTCCAAGAATAAAACAGACTATTCTACTAAAATAGGCCAAATGATACAGAAGCACTTTATAAAATTTAAAATGCTGTATGTTATTATTATGATATTGCCCATAAATGGTAAGAAAGCCATTATTTCTTTAAGTGAGACTTCAGAGCCTGGAGTTTAAGCATTTGATGATGACTTGCCTACGTGACATTTTTCCTCATCTGCAATTCTCAACTCAGTAATACATAGCTCAGTCATGGCTAGCAGAGAAACTTCACAGCCCATGCCCTCTAAAATGAGTTTGGAACTAAGTCAGTAGGTTTGGGGAAGAGAGTTTGGTGAACTGAAACTGATAATTCCTTGGGAGGGCTGGTCTCATGTTCTTATGGGGTGATGCCAAGATTTGACCCGCTTCGCACTGGAGCCCTAGAAGATGCCCGCGGCCTGCACTGGGGGCGCTGTGGGACACACCCTTCCAGGCTCATTCAAACGCTGGGCACTCTCACAACCTTTCAAATACAAAAATGTAGTCTTAGCTTCTAGGGGTTGAAATCACCATTTTTACTTAAAAGGTGAGGAAATTTAAGCTCAGAAAAAAATATCAAATGTGCCCAAAGCCACACTGATAACCCTTAGAGCTGGGAATTCAACCCCTTCCTTCAAGTCCAGGGCTCTTTTCACTGTGCGGCCCCTATTTTTTTAGAAAAGACCGTGTGAATCAGAAAAATTCTTTCAGGCTCCTTCACACAGTATTTTGATTTAAGAGCTTCCCTGAATCTTCTAGTCCATCAGCAGGGGTGAGACTGACAAATTATCGGATGGGATGGACGGCAGAGCCCAGCCACCTGCATGCGGGCCCTTGAGTGTGGAGTGCACGGGCACCACGGATCAGAGAGGGGCAAGGATAGACTGTCCGGTGCGTCTCTCTGGGGAGACTGAACGATAAAGGAAAACTAGACTGGAATTCTCATTCACGGCACATCCAAAATCAGCTTCAGGTGCTTAATAACTTAAACATGAAAAGTGAAACTTGGAACTTCAACAAAAAATGTGAGGAAATATTTTTATAACCTCAGGATAGAAAATACTTTTATTGTCAATGTAAAAAAAACAAAGCTCATAAAGAAAAGATTGTTGACTTTGACTGTTTTGAAATTAAAAATAAGGATTCATTAAAGTACACTATAAATAAAATGAAAAAAACAAGCCAAAACTAGAATAAAGTATTCACACTGCAAGATCAACAACAGACTTTTCAGAACAGAATTTCTGAAAATCAGTGAGAAAAAGACAAACAATTTAACAAAATTAGTCAAAAGTAGTCATGGATAGTCATTTCACAGAAGAGGACACACCAGTTGTTAATCAACATACACAAATTCACTCAGTCTAAATGATCGGGAAGGTTAAAATTAAGACTGCAATGAGAAACAATTTCACACCCCAAAATGTAAAAGTCTGCTATCGCCAGGTGTTGGTGGAGAAGTAGCCTAAGAGACCCCTCCTGCCGGTGGGCGTGGGGGCTGCCGCAGGCCCTCCTCTGGGCGCGCACCACACCGAAGGCCTGGCAGTGCAGCGAGACTTTGTAAAGAATGCCCATAGTGGCATCGCTGTGACAGAAAAACACACCGGGAAAAATCGGCAGAACAAATGTTCGTGAACAGGAAGATGGATAGTAACTTGTGATCTAGTCTTCCACTGGAAGGGCCTACGACCTTGGAAAGTAAGGCCAGACGCCAACATCCACACACAGGAACCTCACAAACACACTGCTGAACAAGATGGGAAGAACTAAACTGCACAAGCATACACCTTTTGTGACACGGCATACACAATTGTAGGATATGAAACAGTACATAATCTATTGTTTGGGACACAAAGACTTAAGGCCAGCTACAAAGAACGGTAAAAGGAATAGTGAACCCAGAGTCCAGGATAGTGGGCACCTGCTGGATGGAAGGGGCCCGAGGCCTCCAATTGTTCTATAGGTGATGTTCCATCTCAGGATTTGTGGTGTTCATGCTGGTGTTTGCATCTGTCTTTACACCTTATACATGTTGTATAGGTTATTTTCTGAGCATGAGTTTGGCAGAGGACCTGGGTGAGGAAAATTGATATTTGCAATTCAGATTGAACAGTTATCCAGTGCTCCGTGCACAGCTCACCCAGCACTAACACTGAGCTCCTCTTGCTGAAGTCTGTCTGCACGGCCAGCGCCTGGCACAGCAGCTGGAATGTCACAGATGCATTATAATCACTTGATAAGGTAATGACTGGTGGAGGATTGATTGGATGGGTGGGTGGACAGATGAATGACTGAATGAGGTGGCCAGCTCAAAGCCCAAATGTAGGAAGGTATTGAACAGAAGCTCTAGGGGGAAGGAGAGAAGGATGCAGAAATCTAGCACTTGAGATCGGAGACCAGAACTTTTTTCCTCCTATTTCTTAATGGCAGTTAATCAGATAAATTAGGATCATCTCATTTAACGTAAGCCTAATTGAATCCTTCTCTATTAAATGGAAAGAAGACTATAAGTATATTAATTCTGTATGCTCCTCCCTGCACCAGCCGATGCTCCCCTGTTGGCCGACGCCTCGGGCCTTGCCCTGAGCCCTGCTCCCTGCTCCCCAAACCTTGCTGATTCAGTCTTTGAATGCACTTTGATTATGGTCACTCTTTACTGATTTGCAAGCTTCCTGCCCTTCTGGCCCCGCCAGGCTGGGAGCCCCATGCAGGGAAATGTGTCTTATCGTCTGTTAATCCTGCATCTATTACAGCACTTGGGAGGTCACATGGTTGGTTTCTTGTGAAACTAACAGACGCAGAGACGCATTCTATTAAAAGCAGTGACTCTAAAATTGACAACTCCAAAACTCAAGTATTGGTAGATTAGTGGAAGTCTCTCAAAGTCAGAAGAGAAGCAAAGATACAAAGTGGACTCTAGGCTGAAAATGGCTAAAATGTTTAAAAACAAACAAATAAACAAACAAAAAATGTGAACAGAGCCCTGAAGCCTTGCTGATGGCCCTGCTAAGCCAAGCAAGCCTGGTGTACACAAATCACCTCACAGGCCACCCACAGCCCATGGGACAAAATAGCTCCACGAAGTTTGGGCTGGGAGATCTTTAAAAAATTCAGTGAAAGTTGGCTTTGTGAAAATAGGGCATTCAAGACAAACATGGTTTTTTTTGTTGCGGTTGTTATCTGTCCCTGGAAAACACTCACATCAGGGCTCCCAGGAAAAGACAGGCAGATAGATGACAAGGCCAGGATGAGGTGCAGAAACAGGAACGTGAGTGAGAAGCTCGGAGCCATCACGCACAGAGAATTGTGGTCCCTGGACGGGACCGCCACGCTGCTGGCCTCTCGCTCTGCACGGATCCTGTGCTAATTCTGGTGGAGGGCCAAGACTCAGTTGAAATTGTTCTAGCAGATGTTGCTGGAAACTCCTCTTCTAAAAATGTATCTAAGCCCTGGCTTGTGTGGTTCATTTGGTTGGAACGTCATCTCACTGTCCCATAAAGCAAAACACTGTGGGTCCAATTCTTGGTCAGGGCACATGCCTGGGTTGTGGGTTTGGTCCCCTGTCAAGGCATGTCCTGGTCAACATTTCTCTCTGTCTCTCTCTCTCTAGCATCCTCTCTCTCTGGAATAAAAAAATAAAGAAAATAAAAATCTACCCCAGTTGTTTTATTTTATTTATACACCAAGGAAAAGATCAAATTTGAACTCATAATTGGTTCTGATGATTTATTTTTGTTCTTCCTTTTTGGAACATTTTCAAACCTTGGCTAGTTTATTCTGACTGGTGAAGCTATCATTGTTGGGGTCACGGTGAAGCACCTACCAACAGCAACCATAAAGCAGCCACAGCTGATTGACAGTCACTGTGTACGGCACCTATCTTAATCCATGAGTGTGCTTATTCTTGTAATGGTTGTAACAATGCCCTCAGATCTGGATCACTGCCCCATTTTTCATATGAGAAAACTGAGTCTTGAGATGTAACGTGGCCATTACTAAATGACAGAGAAGAAGTTAATCTCCAGGGCCTTCTGATTTAACCTTCTTTTAGTCAATATTCAGAAAGAGACATCTCTAAGGAACGGCCGTGTATTGTCAGATAGTCCTATCCACTTTGAGAACAAAGACTGAACATGGGAAAGTTGTGGGTACGAAGTAGCACAGACCAGGCAGGCTGCAACCCAGTATGCCCACTGAGTTGTGCTGGGAGGCTACACAGAACGTCAGGGCTTTAAGAACATCCACCAGTGACGACTTTCTGCTGCTGGTGGTCTTTCTTCTTTCCTTTCCCTCCTCTCCTCCCTACCCTTTCTCTTTCTTTCCTCTTACCTGCCCTCCATTAAATAAACATTTCTCGATATCCACTCTATGCTAGGAGCTGGAATACAGAGGTAAAGCAGAAGTGGACTCACACTCGAGGACCTCGGTGCCTAGACAAGGAAACATAGAGCAGCACAGCACGAGAAAGGCTACTCAAACTCCAGGGAAGAGCGGACAGAGAGTCAAATCCACCTCTTCCTCTCGTCCTCACCATCACACTGCAGGGCCATGTTTCCGAATGGGAGAGAACTCTCAGGTGCATCTGTCTGGTGTGTTTGAGCAGGTCTGCGGATGAGCCAGACCATGCATCACGTAGAGGGAGGACAGAGCAACCACATGAAGGAGGCACTGTTGAGCCAGGGGTGGAGGGGAGAGAGGGCCCGGGAGAGGGGCAGAGAGGCACGGTCTCCCTGTGCTCCAGGAAGAGGGGGAAGGGGCTGGAGGCCAGGAAATAATTCAGTGGTCAGCAAAATTCCTTCCTGACCAGTCTCACCCCCACTCCCACATTCAGTCCCAGCATGTCCCAAACAGGACTGTGACTTCTTTCTGTCCTTAATCTTGTAAGTGAGAATGGAAAATGTAAAATGCATTGGCACTGGAGAGCAGGACTGAGCTGGAGGCCGCCTGTCAGGTGGAGGGGAAGATCCTTTCCAATATTTATTTATTTATTTATTTATTTTTTCGAGGAGAGGAAAGAAAGCCCAGAAATATTTCCAAAATGTCAACACTATTAAGGAAATCTGAACACCTTAATCCATTTAAATGTCAGCTTGAACCAGGCGCTGGTTTTCATGAGGGGAGAGTGAGGAAGAAAGGAGGGGCAGTGGGAATTAATGCCAGATTCCACATAATCTATCAAAGTTTCTTTCTTTTCTTAATATATTAAATATTAAATGCTTCTTTGCATCTGAGTGAGAGAGGAGAGAGAGAGGGACCAGGGTGGAACTCATAAATGCCTAGATAATTGGTTTTGAAGGTTTTTTTTCTTCTTTCTTTCTTTCTTCTTGGCGGATTCTCAATTTCCCTATAAAAGAGAAAATTCATTTCCAGCCGCTAATGTAATGTCAGCGTGCTGTTTACTAAGCATGGATGATGTATAGGGGACACTACTTTCAGAGGACTACTTAATGATGCATAGAATTAAATCCTGAGCTCCTCAGCTGAGCCTCCTCCCTCCCTCCTGGTTCCCAGGCTCCCAGTGCAGCCTGGGAGGAGTGGGGTTGGCATAACCTGTCTCCCGGTTGCTAGAATTCTGGAGTCTCTGCCTAGGAAGCTTGAAAATAGCCCCTTAGCCTCTGTAGACATATTTGCCCCTGGCATAGCCTGGGATGAGCTGCTGGGCAGTGAGGAAATGATGGGCAAGGGGGGAGATGGCTGCTCAGTCCTGAGGGGGACTGAGTGGGGCAATAATGGGAGGGACCAGGTGTGGGGTGCAGGGGTGGATGGAGGTGGAGAGCCTGGTAGGAAAAGGGCTGACCTAGAAGAGGTGAAGTTGGAGGTGGAGCCCGTCAGCTTGCCCTCTGCCCTCTGAAAACGACAGCATTCAGATGTCAGGGCAAGCAGATGTGGGCAGTTCACCTGCAGCCTCGGGGGCCTTCAAGGCTGTCATTGTCAAAGCAGCATCTAGTCCTTTTCCTGCACCAGCTCAGCATTTGTGTCGCTCATGCTGCTCTTGCGGAGCTGGGTGGCTTGAGGTGGCTTGGCCTCTCCTGAGGGGCTACACCCTGAAGTGAACCACCTCTGTCCTTCCCTGGGGACATGATTCAGCCATGCCATTTGAGGAGAACACCAACTCTGAGTGGCCAGCTGGGCCACTGGGAAACTGGCAGTGAAAGTAGGAAGGTAAACATTGGGACAGGTGAGCTGAGGGGAAGGGTATGGGGGGAGGGTAACCAATCACTCAGTCCCCCTGAATCTACTCCAAGATTGCTTGGCTCCCACCTTCCTACTGAGACTGATCTCACTCCTTCCCTGGGTAGGGTAGGTGTCCTTTGTCCTTTCAGGTGTTGTGTCACAGACCAGTACCTCTTCCCCAAGCTGCTTTGGCACTTCAACACTGCTCTACTCTGGCAGCTCCTGGCCCCGTATCCCAACATCTTTGCTGCTCAGTCTGTTTGTACAGATGTTGTCAGGCACCTGTCCTGATGGGTGGCTCCTCCTCTGCCTGTTTTCACTCCCCGATAGGTGTCCTGTCTTTCCTGACTCCAAGCCAACTTCTAATCTCCTGGGCTCCCAGGGCACATTTGTGACCACCTTCTGGGCATCTCCACTTAAGTGCTCTGCTCCTGCGGCCAAGTCAGTGTCATTCCGCCCCTTTTGGCCCTTACCACTGCCACTTTTCCAGGCTCTCAGATCAGAAACATAGAGTCACCTTCATCTATCTTTTCATTTATCAAACTGTTAAAATGTCCTCTGGCTTCACTCTTGTCTACTCATCCCCTGTCGCAGCTCTTATGTCTGGACTCCTACCAAGGTCCCCAGCTTTTGTCTCCCCAGTCTACCCATCTCAGTCACCCTGCACCCGGAGGCCTGACCCATTCACAGACCACCACTTCCACCAGGTCATCTTACAGAAGCCTGTCACCCCCTGCTCAGTTGTGTCCAGATGGCACAGCACTGAGTGAGCCCCATGTCAAGAGAGAACAAAGGCCTGTGGGGCGCCATCAAGCACCAGCCATAGCTGTGACTTCAGGTCACAGCCTCCTTGTGGAAAAATAGTTGAAGAAATTAAGAGTTTCCAACTTGGAAGATGGGAGGCTAAAAATTTGAGATCAGTTTGGAAATCTGAAGAGTTTCTCTGCAACAGAGGGGAGATGCCAACACACTCAGAGGGATGTATCTGGAACCAGTGGACACAACAAATAATACGTTAGATTTTAGCAGAACTTTCCAATAGTTGGAGATATCCAAAGACAAAATTATCTGCTCCTCTCTCCATGTATGTTCCAAGAAAGGCTGGTGATCATGTGTAGGCATGTTACAGAAGAAACCATGTGGGGTTGGTGAGGCGGGGAGGACTTTCCTAGCAGGGCTTTAAGGGTCCTCCCCCACCAAGGTCTTGTGCTGTTCTGTCTGACTCCAAGGCAGCCTCATACGCAGCCCCTCCTATACGCAGCCTCAACTCTGTACCCCTTTTCTTTCCCAGTGCCCCCAGCGTGTGTCCAGGCAGGCCAGATTCTTTACTGCCCACATGTGTTCAATGCAACTCTTTGCCCATGTGGCTTCCTCAATGATGAATGGCCTCTCACTGGTCCTTCAGACTCACCTCTTCCAGGAAGCCTACCCAGGCTCCTCTGACTCACAGCCATTCAACAACATGGTCTTGTATTGTACTTTCTCCATCCCAAGTGAGAATCACTCTTACCTTCTATAATATATGAATTGTGTTGCTGCTTTTGCAATCTCACAGTATCTAAAATAGACCCTGGTATACACTAACCATTAATAAATATTCGATCAGTTGTCAAGTAAACACTATTACATACATATTTTCATTGCCCACCTTGAGTCTTGCTCTGTTAACCTTGCCAGCCAAGAAATGTCATCCAAAGAAAAATTCTGTGCATGAAAATTCTTGTTCTCCGTCATGTGCTGAATGAAACGTCAGCTCCTAAGACTGGTATTCAGATCTTATCACATCCTGGTTATAAGCTACCTTTTTAGAATGCTCCTGCTATGCTCATGGCCAATCCACTTCCCATGCTCTGGCCACACCAGACTCCCACTGTCCCCCTGCCTAGAATGCCCTTCCCATCTTTGTTCATCTGGAAAATTCCTATTTACTCTTCAAAGGCAACTCAGAAATCACCTTCTCTGTAAAGCTTTTCCTGACGACCTCTAAGGCAGTGCCTTCACTCCTCCTTGTGCTCCGTGACACTTGGGGCAGATCTCCATTATGTCGCTCACCATATTTTATTATAGTTAATTGTGTACACATATGTCTTCCCCACTGTTCGATGTGCTTACCGTTCAAGGGCAAAGACAATGTCTTGCCCATCTCTCATCCCTCTAGCATCCAGCAGAGTGTGAGGCATGTAGTAAGTATTTAATTAATAGAAAAGGAGAGAGGGAAGGGATAGAAATAAAGGGGGATGAAAAAGGCAGTGGAGGGAAGGAAGCAAAGAAGGACCAGAGAGGGAAGATCATGAGGAGTGGGTGTTATAGCAAGGATCTGAGCAGGTATATTTGCCTGGCCCACATGTAATAAATGGCAGGAAGTAGTTACTTTATGATACTTCATGGGTTTGAAAAAAAGAGATCTTTGCCTTCTTTCAGGAACATCCACTGTAGCATATGGTTACAGCTTCCTTGCACTTTAGTCCGTGCTAATTAAAGCAAATTATTCTCTCCCTTCTGGGACTCTGATGTTTTCTTGTGCCTAAGACAGAGGAGGGTATTTCTGTGAAGTCTGGGGATCCTCACTGTCGGGATAACTTGGTGCAGGGATCCAGGGGCAAGTGTTGCCCTGGGCCTCACCGTGGTGTCATGATAAGTCAGGGTAACTCTCCTTGCTGCCAGTTCTCAGCAGGGTGGATCCTAGGGAAAGGTCTAGCCCTGGGGCCCCAGTCTAGTCAATGCTGTGAATTCGAGTTAACAGTTTCCTGGCTGGGTCAGAGCAGAGACTCGAGTACAATCTGTTAGATGGACTTGAGAAATACCTCTCTCCCAGGAACCTATCTGGACCCTTGTTTACAGCACAGCTGAGGTACTTCCCAGCAGAATCCTGAACTGAGTCTGTAGGAGTTTGTACGTAGACAGACATGCCTGGTGAGTTCCTCGTGGAAGCCCATTTGAAGGAAGGAATGACAGGGACTGTGCGGGGTAATTCACCATTAGGAGAACAGGTTTTCAAGGTGAGACAGACTCAGTAGCAGGGCCAAAGGTTAGAGGGTCATGGTGGTATTCTGTATGGCATTTGAGTTACTTTAGGGACTTGACCCAATTCAGCTATCCTGAGGATGCAAAGACAGAAGAGGTCTGTGTGTTTGTGCATTGAAAGAAGTGTTTTAGTAAATTCTGACTTTGTGGGGGTGGGATACAGGCAACACTACTCTGAGATTGCCCCCAGCTGAGCATAGAAGACACAATGATCTCACTTCTAAGAGCGTTAGTGGTTGAGACCATCAACAGTGGCTTCAGATGAAGGAGCCTCTGGTGGTGGCATATCAGGGAAGAGCAAAGACTCTTGTGCACCAGTGGGGGCAATGGCCCCAAATAAAAGAAGCCAGCAATGTATTAGCTCAGACTGAATGCATAAACTACTCCTTGTTTTGGGAGGAAGAAGAGACTGCATGAGCAGATGGGAGCTCAAAGAAAGCAAGACTCAAAATCACTGCGGTGTCATCACCTGAACCCACAGGCTGGTGAAACTCAAGAAACTATTGAGAAGACGTGTTCAGCTGCTGTTGTCGCCATTGTTGTTTTACCTTTTGTTGTTAATTTAAACAAAATTAACACAGAGGGTGATCATTCAAACCCGGAGAAGAGAAATGAAGTCATCCTGGCAGATGTTCATCTCCTGGGTCAAGTCATGACACCCACAGCCATGTTGTTCTGTAAGTTCAAGCTCTGCGTGGAGCAGGTACCCCCTAAAGATGAGAGCTCCCATGTGAGACTCTGGAGAGTCAGCTATGCTGAGGATGAAGTGTGAGAGTGGGAGGCAGAGAATATGGTCCATTTCAAAGGTGTCAGAACAATTCCTCCTCCCTCAGAGGCCCCCTGCCACTAACAGGAAGAGATTTCAAAGGATTTCCAGAAGGCAGACACCTTGTCATCATCAGTCCAGCCAACAGCACTGGTTAGCACCAACTTTGTATGTCTGAGCACCTGGTCCTTAGACACAGCCAGTATCTCTGTTTTTGCACTATTTTCAAGAATGCTTGGTATTTCCCCATCAATATGAATTTCTCTAGATTATGTCTTCTAGATGTTACCCTTTAACATTCTGCTTTTTATATAATATCCTGATTTCTCATCTCCTTCATAATCCTAACCACCTTTATTTCATTAACCACAATCTAACCCACCTCCATTTCCAGGGCCTTTGTCTTAAAAATATTGGACTGGCTCAAGGAGAAAGTGAAGACTAGACAAACCCTGCCTTCTACTTGTCTGTGTTCCCCTCTGTCCAGCATTGCTCTCTCCCAACTCATGGGCTGCTGGCACTTCCAGACCTGGCTTGTGGGGCTCAAGCCCACCTCTTCCCTGAGCCTCACCACTTCCTGCCCATCCCAGACTCCAGTGTCCTGGGTCCTGTAGGCTCCGGTCTAAATGTTAGTGGCTAATGTGAGTGAATGGATTCCATTCTTCTGAGGTCTTTTGAAGTTGCCATGGCAAAATATTTCCACTCAAATCCTTCATGTTAGGTTCCTGACACAACCACATTTCAGTTCTTTAGAAAGTACCAAGATCAAACTGCTGGGCAGCTTGTGCCCCTGAGTGACACAACCACCTGCCAACCCCTCTCATACTCTGTCTTTGTTTCCTTCAGGCCCAGGCCTGTCTCTCAGTTTCACTGCTCTAGGGAGGTGGGGCCCTCATATTGGCACCAGTCACCAGCCAGCCACACTTGAGACTTTCCCCAAACCCACATGTCTTCTTGTTTCAATTACATCAACCAGCAAAGAAACTTCTCTCTCTTTCCCTCTTTCTCTTATTCACTCATTCATGCTTACCTGCTTCTAAAATAGTTCCAGGTATTTTTTAAAAGTTAAAAATAAAAAAAACTTTAAAGGATTCTACTTGGGTCTGTGATGAAATAAGGAAAATTTCACCTCTTCAGATGACTTTTGAGACAATTATAAAAACTGAAATTGGAAATTTGGGGTGGAGAGATTCCCAGCTGTTACTGTCACAGCCAAGAGTGGAAACAGGCCTTTTGCAAAGGGAGAGGGTGGGGCGGGGGCGGGGGGCATTGAGGAAAGGGAGGGTTGTTAAACCTTGCCAGACTGGGAAATGAGACCTGGGGGTGGGAAACACTACCCCAAACCCACCCATGGCCGTAAAGACTAACTCACACGCCTCCCACAATGGCGCTTCCCACGCCACATGTGTAAACAGCAGAAGGGGCTCAAAGCAGCTGGGCAAGGAGCAGGGGAGGGATTGGTGTGAACTCTGAGCTCAGTGAGAACTGTGCTGAGACATCTCCCAACCAGGTCCCAATTTGGGGAATGTGTACCTCAGTTTCCCCATTTGTAAACCATAATAGCCACTGTTAGAAGCCACCAGGCCTTTGCTATGTGACAGACACTACAAAGTTCTCTACCTGTGTTCACTTACTCTCTCTTCACAACAGCCCCATGAGGCAGGTCCTGTTAGAGATAGCATTTTACAGATGAAAAAACTAAGGCTTGGAGAGAAGTAAAAAGCCAGAGATTACACATGCATCTGCGATTCAAACCCGAGTCTGCCTGTTTTCTCTGCAGCTTGTCTGGAGGTGTGTAGAGCAGTCCTTGCCTCTCATTATTCCCTTGGAAGCAGACATCATCCTGGGCCTCTCCCCTCCATGGTTCAATCCATCAGCAGGCTGGGGCAGAAAGAGGGAAGTGGGTTTCCTTGGGTACTAAGTTAGCCAGTTGGGTAGTTAGCCAGTGCTAACCACCCACACACATGGACAACACCTTACATGTGCTCTCTGTTGGCTTTCACAGCAGACCACATGTATGAACAGAGCAAGGTCTCCTCATCTATAAAGTGAGTATGTAATTGTCTATAGAAGGGTGGTGTGAGAGCTCATGGAACAATGTCAGGAACAGAATCTACTCTTTAAACACACGTGAGGCCCTTCCCAGCTCTGTACAGTGATGGCGTCCAGGACTGTGGCCCTACAGCTGCACTTTCCCCCAGGGTTCCTCTTGCATCCTGTGCCTCATCTGAGCTACCTTTTTCCCTTCCCATTTCTCCTCCTCCTTCTGCACCTCAATGCCCCAGAGCTGCAAGTCCTAAACAGGTTAACAACATGGGACTGTGTTTTCAGGCAGGAATCTAAGAGAAGACCCCAGGTATGGAGTGGGTAAGGGGTGAATTTGAGTGACAGGATGTAGACATGGTTAGGGAGGGAAGGGTTCACGTCACTGAGAGGAAGAAATGTACATGGCACTGAGGAACAGGACAGTAAGTGTATATAAGTGGGTCATGCACATGTGGCATGTACTTGTGTGTGTGTACACACATGCATGCACACCTCTCACTATAGTGGTCTCAGCAAATGAGCCCATGGTCACACATAGGGCTGCTCAGGCAACCTGTTTTCTAGAAAAATGCTCATTCTTTTTCAGGGGATGCTTAATATTTATATGATCATATATAATATATAGAAACATAAATGATCTGGCTAAGGACCAGCCCCTCAGCCTGCCCTGTAACCTCCTCATTTGCCCCTAAGGTGTCTCAACAGCTTTTCAGGAATCCACAGAACAGACTTGAAAAAAAAAACAGCCTAAATTTAGAGAAGAAAGATATGCAGAGTTTGGGGCTGGGAGATAGGGGCCCGTGGTTGACCCTGGTCACACAACGTGGGCAGTCAACAATGCAGCTAAGGAGGGGTGGTGACCTCAGTCTCTGGTGACTCAGTGGAGTCCCTGCAGCAACACTGGGCTGTCACACTCACACTCCTTGCTTTGTGAGAGACTAACCCCTGCTTTACTTAGGTCACTGTTATTTGGATTTCCTATTACATGCAGGTCAGCTCAGGCCCTAACTGACCCACCATGTTGGCCATCCCTCTCCTGGCGTTCTGCCTCCGGGCTGACCTCCTAGTCTGAAGTTTGCCTCCCCCGGGTCCCACTCATGACTTGACATCTCTTATTCTCTTTCTGCCCACAAATCATTCAAGATGCTTTCCCTGCTGGGTCTTCATGGTACCCCCAGGTCTCAGGTCCATGCCTGGCACACTGTATGCATTCACTGAATGTTTTTTAAGCAAACAAATGAATTATCTCACCAGCTCTGCCTTGTTCCCATTATCCTATGGCTATTCAACCTACATCTCTAACCCTGACCCCTTGGCCCTTTCCTATCTCACATTTCTTATTGTCTATGGAAGATCTCTATTGGGTTGACCTTCAACCCCTGCAACACAACTTGTCTGAAGTGGAGCTTGTTATCTTTCCTTCCCAACCAGATCCCTACTATTGCTAGCAGCTCAATTAGCCTTGGGACCCACAGTCATTGCTCTTCATTTTTCCCTTTTCTTGGCATTCACTCCCTCATTGCATCGTGCCTGTTCTTTCTCAGCCAGGTCTTTCAAATTCAGAGGCTTCCATTGTCACCGCCCCCTGAGCGCACTCTGGGTGGAAGCGCAGTCAGGCCCAGCCATTGCCAACGCCTTGATGCAGATGTGCTCAAAAGTGAGTGCTGGGTGTGGCACAATCACAAGGAGCACTACGCTTGTGTGTGACGAGGGAAGGAGGAAACAACGAAGGATGCCACCCCGGCTGCTCCTTGAGCAGAAGGGTTGTCTGTGTCCTGTCTTCCCACGGTGAACATAGCGATGCTGCAGGCTGACTGGGGGCAATTCTTAATTCTCAAGTTTGTTTCATACTCAGAAGCAATCTGGAAACATGTCCCTTTTCCCTACCTTCACACCAACCACTCCCTCCAATTCTCTGATTCTGGACCCTGCCCTTCACTGAGCAGCACCCACATGACAGCTGGGGAAGAGAGGCCGTGTTGGGGACTCACTGCCCGCCGTGGGCCTCTCTTGCTCCTGTGCACCCAGCTACTTTACCCCTGCCTAGAACATACGCTCCTCTCCCTTCAGTTTTACCCTGTGATGCCATCTTCCAAATAGATAAATAGCAAAAGGAAGAATAAAAAGAGTAACTTCTTCACAAGAAATGTGCAGCTCCACCTTCCTCCACTGCATGCTCCAGCTCTAAACCTCCTTGGACGTGCTCCTCACATGAAGGGTGGGGCAGCGTTTCCCCTCTCTGCTGTTCTCTGGGTGTAATTGTACATCCAGGGTGAGCTTTGGGGTTCCTCACACCTCCATACATCTTTTGACTGATTTATGCAGGGCTATGAAGCTTCTTGAGAAAACAGCTTGGAGTTTGGACATACACAGGAGTATCTGATGATACTGAGGGATCTTTGTGGAAGCCACATGACAGTGAGAAGATTCAGGACACCAGGCCTGAGCAGCAGATGGGAATGGCTCCTCAGAGGGGAAGCCAACACCACCTGAGCTTACTCAGCCCAGCCTTCCCAGGGCCCAGGCACTCTTCTGCAGAGAAAAGGTCTTGTACATGTCCAGTGACTGACACTGTAACAGCCTGGGGTTCAAGCTGCTTCAGTGGAGCCGCACAAGGAGAGAGGAGCCTTTTCTTTCCCCATTTGCAGATGCTCAGCTAATGCCTATCCAGAACAAGTGGTGACAGCCACCCTCCAAGAGGCAGCCTGAACAGAGTGACAATGGCCAAGAAGCAGGAAGCATCAGCAGACGAGGACAGCAGAGGTTTCCAGGGAGCATTGTGACACCCATGCAGGCTGTGATGATGGGAAGAGCCATGGGGGTGGGGGTCATGGCCTTGAGTTCCCACAGTGAACTCTCCAGCCCCAGGAGCCAGGCACACAGTTCACAGTGACCTCCTTATACCCATTGATGGTAAGATGATAGGGCGTACAGGTTATATCAGGATCCTCCAGCTGAAGATACATCAAGCAAGTCCAAAGAAGGAAGCAGGAAGAAAAGACAACTAGACAGCTGGCTTTCAGAGCCTGGGCCGCGTTGGAGGAGGCTGAGTGCTGGCAGACAGTGGTGGGCAAAGGCTCGGCCTGGTCAGGGCCGGACAGGAGGGGAGGAAGCAGCAGGAAGCCAGTCACTTCGTCTTTCCCGCTCTCTGGCCAGTGATGTCCTGGAGTGGCTGGGAGTTAGGATAGGACAAAAACAGTGGACACATGGGAGACCGAGTGCCCAGTTCCTTCTTTTCATGGGTAGGCAACTGGACTTCTCACAAAGAAAAAGAAGTAAAGAGGAATTTGGATGGTATGTCACACAAGGCCCCCACATAATTCCCACCACATCCTATGAGATATGGCTATCCTCACTTTAAAGGCAAAGAAATGAAGGTTCAGCAACATTAAATGACACCCAAGGTGCCCATGCTCCCTTGCACTCCTCACTCTACTGAAGGGGAAGAGGTGGGGGAGCTTAGTGACAGCTTGGGGACACAGTGCGAGGCAGCCATTCAATAACTATGACGCAGATGACGTAAAAATTCTGTCAAATACAAACTGAGCAGTTTTTAAGTACTGGGAAGTCCCACAAAATAGTGGGAAAATGTGACTCAGAGAATTCAGGAAGTATGTGGGGCAGCATTTGGTGTGCTTCAGGGTTGGTTAGAAATGGGTGTGTGGGTCCCGTCGGACACTGTGAGCCAGAGTACGGCCCCTCTCCATATTCAATGAGCTGACCAAGTGATTCTGCTTTACCTGAAGGTTTGAGAACTAATGATCTGGATTAGAGTTGACCTCAGTTTAGTTATCAGGACAAACAATCAACTAGTTTGTAAAACCGATGTGTACTGATTGCCATCAGGTTTCTCTCTGACAGTAACAGCAAACCTTCATGAGCAGTGGCTCTCTGCCCTATGTGTATGTTCTAATTCTTGTAAGAACTCTGCTGGGCTGGTATTATCATCCTCACGTTGTAAACTCAGGACAAGTGATTTGGCTGGAGCTGCCCTGTTTCCTTGCTGGACTCCAGCCTGATCCATCTGCCTCCTTCCCCAGACCCACAGTGCCCTTCCTTGGCCCTCAGAGGAGAACCTGGGCTGGGCTGGTCCTCAGCCCTGGGGCAAACATCGTCACTGCAGTGACAAATAGAGACTCTGGGGAGAAGCTGGTGAGCCAAGCTGAGGAGCATGTGCAGCCTCGATAAATGCCAGGAGAGACCGGGAGCTTGTCTGAGAAAGAATTATGAGGGACTAGAAAGGGAGTCTGAGGTGAAGAAGATAAGAACGGATAGAGAAAGGGAGGCTGGAGGAGTGCAAGCAGTTTGGATCTGGAATCTGTGGAAAGGGAGGGAGTGAGTGATGTGGTTGGAGGTGCTGGGAAAGAGGAGCCGGGTCGAAGGGGGAGGAAGGGACTTCCTGCTGGAGGAGGTGTTCAAGGGGAGGCCGCTGTGCAGGCAGATAGTGCGAGAGGGCTCAGGGAGCACCAGAGCCAGCGGGAGGGGGAAGGAGGAAGAGGGGCAAAGACTGGGCCTGTTATTTCTATGCCAAACTCAAACTTATAACTAATAATCTTTTAGAGATGCACTCAAGCTCCCCAGTTCTCAAAATTTTGATCTCAAGGTCTTTTTATACTTGAAAAAATTATCTAGCAGCCCATAAGCATTTGGTTATATGGGTTATAGATGTCAATATTTATTCTGCATTTTCAAAAAATACTGAGCCAGTTGTCATTATTGTAACTTTTGTGCATCTCTTTAATGAGGAGTCTGCTAAGTAGACGACAGCTGGCTTCTCATACCTGCTTTTGCATTCAGGCTGTTGCAATATATTGTTTTCATTGCCATACATGGAAGAAACTCTGGATTCACAAAAATACATAGCTGGAAAACAGAGGAATATATTAATCAGCCTTCAGACAATTGTGGATATTATTCTCAATACTTCCTCAAAATTCAACAAATGGTAGTTTCTTAAAGGTTATTGCATTGTGGAATGAGGTTCGCACCCCTCATTGAAGAAGACATCGATCTCTGCCTGGACTGACAACTGGCCCAGGCACAGTTTGCAACCTTGTGCACTGGTCTTTGGGAAACTGTTCACTCCTTGTGCACAGGCCTCCAAGTACACAACAGAAAATCCCCTGCAGACTTGGGAGCAAATGTGAAAGGCAAAGGTGATTCTGAAACAGTGCTGGCCTCACAGACCCCCTGAGAGGGTCTCAGAGCGTCCAGGGGCCCAGACCACCCTGGCATCACCACTGTGCTGTGATGATGTGTCCAGAACCAGGAGTCAGATACCTGGGCACATCCCTGAACTTTCTGAGCCTCCTCAGCCAAGCTGGAGGACTCACTCTTCTGTGAAAATTCCCCATGAACCCTCCCACCGAGCCTTTCTTCACTCTGTCTACAATGTGTTCTCCTCCCAGTTCAAATGTCACCCGTCACTGGCCTCCCTGTTTGGAGGCCCAGTCACTGAGCCACTCCTTCCATGACATGTCCCTGACTTCTCCTCGGGCCCTTTGTTCAGGCCTCTCCTGGGGACCTTATCTCACTGAGCCCTGAGTGAAAAGGACCACTCCCCACCACTTCCACTCCCACCACCGCTCCCAAAAGCACCTCGAGTCCTCGGAGAGCAGAGACCACCCGTCTTGCTCAAGCTGTGTCTCCTCCTGCCACCAGCCAATGTCTGGTGAGGAGCAGGCACCCTGTGCAAGTGGAATTAATTGGTTAGCATGTTTCAGAAAGATCTATCTGTAAGGCTGAATGGATATTTATGGGAGAAGAGACTGGGAAGAGGTGACCGAGAGGTGAAGGAAGAGGAATGATGGAAGATGGAAATAATGAGAGAAGCGATAGAAGGAAGCGGAGAGGAGAGGTCAAAGAATGCACCTACAGGCCCCAGAGAGAGACAAAGAGATGGGGTGTGATCAGAGCGTGGGAAGGGGAAAGAAGGGCATTTTAAGATGGATTTAGAGGATGGGGGAGACACTTGTGAGACAGCATTCCATTGTATTAGGAAACTAAAGGATGAAAATCCTGAGGTGCCAGCGGGCAGAGAAGTTTGAGTCTTGGGCAGCACTGGGATGGTTGCTTGCGCATGAGGGGCATGGACAGGGTGAGAGAAAGCCAAGTGTTTGGCTTGTACTCCCAACTCTGTACCCCAACAATGCAAGAATGCAACTGGCTCCCAGGCGCCTGCCAGCTCCCACACATCCGGGGAGGATTGAGCCTGCCTGAGACAGAAGTGAAAACAAGCAAGACACTCAACACCTCCATTTTTTCTCTTCAGATATTTGCAGAGCGAGTGTGTGGCATGGGCATGGGGAACACGGTGCTTATTGCTCACACTACATTAAAATTCAGATTGGCTTTGCAATATCCCCAGCATAACCGCTCTGTGCTGATATTTTTATAACTCTTAATATCAAACAAATTGCTTCTTCACTGAGACAGTTTAATGTGACAGGGGCCGTGCCCACCAGCTTCCTCATGCCGGCCCCATAAAGATCACCGTTCTGTTACTGGGGACAGAGGAGCCATGAATTTCTTATCAAAAATACGACTGGATTATGCAGAGTAAATCTCAGATTGTATAAAGGGATCATGGTGTTTTAATTTCTTTTCTCTCCTCCCACACCCCTCCCTGCATCTTTTCTTCCTAATAAAACAGAGCGTGGGGCGGGGGCTCCAGACTGAATCGGCAGCTGTGAGCAGGTCCCTGGTTTTCTCAGATGCTCTCCCTGCCATCAGTGGGCACCCCTGTCCCACAGCGCCCTCAATAGATGTCGCCTCTCTCCTTCATGATCTGGTGCAGAAAGATACTTGGATGGATTTTTCTGGAAAATCCCTACCATGATGTTAACTTCAGGATCCTCCTGTTTGGACAGGTTTTGCCCCACTGGCCACTGGGCAATAGAGAAAGGGCAATGGGTGACACTGTTTGCTGCCGCTTCCCAAGCTGGGTGCATCAAGGACTCCTTTACTGTCCAGCCATGAACTCCTAGGTAATTAGGAAACAGAGACTCTATTAAACAATGGGCTCTCCCTGTCATTTATGAGTCAAAGACCTAGGAAACTGTCAATCAGAGCAATCCAGTTGCGATAGTAAGTATTCCCATCGAGCTGGTCCAAATCAACCCAAAGCAAAGAAACTTGACATTTTATTAACCAGAGACCTTTATTGTAGGTAATCCAAATATTTTCCAAATATTGAAAATAGTTCATAGACTCCTTTGTCTCCCCACAGCCTTAGACAGCCACTTGGGAAACTGAAGTTTATAGCAAGTGACGTGAGGTGACCTCAAAGACCCCGAGGAAAGGCTGATTGGAAGGAACCTCCCAAATCAGAGATCTTGGTGCAAGCCATGCACGTTTTATAGAAAAAGTATTGATGAAAACAAAACCCAAACAGCAAATTATCCAGTAGTTTTGCATCGTTTTCCGCTCTTCCCAAGACCCACACATCCCAGACTGACAGACATAGGGATGGATACCTCGAAAGTGATGGTCACTTGGGAGTACCTGTGCGTAGTCACTGATACTAAAGTTTTTCTCCATCTTTACACGTTGAATCTCTCTCTTCTCCATTTGTGCCCTACTAGGCACTTCTCACAGCAGACTCTTAGAATGACTACCACATCTCCAAGTTTTGCATTTGAACACACTTTGAAATTACCACACAGGAACACCAGTTAGAGGTAACTCGGCCCATTATTATAATTTGGCTCATGTTTTATTTGTCAATGTGCTACCAGGACTCAAGCTAAATAGGTCTTTTCTTTAAATATGATATCTTTTTTGATTTATATAGCAGGTGAAGTTTTAACTACCTCTCTTTCTTCTAGAACATTCTCAGAAGGCCCTGGTTTCTAGATTCAGGTGGTCTTTGAAAATCCACAAAGTGCAGAAGGCCTGTTGACAGCTGACTTCTCAGACCAGGCCCACGGGAGTCGTTGAGTTTTCACGGGTGTCACAGTTTATTCTTACAAAGCCAGGAAAGAGCAGAAATCACTGCCTTTATTACTGACTATGATGAGAATTGGATAATTTGGATAATTCCAAGGCTAGTGCACCTTTATAACAGCAAAAATTTAGAAGTGATCAAAATGAACAAAAATAAGTGCCTTGTTAAAAAACAATTATACAAGGAACGTACAAACATATACTAAAACAGTGTATCCATTTAAAATGATATCTCAGAAGACTATTTAGTCATTGGAAAGGCATGCACAATGTAGTGTTGAGTGGATAAAACAGCTAAAAAATGTGTACAATATGACCTTGGTTTTTGAATATATGCATTTTTAAAACTATGATAAATACAAAACTATAAAATAACAGGTGATTTTTATTTTCTTGTTTATCATGTCTCTGCTTTCTCAATGTTTGATAGAGAAATAAGTGCATGGCTTTTAAAATAAGAGAAACATAGCTTGAATAACTGGCTCCAGGGCACATCCCATTGGGTTAAAAATAGAGCCTAGAGCTTGCAAGACATTCTTGTATTCACGTCGGAGAGAAGGTGGTGAGAGGTGGACCAGGAGGCCAGTGGTGGTCCAGCACTAAGGTGCTACAGGAAAACCACAGACCTACCAGCTGCCCTTAGGGGTTTCAAGTCTGCTACCCAGCTAGCCAGAAGCTAAGCCCCCTAAACATAGGGAGGGGGAGCAAGGGTTTCTACTCCTGTCCCGAGTACCTGTGCCCAGGACATGAATCTTGCTGAGGTCTCCTGGGATCCGGTACGGCTGGAGCAGCCTGGGCCTCGGGGTGGGCCTGGAGCTGCTCCCCATGTGTGCATCCCAACAGGCAGCCCACCCCTCTGCCCTCTGTCATCCGCCTGCTCTGCTCTCTGTCCCTTGCCTACTGCCCCTCAGCAGGTCTCTTTCGACCAGACCACCTCCGAAGTCCGAAGACCTGCTGTTCCCCCTCAAACTGTTGCTAATGCTGAGAGGTTTCTGCTCTTTTCAGGACCACATCCTGGGAAGGCAGAAATGCACCCAAGGCTCCATGCTCTTCTGGGGGAAGGAGTCCCTGGAGTCTGAGCAGATGGGGAGCCCCAGTGGGGCGCATGTGGGTGAATTTCTGGGAGGAAACCAGGCACCACCCGGTCTCACTCGCTACCATCCAACGTTTTCTCCCCCCAGTGAGTCTCTTAATTTTGCTCATTTATCTTAAAGAGTTCTGTGAGTGAGCGCCGGGGGCTCTGGTGGGGGCCGCACTGGGGCTCCGACACCGACCCCCACGCTGCCTCCCAGAGGAGCCATCCAGCGTGGACCAAATCTCATTTTCCTACAAATAGTTTGTCAGAAGCAGCAGGGCAAGTAATAAATCACCAACAGCAAGAGCTGAGGGGAGGGGAAGAAGGAGAAGGGAGGCTGGGGGCACAGACAGAGGACCCAGCAGGGAGGGGCACCAAGGGAGAAAAACAAACAGAAAAGGAGGGAAGGAGATAAAAGAGACAAAGAGAAGAGGAGGAGGGAGGGTAAGAAAGGGAGGAGTAAGGAAGTCCAGAGAGAGCAGGGAGAGGGAGAGAGGGAAGGAGGGGAAGGGGAGAGACCAAGTGAAAAGAGGGAGAGAAAACAGAGAAAGGCAACAGGGGTGAACCAAGAAGCAGGAGAGATGCAGGAAGATGAGGGAATGGGTCCAAAAATGTGAATGGAAAAGAGAGACATCGGTAAAGGGTCAGCCCAGAAAAAACTGGTGGACAGAAGCATCACATCCTCTGCCATCTTCGTGCCCTGAGCTGCCAGGAACCTGGACCCTGGGTGGGACTCCTTGTCCTCCTCCTCTCAACCCCATCCCTGCTGCCTACGCCAGGTGGACTGGGGCAGGATGGAGGTCCAGTGGGGTTGTCTAGTCCACTGTGTTAGCCAGGTAAGGGGGGAAGTCTCAAGGCATTCACGTGAGCATGTGTGCACATGTGTACGCATGTGTGATGGAGACAGAGGGGGAACCCACATCTCAGCAATGATGACGATCTGTGAGGCCTTAAGCAAGCCACTGGTACTCCTCTGTGCTCAGTGTCCTAATCTAGAAAGTGGCAATAATATTTGTTTCCGGGCGTGGGCAGCTTGGAAGGGAACTCGTGAGGAAAAGCATTGAACACAGAGTACAGGCTGTTGATGAGGAAGGGGCACCTCCCATGAATGTCTATGGTCGGTGTACTTGGCCTGGGGGCCCAGGCAGGACCTTGAATCTGCGCACCGCCTGGCCACCCCCACAGCCTGTGATCCCTGGCCAGGCTCTCTGATCCTGCAGCTGTCAGCGCTCACACACTCCAGTGCTTTCTGCTTTGCCTTTGGTCTCCTGGGGAAGCTTTGAACACCGCTGAGGTCATCGTAGTCCAGCTCTCTGGATTTCTGAAGTGCAGGGAGCCTGACAGGAGGACCGCGGAGGTGCCCACCTTCCACTTCGTCCCAGCCCCCAGTTCTGTCCCCAACCTCTGACTCCTGCTTGGCTTAGGAACTGGGGCTCAGAGCAAGGCTGAGGTTCTGCTTCCCCTCCCATTCTCCCCTCCTCCCTGGGTGCTGGGACAGAGCCCACACCCTAGGGGAGATTCAGGTACCTTCCAGGTGGGAGAAGGGAAGTGAGTCTTGTCTGGCTGGGTCCCAGAACTGTCCCATCCCAGCACCTAACGCAGCACTGACACGCAGTGGAACTGTGAAGTGAATGAAATTAATTCAGTATCATGGACATGTGTTCACTCATTCACACGTTATGACTGTAAGGAAGATGCTATTCCATTTTATAGATAGGGCAACCAAGACACAAAGTCACCAAATCAGGAATTGCAAAGCCAGGGTTTGAACCCTCAGCAATCTGCCTCCAAATATCCTGTTCCCTCCACTGCAGCTCAGAGCTGGGCACCTTTCTGTCAGCATTGCTTGCTGACAGTCCACTGACCGAGGGCCTCCTGATGCCTAAGGCATGGGATGGTTTAGAGAGGGCAGACCTACAACGCCTGCCCTGCCTTCTGCTTACCCTCTGGGATCTGGAGCAGGGGCCCCATGGGGCGTCCCATTTGGGGAGGCTCTGTACCAGTGGCATTGCCCTCCAACTCTGGCTTGAGGCTAAGCCACTCTCAGGCAGACCCTCAGCACCCAGGCCCCTACCCTGCCTGGGGCTTTGAGGAAGAGGCCTCATGCTTTAGCTCTTGGGACCGAGCCATTCCTGCTCTGCTCTCCTGCCCTCTGAGCCCCAGAAGAGGGCATCCCCTGGAGATGCCTCATGACGAGAGTCCAGGGAAAGAGATCCAGGTTCCACTCCTGCCATTTATCAGCTGGATGACACTGGGCAATGCTTTTCTCTTCCCCAGGCCTCAGCTTTCCCAGCTGGAAGGTAGGATTGAAAAATCCCAAGCCTAACTCCCAGGGCTGTCATGAGAGTCAATTAAGGCAAAAGCTGGAAAGCACTTCACAAATGAGAGACCTTTGGTCTGGTGGTAGATTCCCCAGCCCTCCTTCCTCCTGTCCCTGTGCTCTAGCCTGCTGTGCACATGGTCACAGGTCTGAACTTGAGGACGGCAGGTGCCTCCCAGCCAGCCCCTCCTGGAAAACCTGCATCACTCCACTGACAACCCAGGGGAGGGCTCATTCGTGATTCTCATGAGGCAGGGCTGAGAGCTCTGGTGTTCGTAAAAATACCGAGTTTTCAAATTCCAGCTGTATCACTTATAAAGTGTGAACCTGGAACAGTCATGTTACCTCTTTGAGCGTGGCTTCCCCATCTATAAAGTGGGATAATGATAATAATAATAATGATGCCCCTTTTGTAAGGTAGACAATGCATATGTAGCCATAGGTACATATTAAGCTCCCAGTAATGACTACTGTTTCCCCTGCTTATTTTTGTCTTGACTCCCAAATAATAAATCACTTGCCAAACTTTGCAGCTTCTCATGTCTTTCTCAGCTGTCCTGATACTAGTGTGTAATTTACATCCTTGTCCTCTCCTCCCCACCTCCAAACTGTCCACCCCACTCTGCTCAGACCTCAGGACCTTGGGTTTCTAGGGCACCAGACAACAATCAGAGGCACCCTCTACAGTGGCAGGATGGTGAGCAAGGTTGAGAAGGTGAGGTGACCTGCCCAAGGTCACAGGATGCTACCAGAGCCACTTCTTGACTCTGTGCTCCTGGGCCATCCTTTGAACTATATCCCTGCCCACAGCCTTGATGGGTCTTGACTATGACAGGTGGGACTGCCTTCTCCTCATTACAGCACCTTCTACCTGAGTAACCTAGGGGAGGTGCCCACAGGCCCTGCTCCGTGCCAGCCCATCTTCTCAGCCCCTTCAGTCATCCTTACCTCAGCCTCCTCGACTGTCTTGTCCAGCCTTCCACCGTCTCCCACACACTGGTCCATGGTTCGTTCACACATGTGCTGGGCCCCACACTGTGGTCGGGATGTGTACCCCTGTCACATGTCTCTTCCCTCCAAAAGCTCGGGTGTGGTGAGCTCCATGTACTCCAGCACACTCCCACACCAGACCCCTGCCCAGCTGGCTCCTTCAGTCTCTGACACAGGCCTTGCTCCGTGAAGCCCTCCCAGACTGACTGACTGGTGGAAGACCGATTGCCATTGCTCCCAAATGGCACAGTTCCTCTCTCGAAACTGTGCATCCAAACTGGAAAAGAAGAAGTAAAACTGTCATTATTTGCAGATGACATGACACTGCACATAGAGAACCCTAAAGATTCCACCAAGAAACTACTAGAACTGATAAATGAATTCAGTAAATTAACAGGATACAAAATTAATACCCAGAAATCAGTTGCATTTTCATATGCCGATAATGGACTATCAGAAGGGGAAATTAAGAAAACAGTCCCATTTACAATTGCTTCAAAAAGAGTAAAATACCTAGGAATAAATCTAACTAGGGATATAAAATACTTATACTTAAAAAATTATAAGACAGTAAAGGAAGAAACTGAAGAAGGTAGAAATAATTGGAAGTATATACCGTGTTCATGGATCAGAAGAATTAACATTCATTAAAATGGAAATGCTACCCAAAGTGATCTATAGATTCAACACAATTCCTATCAAGATACCAATGACATATTTCATAGAACTAGAACAAATATTTCAAAAATTTATACAGAACAACAAAAGGCCCCAAATAGTAATGGCAATCTTGAGAAAGAAGGACAAAGTTGGAGGAATCACACTACTTAATATCAAACAATACTGTAAGGCCACAGTAATCAAAAGAGCATGGTATTGGCATAAAAAACAGACACACAGATCAATGGAACAGAATAGAGAGCCCAGAAATAAACCCACACCTTTATAGTCAATTAATATTTGATGGAGGAAGCAAGCACATACAATGGGCTACAACTAGTTTATTCGATAAATGATGTTGGGAAACTTAGATATATGCAGAAAAATGAAACCTTCTTATGTCATATACAAGAATAAACTCAAAATGAATTAAAGACTTACATATTAGACCTGAAATCATAAAAATCCTAGAAGAAAACATAGGCAATAAAATCTCAGATATTGCTCATAGTAATATTTTGTCAGATATATCTCCCCAGGCCAGGGAAACAAAAGAAAAAATAAACAAATGGGACTACATGAGGTGTTTTTATCCCCTTCTTTAAACTGGACTTTGCTAACACAAAATGGCTACCATTTTAAAGTCCTTTTTAAAATATGTAACATCTTGTCTATGTTTCCTGAGCGTAGAAGTCCACATCACACTGTCTGACTGCGTGTGAAATCCCTGAGCAGGCCCCGGTTCCCTGTGACAGAAGGCCGCCTGCCTGGAGGAGGTGGGGAGAGGCACCCACAGAGCTTCACAGATGCCGTCAGAGAGCAGGTGAAGCCCTGGGAACCCCAGAGAGGGAAAGACCCCTTCTGGGCATGAAAATCCAGGCAGACATCACCGTCAGCCTGTTCACCATCAGCGCGGACACTCTGAGGGCCGGTTTACATGCCCTGCACGTAGCATCTCTGATCCCTAGCTGCGTTTACATGGTGTCTTCTAAGCAAACACCAGACTCTGTGTGAACCTACCTGTGACACTTTTCTGGTGGCGTTTGGACAGGTGCATCTGTTGGCAGTTTTGCTATCTCTCTGCAATTTTCTTGTGTAAATTCTTTCCAAAGGGAAGCCAGTCTATCAACTTTGGTATCCCCTCCCTCTACCCTCTACATTTCCCCTGACTTAACACCTCATACTTAGTAGGTGCTCAATAAACGTTTGTTAAAGGGAGGAAAGAAGGAGGCAAAGGAGAGAAAAGAAGAAAGAGGACAGAAGGAAGGGACAGAGGGGAGGGGACGGAGGGAGGCGTGCAGGGAAGGAGAAGTGCAGAGATGCTCTCAGATGGAAACACTGTCGGCAACGCACAGAGGCTCCTCTCTTCTTCTCTGGGCTCCTCAGGGTGTGTCTCCTGTCCCAGGCTGGGGAGCAGATTTAATTTTTTATTGCCTCCCAGGGGATAAAGCCCCTCTCTCCAGCACCTGGTGTGGAAACCAACAATTTAAAGATAGTGCTGAATCTGTGTTCCTGATGAGAACAGCTGCAAACTCATTTGGATGATTAAGATTGCTCAGATCAACAACCTTGAGCAGGATCCAGTAAGTTGTAAGAAACCCATCAGCCCACCATCCCCTTTAGGAACAGAAACTGCCAAGCAGGGGGAGTGCCAGCAGCCAGGGTCCTCTGTCCCAGATGCAGTGGAGTCCAGGTGAGTACAGCATCTCCAGATGGCAGAGGTGGCAGGCAATGGCTGGAGGGACAGGCTTTGAGCCTCACACAAGGGCTAGTGAAAAAGGAGTCCACTGAGGTGTGAACCAAATGGAACTGTATTTCCACATGTCTCTTCCTTTCTCTGAGACATGTGGACTTCAGATTCCTGTGCTCATCTCTTCCTAGCCGAGAGTGACTCTGCCACAGGATAGAGAGGTGTGCCAGGCCCAGGATTCTGAGTGACACCAGAGCTGTTGAGAGCTGGCAGCAGGGCCTCAGACAGTTTGTTGATTCAACCTTGTCCTCATCTCTAAACATTTTCCCAGTCGAGGTGGTGCCTGTCCCATTTTCAGTCCTTACAGACTTTCTTCTTGAAGCAAGAGTCTGCACTGCCATTTGCAAGATGTTTCTTTCTTTTTACAGAAAAGCTTTAGATGGCAGCTCTCCTGATTTTAATTCCAAACTAACCCTCTCCCACCCCATGAATCTCTGGTCTTTTCTCAAGTCTTGTCAAATAAATGAGAGTCTACTCCACTCTCAAACTCACTCTGCCCTCTGTGTCAAGAGCCTGGTCACTCCTTGTCACACTGTCATACCCTTTCAGTACACCCTCACCCATCCGGTCATCCAGCATATCTTTTACGGAGCACACACAATCAGCGAGGCTGCTGGAAAAGCAAAAATGAGGAACACAGCCCTGCCTTTGAGACACTTCTTCACAGGAGAAAGAATGTAAACAGATAAGTAAATCAGTATGTGTGCCGTATCATGCATTCCATACAAAATAATACCCTAGAATAGCAGAGTTGATCAAAAACTCAGAGGTCATCTAGCCTTTAAAATACCCGGTTTCTCACATACTGGCCTTACAGATCAGATTGCCGCATCATCTTTCACTTAGCATTCGGGAGACCTGTGTTCTGTGGTTATAAGAAGGAGATCAGAGACTCTTACTGAATCATCTAGGATAAATGCCTGCCCTCCTGGGGCTTCCATGTCTCTCTGTTCTGTTGGCCTTTCTAACCCAGAGTTTAATCTTTCCAAGCCCCAGTTCTTTCTTCTATTAAGTGAGAGGGTTGGGCCACATGACTTCTGAGACCCTTCCAGCTCTAACATTTTATGATCTATGATTAAGGCTGAGATGACACTGCTCTACCCGCTGTCCAGAAGGTGACACGCCAACTTTCATAAAAATAATCATTATTAACCTGTGATAATTGGTCAATAAAACCATCACAGTTTTATAGCATGAAACTTGAAACCTGCTGAGACCAACACTATTGATGAGCCAAGTGGAAGTTCAGTCTTAGAAACAAAAAGTTTATTGGTCACTGCCAAAGTTGTATTAGTCAAAGTGACATAAACTCAAACTTATTTTGATTGAAATAAGAACAGTTAATAGAGAAACTGAGTGACACATAAAACAGTCTTGGGCTGGAAGAACCTGGCCAATCAGATCAGGAGAGGGAACTGTTGGGGGTGCTGACTGGTGCCAGAGAAGAAGTCAGAAGACTTGTTTAACTAGGAAAGTATGTCCCTGTTTCCCTTCTCCCAAGGTCTTGAAAGACCACCACCCTCACTGTGGGGCCAGGCAGCCTGTGACCAGCGAATGGGGGCTGAGTCTGACATCCAGCCCACCTGACAGCTGTCTTTTCTCATCCTTCCTCAGGTGGCTAAATCTGTTCAGTATCTGCCTGACTTCTTGTATTTAAAAACCATCTTGTTCCTAAATTTGTACTTATTCCTTGAACTTGACAAAATTCTGCTGATCTCTTAGGCTTACCCTCAAGATTTTCTTGTTTTATTCTGTAACCTTTATAATAAGATGAGAATAATCAAGTGTTACCACCTACTATGTGCCAGATGATTTGTGTACTCAACTCACTAAATCCTTACTGCAACCATGTGTGACTGGGATTTTCCTCACCATTTTATAGATAAGGGAACTGAGGCCCAGAGAGTTGAAATAACATGTCAAGTTCTATATAACTTCAGTTGGTGAAATCAGGATTCAAACCCAGGTCTGCTTGTTTTCAAAGCCCTTTCTCCATCTAGACCTCCACCTCATTGAGCATCCTGGCCAGGTCTATACTGACTCCGCCTGTAAGAAAGAATGAGATACTTATGTTGTAAATAATCAAGGACTTCCCCTTGTCCAAGGAAAAGATGAAATGTCGACAACAGAAAGTGAAAGTTGAAAGCTATGAGGTGGGTTTGAGTAGTGAGCCGGAGTGCCCAGGCAGAAAACACAAGGACACAGATGATGAGCTTGAAGGTCATGATGTAAGAAGCCAGGGCAGTGCAGGGAGAACAGGCAGCTCCAGGAACCAGGGCAGGACATTGCAGCCTGTGTGAGAGGTGGCTTTTAGCACAAGGCACATCCTGCCAGGGAGGGGGAAGTTCGGTATGGATGCTGCATGGTGCTGGATCGGAGATCTTGAAGGTCAGCCATCTAGCTTCCATCATCCTGTGCCAACCCTCCCAAGAAGCCTTCCAGCTTAGTACAGGGGCCAGTCAATCTATTTATATGTAATATCAGATGGAGACCATACACAGTCACTACCAGGTTAAAAAAAAAGAAGTAGACACAAGTAGACCTACAATCTGTACACTTGCCACTTTCTCACAGGAAGACAGCGAAAGTGTTGTTACAATGGTCAAAGTCAGCCCCCAAACGTGACTTAATAAACCACTTGAGCCATATTACAGGTAGGCCCTGCTTTAAGAAAACTTGTTAGATGGTACGTGAATGTATTAAATTTGGATCTGGAAGATTCTTCAGGTTACTGTTTGAGTCATCCAACCTCAGCTTAGAGATGTGTTCCTAGAACGTGTCTGCTGTGCAGAGACACGGTGCCTGCACGGGTGACCCCCAGAACAGTGCCGTGGACAGAGGCCAGGACAGCCTGCCCACCTGCGGCAGGCGTGCTTCTCGACTTAACAGGGCACTACTCATTCTTGCTGGTGAGACGTCACTAACCAGAAAGATTCCAGAAACATATGCTTGATAATTAAACAAGGAGTGACTGGTTATTATGTACATATTTAATTAATGTTCGTATTAATATAAGACAAATCATGGTGTTGTGTGTGTATTCTAGATGCTTCACTAGCAATACATAATATTGCTAATGTTTTAATGAGCTATAATACGATGGTCTTCGCCCAGCACTCACATTGAACCAAGTCCCTAATATACAAAAAATTACCAACAGGGAGCACAGGCTTTCCCAGCAAGGACTGACAGTCAGGCCCCTTCTTTTGATTTGTCTGATGTTCAAACCACTTACTTCACTAAACCTCAACGTCCTCATTTGTAACTCTCACTCTCGAATGGGCCACCCTGCTGAGCCTCTCCGGCCGGTACTTCGCTCCAGTCTCATTCCAGCAGCTCTGACCTTTGGGAGCCCCATTCCCACCAGGCTCCCTCCCACCATACAGCCTCTGCGCCTGCAGCCCACCTGCCCCACTGGCCTCCTCTCAGCTCTCAACTCACATGGCTCCTGTAATTCAGATCTCCACTGCAGCCTCATTTCCTCAGAGAAGGCTCGCTGCAGAACCCTCCAGGTCAAACACTTCCCGTTAGACTGCATCTCACCGTGTCTGTCTCTGATGCAGATTTGCGTGCATTTGTGTGGTTATGTGACTCGTGTTTACGTCCTTCCCAGACTAGGAGCTACTCATCACTGTAACCAGAGAAGTAGAGGAAGTGGGAGCTCAATTAATATGTGCAGGAACAAAATTAATCAATCAATTGACATAAAATGGGTGACACCCCCTAATAATAATATTAAGAGAACAGCCCACTTCCACCACCACTACGCCCTCCTCCGTCATATGAACCTTACTCATCTCAAATTAGAGACACCTGACTGTACAAACATCGTGTTTCCTCCCCCAGCTGCCCCCTGCCTACCACTGATCCATCCAGCCAGGGTGTCCTGCATGGACAGCACCTCAGTGTCCCACCCCCGCTTTTCTCCATGGCTTCCTGACTGAGTGACATGTTGTCCTCCGCTCTTTGCCTCTCTCCTTCAGGATCTAGTGCAGGAGACCCTAAGCCATTTTGTTTTTTGAATCAGCTGTTGTTTGGTGTCTAAAGAAATCTGCATGCTTCCCTTTCCATCATCATCCCTCCTTCCTCCTTACTCATCCTGCTAGTGGGCCAAAAGTCACCTTGATCACAACTGATGGATGCAAGGGGTCTATCTGAATCAGTGAGAAGGAGAGTGGGATTGGGTGTCTTCAGGTCCTTGAACATCAGGGTCCCTACAAACGTCTACCATTTGGCTTCCCCCAGGCAATTCCGTTTCTTCAAGAGGTCCGCTTTCAGAGTAAATGCAAACAGTCTATTCAACTTTGAGATGGATTGTGTAATTAATTACGAACACAGCGCAATGTGATAGGAGGGCTCATTTCATTGTCGATGTGCAGGATCTTAGCTGCACTCTGCATGGTTGATGTGGGAATTCTAAGGACTTATTATATTGTTTCTATGCAAAAGGTCCAGACTCCTGAGCTGCTTTGGAGCTTGCAACTTCCGAGAAGTTGGAAGCAAACTTGTAATCGTGGAGAAGATCTGTTGGAAGTAAGACCATCTAAATTTTAGAGTGCTGGTAATGTCAGGTTTTGTTCTTGGATCTACACTGAGCTCCCAAACACTTGGCCTGGAGTTAGCTCCCAGTGGCGCAGTCCTGGGGTCTGAGACAAGTGAGGGTCAGGCAAACCTGTGGCAGCAGTGGCAACAATGACACTTCCCCGAACTATCTGCAGGCCCTGAGGGTGTCCTGTGTGCCTGGGTCCTCGGTGTACCTGTCTTTCTCTAGAGCTGGCTTCCCCTCTCTCACCATTGCTCCTTATCACCCAGCCCTGAAGGGTGCTGACAGTCTTGATCTCATGACCACCACAGCGCTATGACTTCTGCAAACACTGCCTGATGACTTTGAAGGTAGAAATGAGTGTCCCACTTTATGGATGAGGAGACCCAAGGGTGTGACAGGCTGTGCAGGGGAGCTGAGTTATGGGTGTTGCTGACAGCCTTCTTTCTTCCAAGCCCCCGCACCTCCTGGCCCTCCCAGTTCTGGGGGCTGACACGTACACATCTGGGTTCCTTATCTGAGGGGCTTTACACGGAATCCAGAGTACAGCCCACCCAAATGGTGAGTAAGGCACACGTACAGAGGGAACTCAAAGTGAGCCCCAGAGAAAAAACATCTTGGGACCTGCTGGAGGGGTGACAGACTACAGCAGAGAGCAAAGTAATGGATCTGGAGCCAGAAGTTGGCAAAAGTAAGCAGCAAAGAGCAGGCACCTCCAGGTAAAAGCATCAGGATGGGGGCTGAGAGGAAGGATGGTACTTTGGCAGAGCACACCGGTCAGTCCTGTCACACGCAGATTTCCGACACCTGGGACACCGAGGGTGACAGCCCCGCAGCCCCTGCTGGATGGTGTGTGGCACACGTGCCGTCACAAGGTGTGTATCATGGGGGGGGGGGTCTGACATGTTACAAAGTGATGGATGAGGAAGATGTGGCACATATACACAATGGAATATTCTCGGCCATAGAAGAGAAGTCCTGTTACACGTGGCAGCATGGGTAGAGCTTGAGGTATTACCTAAGCAAGGCAGAGAAAGGCAAGTCCTGTATGATCTCACCGATACGGGGCATCTCAGGGGAGAATGAGCTCATGGAGACAAAGAAGAGATTGGTGCCTGCCAGAAGCAGGGGTGGGGTGGTAGATGAGGGAGGGCAAAACGGGTAAAGGAGGTGAAAAGGTGCAAGCTTCCAGCTATAAAATAATAGGTCATAGTAATATAATGTACAGCATGGTGATTATAGTTAATAATACTGTATTCCTAAGAGAGTAGATTTTAAAATTTGTCATCATAAGAAAACCATTTTTGTAACTATGTGTGGCCAATGTTAGCTAGACATATTGTGATCATTTTGCAATACGCATATACAAATACCAAATCAATCTGTAGTTCACCTGAAACTACTAGAATGTTGTATGCAAATTATACCTTGAAAATAAGTAAATAGTGACTCCGCGATGTTATGTAAGAGGCATAAAAGCGTTTAAGATGACTCACTAACCAGCCAGCCCTCCACCCTGGACTCCAGACCTGTGTTGGTAGAGCGTGCCATCCGGAAGTGGGACAGCTGGGCTGACCCTGCCGGTGTTTTATCAGCCCACCCTGGTTTCTGATGAGCAGCGAACCACTGATTATTGCCACTGATGGTTGCCGTGGCCTATTTGTAGTGGTCTCTGGGGAAGATGTACAACCTTGTTCACAAACTCATTTCAGCTCCTAAACTTCTTCCAGTTTGAGACTTCTCCTCTGCCCCCAATCCCACACTCCCACTTAGGCTGGGGGGGGGGGTCACCATCCCCTACAGTCCTTCTATGGGCTGACAGGCCATTTTAGTTTTTCACGGTCCTGCTGTTCCTTTTTCCACAGGATGCCCAGATTCACCTTCTTTTCTCTGAAAGGCTGGAACCTCTGGCAAAAGAGCAAGGCATCGGAGCACAGTGATAGCCTGAGACAGACTCCTGGGTGCGGAACTCCATTCTGTCACTTGTGAGTTGGGTCAGCTTGGTCTTGTGCCTTGACTGCTTTGTGCTGCAGGCTCCTGATCTGTGTAAGGTAGAGAGGAACAGTGCCCACCGTGTGTGGTTCTCAAGATTAAGGAAAACACAGTGTATCGGCCCTGGCACAAGGCAGCTGTGACTACTGCTGCATTGGCCTCATCTCCCCCCACACACTACAGTAATGCCATCCCCATGGTTCATGCTTCGCAGCTGTGTGAGAACTTTCAGAAGCCCCTTCATGGGGACTTCGTTCAGCTCCCGGGTTTGCATAGTGCTTACATATGTGTGGTTATGTTGAGGTCTTAGAACAACTGTGCTTGGTTGGTTATTATAGTCCTCTCTCTACCATTTTCAACCTCTTTATTTAAATGTTTATTTTATAGCATGTTTTAAGATTTTATTTATTTATTTTTAGAGAGGGGGAAGCAGGGGAGAAAGAGAGGGAGAGAAACATTAATGTGTGGTTGCCTCTCACACGCCCCCTACAGGGAACCTGGCCTGCCACCCATGCATGTGCCTTGCCTGGGAATCAAACTGGCAACTCTTTGGTTCGCAGGCTGGAGCTCAATCCACTGAGCAACACCAGCCAAGGCTTATAACATGTTTTAAAGCAAATAAACCACAAATAGATTTAAATCTTGTTGACAAAGCTCCATTGTGTCCTGCAACACAAAGCGAAGGATCTATTTGGAAAAAGGGAATGAAAATGTAGACATGGTTCCTGTCCTTATAGGTGATTTGGCAGAGAGCACATACACACACACCACACACCACACACAGACACACACCCACACTATCCCCTCCACGCCCTGCAACAACTTGGCCAGGCCAGGTGTCCAGTGAGGTTCCTACCTCCTGGTCCCCTGAGATCTCACTGAGGTCTGGGGATTCTGTTACCTGTAGGTTCACCTGGAAGTCGGACAGAGTTTTCTTAACCAGAACAAGAGGTGGGAGGAGGAAGGGCCTGACGTTGACTGGGCACCATCTCTGTCCCAGTTTCTGTGTGGTGCATGAATTCTGATCACTTCATTTAGTCCCAGCACAACACTGCAGAGCACCATGGTGGACACTGTCTTCATCACCCAGTCCCCCTTACAGACCACAGGACTCGATTCCCAGGTCTCGGACTTCCCAGGAGAGCCAACTCACCCAAGGTCAAGCCCCATACCCAACAAGTGGTCGATGCAGGGCTTTAAAGCCCTGGAGCCCTCACCCCAGCTCCGGACAGCTCTGGAGCTCTGCAGACGATACGGTGTGGTTCTGCCTCTCCCTCTGTCCAATCCCGCTTTCTTTCCTTCCTCCACAGGTACCGATCCCAGACACTCTCCACTGTATACTTCCCACATGCTAATTTTTGTATGAGAAAATAGAGGCTCAGAGAGGTTATGTATCTTTCCCCAAATCACACAGCTTTTAAGTGACAGGGCTGGCTTCAAACCCATGCATAGCATGAACCCCATCTCTCGCTCCCCCAACCCGGTCCCCATCACTCTTTAATCTCCTTGAAGGAAGCACGTCTACTTTAGGCCTTGGAAATCCAGTTGAAGGTGGGTCTTAAGTTGCAAAAGAGATTTTAACCCTTATTCCCTTCCCACTTTGAGAAGTTGTTCCTTCTGCATAGGAAGTCTCATGCAACTGACCGGCAAGAAGAATGGCTAGGTGACTGAAGGAGATGGACAAAGGCACACGGGTGCCACCCAGCCGCTTACTATTTGTGTGACTTGGCTTTGGTTCTTCCATCTATAAAGTAGAAATAATAGCTCTGCCCCAAGATTGTTTTTAGGATAAATTACATAATAAATATTTTAAAACTATTTTAAAATATACCAAGTGCTCCAGTTCAGTAAGAATGCAGAGACTAGAAAAAGTGATGATAAAAGGGCGTTTACCACAATACCCAGGGTCAATTCTGTTAGCTCTGCAGTTTGCCTGGCTGACCTTGAGGGTCCAGGATTTCATAAGATACCATTGATGCTCCCAGGGAAACCTCAAGCTAGCGTTCAGTGTCCATCCTGGAGCAGCATGGGACACGGGGCCGAGCACAGGGTGAGGTGTAAGCAGATCTGGATTGCAGTCCTGGTTTTCTCAAAAGTGAGCTCTGTTAATGTCACATGGCTCCTCCCTTTTCAGAGGCTGGTGTGCTCTTTCCTGAAATAAGGACATTAGACTAGATACTCCTTAGTACGCCTTCCATCTCAGACATGTGGAATTTCATAACATCTGGTGCCTTCTTAGGAAAGTGTTCATTCTCTCCTACCCCACCCCTCCTGCTCACCAACCTGGGCTTCCACCCAGCCTGCAGGGCTGATGTGCTTGTAGACAAGGTCAGGGGCAGGGGTGGCAGGAAGGAGAGGGAGAAGACTGTCACTTGGAATTCCTAGAACCCATGGGTAGAAATGAGCCAAAACTGGTGGCTCTCACCAAGATGCCCAACCCTGGCCAGGTTGGTCTGAGTGGTCCCCCATGCAGACAGCCCTTGTGCTGGCTAGTAGTTCATTTACACCAAGTCTCACAGCACACTCCTGTTTCACCCTGCAGAGCATCTCAGGAGCTGCACTCTGATATTACAATAAGTCAACGCAAACATAATTTGGAAAGAGAAAGTACTAGAAAAGAGTCGAGTGAGTGCATGCCAGAGCTACAGAAACACAGTTGTTCAGAAAGTCAGTTTACAAAGTTAATGACCACGACACTCGACCCTCAGTAGGCCCGTGTACCTTGGCACGTGGAGCAGCTATGGCTGTCACCTCGTTGGGGGTTGGTGAACCCTTCTTGCAGAGCCCCACCCTGAGAGAGACATGCTTCCCAGAAAGAAAGGGTGAGCAGCTCACTGTGCAGGGATGGAAATGTTTCCATGAGGAAACTTCATCTCCAGCATGCTGCAGTCAATACAGGGATGGCTGTCACTTGACAAGGTTTACGAAGTGATGCTAAGGTTTCAGGAAGAAATATAGAATATTGGTGATGTTGAGAAAAATTGGCAGAGCTTTACTATCACTCATTATTCATTCATTCATTCACTAAAAAGTACTTGATAAGTACCTGCTACATGCAATTTTCTTGATCATTGACAAAAAGTGTATGAATCCCCATGTGATTTTGAATTGCTCTTTTCAGAAATTAAGTAGAAAAGTGATCGTGAGTAACTTTTTTAGTCAACTTCTAAAGAACCATTTGTGGATTTACTTTGGCACCGGTTTTGTGACAATGGATAACGCCCGATACTTTGTATTATCCATATTGTTCCTGTCCTGTACACCAGCAGAGATGATATTTATAGGTGATTCTGTGCAGTTGCCAGAGGAAACATATCCCATAGGTAAACCCAAAGTCATTTGCTAGTGTTGGGACTAACCGCCTCATGCAGAAAGGGCCAAAGGTTCATTGAGTGTGGGAACACCACTGATCAGGGTCGAGACATATTCTGGGGTCAGTGTGAATTAGTGGGAAAGAGTGCTTTGGGATCCATGGGAAGGGGTGTTTGGCATCCTGGCTTGCCCATCTTGAAGACTGCATGCACCTGTCATCCTTCAGGGCTCCTAGTCATTATCTCCTAAGAAGGCACTCATGCTGAGGTCCAGGCTCCTTCCAGGGTGAAGATCTGAACTGCTGAGATGAACCACACAGCCAGAGCAGCGTACCAAGTCCCTGGAGCCAGACTGTGAGCCAGGGCTTCTCATCCTGTCCATGGAGTCAGCCGAGGGAGAGGCTCTGCCCTCCCAACAGAGAGCAGGGTCAGGCATGGAGTGGGCTGGACGAGCCCTGTGGGCCATTCCGCTGGGACATGCAATCTGTCCCCTCATATGGCCGGGAGCTGATTACAGAAATGTAGCTCCTTATGACTTTGCTCCAAAAGACAGCTGTGTGCCTCACCTCACGTCTGCACAATGACCCAGCAGTTGTTCCTGCTTCACGGAACACAGGCCAGGCAACCCCTGCAAGGTCCCGTGGGGACGTTCCTGGTCTGGCTGGCAGACAGCTGGCAGGCAGGCAAAGTTTCCTCAGTGCTTGCCTGAAGGAACTAAGGACAATCCAATTTTTTCTCCCCTGCCTCAAGTCATCCTTATCATCCCCCACTTTGTGCTCAGGGCCTTGCAGGATAACCACGGCTGGCCCTGCTGGACACTGGCCCTGCTGGACCCTGACCCCGCCATTCCCCCAAGGTGGGCTGGCTCAGCCCTGATTCCCACTGCTGGATGGGAATTTGGACTGAATTCCTAAACCACTAGATTCTGGTGTATGGAAGCTGGACACAACCTTAAGTATCTTGAAGACAATCTTACCATTATGCAAAGGAGGCAACTCACTTTTAGTGTACCCAAGGACACACAGCTGGCAGGGCAGGGCTGAGCTGACTCCCAGGGCTGGTCATGGCCAAACTCCACTCACATATGATCCTCCCTAATCCCTACCAGACATTCAACCCAGAGCAATCTGGAGCCTCATGACCTTCTTAGGCCTCACTCCACTATATTAACTCTCATTTCTGTAGTGTTAACACCAACCTCCTATTTAAATTCCAGACCTATTTTTTCAGATATATAAAGATTCCTCAGAGGCATCCTGGTGGAACACCATTGCCTCCCTCTCCCCTAACCTCATACTGCCATCTGTGTTCCTGCCTCTGGCTATCACTGTGTTCTTGCTGTAGATCCATACCAGGGCCAAGCCAAGTGCCACAGGGGAAGTTGCTCTGGGGCTGCACCTCAGACACAGATGTACATGAGGCCACTGGGGTGACTGGCTTCCCCTGGTGGACTCTCAGGGAATGGGCAGGAGGCTTGGACATCTGACAACTCTGTCCTCATCTGGTCTTAGTTCTTTATATCCGGGGACTGAAGACCCTTCCTCCTCAGTGGCTCAGACTAAGAGAAGTGTTAGAACCCAGTTTTTCCCAATTGTGAAGTGAAACCTGCTTCTCTTTAAAGCCTATAGTACTAACCAACTCTGCTCAACAGACTTGCCAGTGTTTGCACGTGGCCCTGGGGCCCGCCACTCGTGAAGCCTGATCTTCACACCACCCAGGCACACGCCCTGGTGGTGCTCCCAGAGGTGGAACCCCACACACGGAGTGCAGAGGGGCCTGGATAGAGGAGAACCACCCTGTTGTTTCCCATGTCCCGGCAGGGAGATTTTCCTGGCAAGGAGGTCATGCCAGCTGTCTGGGCAGCCACACATCCCCAGGACCTCCTCCCCAATTCCTCTGCGTAAAGGGGCTCCGTTTCCATCAGCAGCATCTCCTCTTCGCCCTCAACCTCAGCGCCTGCCTTGTCTCCTCCCTCTCCTACAATTTTCTCAGAGTCCTTCTCAAACCCCTGCTCCTCCTTGAGGTGTGCTCTGCCTGCTCCCAGAATAGGAGCTGCTAGAACTGGAACTGGGTGGAGCGGGGCAGAGGCTGCTGCACCTCAACATTATCTGTAAAACAAGGAGCCTGAGCTGGGTGGGCCAGGCCTCCCCCCACCCACACATCCTACCATGCAGTTGCCATCTGGATTAACTTCATCACGACTCCTGGTTTACCTTTCTCCTGGATGGTGAGATCCACTCTACTCAGGACTTGTTTAATTAATAAACACTTGGTCATTAGGTTGAACTGATGATTTGCAGTGAGGACTGGAGTGGACCGGGGAAGGTAGGTGTCTATAGGAATGGGCAGTCCTTTCAGAAATAGACAGAGGAAGGGGTGCTTTCCTGAGGAAGGGACTCATGTGAGTGCAGGGAAGGTGGGAGTGGGTGGGTAGGGAGAGACAGCACTCGGAGGGAAAGAGGCAGAGAGGCTAATATGCTCCTACCTCTTACAGGATTTAGGATTTGGGCAGAGATCAAAATGGAAAGGACTGGAGGACAGTGGGGTACAATTGTTCTTTGGCCAGGAGCTCAGGACCAGGGCTTGCAAGCTGCCCACATTCAAGGTCTGAGCCTCAGTTCCCTCATCTGCAAATGAGGGGCTTGAAGCCTCAAAGTGTGGCTGAGCTTGTTAGGAATGCAGAGTCCCAGGATCGCCCCGGGGGCTGAGCCAGCCTTTCACCAGTTCCCCAGGTGACACTGTGCATGCTGAAGAGTGACAAGCTCACTCAGGTTCCAGAGGACGCTGTCACACAGAAGCGTCAAACTGGGTCACATCTCAAAACGACGGGGGAGATTTTAAAACCTGGTGTTCACAGGTCTTTCTGGGATGACAGATCATCCTGTATCTCGATTGGGGCAGTCATTATATAGATGTATATATTTGTCAAAACTCATGAACTGTGCACTTTGCATGGATGCATTTCAGTATATTTGTATTATTTCTCAATAAAGTTGATTTAAAAGAACACTACCCCTAACCCTAAATCATTTCCTTGGAGCAAAGCTGTAACAGGAAGAACACTGTACCCAAGGACGTCAGGAAAGTCTTACCTCATGGTCCGTCTCTCCCCCTGCAGAAGGGCTGTGCTCCGGCATAAAGGAGAGTTGGCCTGTGTTCTTAGTGTACAAACCAGTGTTTACTCTGGTGTGTTAAAATACTCCCACCTGTCTCTCACACACACAGTCCCAATGCTACAGTCCACACCACTCGAGTCAAACATTCTGGGTATTTTAAGCCTCTCCAGGTAGTTCTAGTGGACAGCTGTGCTGAGGGCCCTCAGCAACCACTTCCTCAGGATCCTGAGTGCCCAGCGCTGTGCAAGAGCAGAGGGCAGAGGAACAGTATGTGACACAGTATGTCCCTGAGTAACTTACAGTCTAGTTGGGAACATAAGGCAGGGGCTGGCATAAAAGGATGTTAAATTACAACGGAGGAAGGGCCACTCCCACAGCTAGAGGAGCCCTCATCACCCACAGAGTGGCCAGGGCTTGGCTGCCCACTAGGTCACAGACACTCACCTCCCAGGTAACTTCTGAGAGCCCTTCTCTGCGTTCCCACCCACCCCTTCTAAGCAGAGACTCAGAGATGTTACCCAGCTTCCCAGGTCACACAGCTAGGAAGGGAAGAAGGAGGCCTGGCTTCACAAACCGCCACATGCTTGTCGTCAGGTGGCAGGCTCGGGTCTCCCTAACCTTAACGATTTGCCGGGGCCAATTAACTGCTAAACTGTGAGGTGCACCCACCAGGGTCAGGGGAGCAGAACAATGACCTAGAGAGTGGTGTGTACATCGGGTTGTCTCTGGGTCCCATGCACCCTACATTGAAATGGGGCTGATTGGAGGGGCGCAGCAGTCTTGGTGCCTCCTCAGGAGGACCCACAATGGGTGCAGGGAATAATTCATCTTGGGGGTCAGGGCAGTCCCACACCCCTCCTCCTTTGCCCGGGCAACGTAGGACGTCAGACAACACTGTGGAGGCCTCATTATTGGGCTGCACAACCATTGTCCTGGGGACAATGGTTTCCGGCCCTGGCTTTGTGTGGGGCTGCCAGCCAAAGTTATTAACCCCAGGAGCTGCCTTTGAAGGACATCCAAGGGAGGGGTGAAAGGTCACCGGGAGCAGTGCAGGGAGCGGAAGTGGGAGGGAGAGATGGCACAAAAGAGAGGGATGAGCCCCGGTGCCCCTCCTCCTCCTCCCTGGGGAACCCCAAGCAGAGCTGGGCCCAGAGAGGGGGATGTCCAGAGGAAGTTCCTGCTGCTGCTGCAGAGCAGAGAGAAGCAGGGCAAGGCCGACCATCCTGAGGGGCCTCAGAGATGTACGCACAGATGGGGACGTGGGCTGCGTGTGGAGAGGGCTGACTTTCAGGGGAGAAGACGTCAGGGGCTGGGCCTGGAGCTCCTCTACTCGCTTCTCGAATTCCTCAAATAGGCATCTGCTGCCCAGGGCCCCGATATCCCTGTCACCGGCCTGTCGCCTGCCCCTCACAAAGCAAATGAAAGGGACCAGGACTTGCTGGTTGTGGTGGGGAGGGCTGCCCCTTCCTGGCACTGTCCAGGTTAACCCACAGGTCTGGGCAGTACAGGTGAGGACACCACGGCATAGGGCTGCCTGGGACATAGAGTTGCAGAGGTTTTGTTGTCACCTAATAACAACCTGCCTCTGATTGGACAGGGAAACTGATGCCTAGACTGGGAGAGGACTCTGTGCAGGGCCTGGTCCCGTGATGGGCAGAACTGGAACTTGGTGCATTGTTCATCTCCTGCCCTGGGGGGGACCTGGCCTCCGACATTCAGCTCAGCTGGAGCCTACATCCTTGCCCCAATGTCCCCAGTCTCCAGGGTTTCCACAGGGGTCCCAGCTTCCTGGATAATGCCAAAAAGGCATGGCCCCCTAAGATGCCAGGCCCCTGGGAAGAAAGCCTTGTCCTGCCTCTGGAAGGAGAGAAAAGCAGAGTGTCATTTCCAGAGCAGCGACCACCTGTGCCAGGCTGGCTTTCTGTTCCATCCACCCGGCAAAGGACACCCAGACTGGAACTTGCGTGCAGAGCAGAACCAGAAGGTAAAGAGCTTTAGGTCATGAGGCCCAAGGAGGTTGTGGTTCATCCAAGGTCAGAGGGGTCAGGGCCAGAGTGCTGGTCTTCTCAAGGCCTCTCTCTGGCCAGCATCCCTCCATTCTCCCCACTGTGTGTGCCCCACCACAGAGCCCTCCTGGTCCTGCCCACCCCCAGCCAGCATCTCTCTGGCCTTCCTCCTCCCCAGCTCCTGACTCCAGACTTCTGCATGGTGTCCTCCCCTCAGGCCACTGAGGCCTGGCAGGTAGACACCCAGTCCCCTCTCCCCCTCACCCAAGGAAGCCCAGCAGGACCACACCTGCTCTCCCCTTCCTCAACCCTCACTTCAGCCTTCTAGACACCCCCCTGAGCTCTGCTGATCTTTTTGCCATCCCTCCCTGCTCTGGTCTTGGGGCTCCTCCTGGCCGGGTGAAGGCCGCCTGGTGGCCTTAGTGGATGAACAGCCAGGGGAAGGAAGGCCTTTATCTTAAACTCACAGAGAGTAGATCAAACTGAGGTAGAAGTGGAGTTTCCCCTCTCATTCCCCTCCTGCTTTCCCTCCCTCTCTCTCTCTACGAGTAAATGTATCTCTTACACAAACACATTCACGCGCACACACATACCCGCACCAAGACCCCACAGATGTTGCCCTTTTCCCTGGCCATCCCCTTGTCTCTCCAAAGCCAAGGACACTAACTCCCTGCCCTCTACCTCCTGTCCCTAAAACCCCCAAAACTGCAACTCGGACCCAAACCATGCAGCTTCTGCAAACTGCAGCAGAAAACAGAAGAGGCGTTTGTTCTCCTGTCAGCGTGCTCCACCCCGTGACCCCAGCCTGCACCCCGACCCCGTGGGCGCTGCCGTCTGTGGTGAAGTGCCGCGGGGACGGGGCTGAGTCCAGTGCATGTTCCAGGCCCGATTTGGCCCTCTCCTCACTAACGCCCAAAGGCCAAACTTTTCGGAATTTGGTAACAGATTAAAAGCCAAACCAACAACAACAGGAGGAGATGAGGGGAGAGGAAAGCAAATGAAATGTTAAAAAAAAATTAAGCAATACTTGCATTCTCATTAGTAGGAACATGTGAGATGAAGCACGTTATGTTATTAGGCATTCTCGCGTTTCAGTAAACACAGCTGAATAAATTTATAAATATCAGCATTAAGTGAGATTTAACGCGAAGCTGTTTGTCTTCTGGCTGTCAGGCAGGAGGCGACACTCTCCATGCTCTCCACGTGTCCCCCGCCAGCCCCAGCCGTGCAGTCTCCCAACCTGGCCCAGCAAAGCTCCCCGGGAGAGAGGGGCTGCTGAGGAGGCCTGGGCGTGAGAGTCTGGTCCCAGTTCCCCCAGCAGCATCGTAGCGAGGGTGTGGTTGACTCAAGGACACTATTTAACCTCTTGGAGTGAAAACTCCTTAACTGCACAGTGGGAAACCCTCGCCTCACTCAGAAGGCTGCAGAGAGGATCACAGGAGCCACTGCAAATGCCCGGCTCGTAAGAGGCGCACAGCTGAACGGCTTCACTGCTCCCTCATCTCCAGAGCTGGGCACTGCAGCCTTGATGGAAAGAAGACAGGCAGCAGGCAGAGGGGATAACAAGGCAGCTACGGGGGCACCAGCACTGGGGGAGCCTGGTGTGCACCCTGCTGTGCTGCGAACACGGACAGGTGGGACTGTGTTTCCATGAGTCCCTGTGCCAAACCTCGGTTTCCCCCTGTTGTGTCCTTTGGCCCTCTGACTCCAGACCCTATGTGACAGTGACAGCAGCCCAATGAGGCCACATACAGTGAGGATCAAGTGTCAGAGAACAAGGACCCCAGGGCCAAAGACTTCATTTACAGGGGAGGCCAGAACTCGGGGCAATGGGACCCCGCCCCTTTGCGATGCCTGCTGCCCGCCTCTCACTCGCTGAGACCCTCTGCAACCTGGACCTATGTTCCAAAGGCTCTCACTCCCCAGCCACGTGGCATCTCCTAGAGCCAGCAGGTCCCTGTGCCTGGACCTCGGCCAGCACTGGACACCCATCTCACACACACACATGAATAAAATAGATTAAATTAAATATAAGACAAAATAAAACCTGTGATCCTGGTCCATATTAACTGCTATGTCTAGACAAGGCATCATACAGGCTCCAGAAAAGGTCACATCAATACCAGGGTGGGCAAAAGGAGGCTCAGAGTTGTGATATGTGAAACACAGAGTTTATTCGTGTGTCATTACTCATTGATTATTTGTTATTTACTTGTATTACCACTGTAAGCCTACTTTGCCCGCCCCTGTATGAGACTGACTCTGGTTCACTGCCCAGCACCGCTCCTTTACTGAAAGAGGCTGTCAGGTCCCAGCAGGAGTCCCTGAAACAGAGCACCCTTGGCCGCCCTAACACTCCCTGTCTCCGTCCTCCCTTTGCAGAGCCCTCCTGACACCCAGGATCCACCCGGGACAGTATCCCTGAAGGCTTCCCAAGGTGCTTTGCTGCCAGGCAGACTTCCATGGTGCTGTGGGTGGATGTCACAGGATGAAATGGGCAACAGGCCTGCACCCCCCCCAACACACACACACTCTGCAGGCTGGTGAGCTCATGGAGGTCCCCTCTGCCTGTCCCAGGAATGGCCAGCGAGCCTGATGCTGTCCTTTCTTTTTTTTCTTTTATCTTTTAAATTGTTATTTTAATTGTTGTTCAAGTACAGTTTTCTGTCTTTTACTCCCCTCCCAACCCACCTCCCCAGCCCTCCCCACCTCCCTCCCATTTCCACTCCCCCCTAGTTTTTGTCCACGTGTCCAATCTAAAGAGAAGGTAAATAAAGGCAGCTAGCATGTCAGGGGACCACACAAGGAAGGCCTGGGGAAGTCTCCCAATGTCTCAGAGTGGCTGCCTCCTTGTCAATGAAATGAACGATGGAAGCAGGTCATCTCTGTGGTCCACTCCAGCTTGAATCTTAAACATCACCATTATTATGCTCCCTGGCTGTGCAGGGAATGGAGATTCTGGGAGCTGAGCTGCAGAGAAGCGGCATCAACTGCTTATTTACAGATCCTTGAGTGCACGTGTACTGGGTTTTATGGCTGGGATAAGCACCCAGGCAAATTCCATCATACCGTCACATTCCTAAAAAGCCAGCTATGTGCGAGGCACTCTACCAGAGGCTCTGAAAGAAACGCAGAAGTGAAGTGGAAATCTTACATCCAAGTCGAGCAGCGTGTGAGACAGGACTGCTGGGCCCCATTGGGTCTGACACTAAACTGTCTGCTACTTGCGGTTGCTGCTTTGAGAGTGTCAGCCCACAGAGGCAGGTGTGGCCCAGACTCCCTTGGCCAGCAGCAGCCTGTGCCTGAAGATGGGGCCCAGTAATGGCGACAAGGCCCATCTCACTGGATCGCTTCCACCCACTCTTGTAGGTGCCTGTCCACTTTCAAAGCGCCAGTGTTTCTGGACATCTTGTGTGTGTGTGTGTGTGTGTGTGTGTGTGTGTGTGTGTGTGCGCGCGCTACTCTTGGGATATGTTACCTTCAAGGCTCTTTGATGATTTCCAAGTGACAATGCTCGCCTTGAGCTTGGGAGACAGGCAAGCCGGAGAGAGATACTGGTTATGTACTTAGATGACAGCACTGAAGCACGGAGGTTAGGAGTCGGCCAGAGGAGAGGCTGTTGGAAGAGGAGAACATGAGCAATTCCCCAGGATTCAGACACACCTTCGACTGGAGATGGGGAGAGAAGGAAAAGTCGGAGTGGAAGGCACACCTGGAACCATCTGGAAGATGGAAGAACCGCAGGTGTGCACAGTGACCTGCATGTCGGGTTAGCTGAGGGAAGGAGGGAAAAGGTAACCATGGAAAGTGCTGCAGGGCAGACACGAGGACAGAGAAAAGCCACGGAATTTGGCAGCAAGCTGCGGACGGAAACCTGACTACAAGAAGCCAGGGAATGAACTGGCAGTAAGAACATTTGCACAGTGCTGAGGGCTGAACTGTGTCCCGCAAAAGGAATGTTGAAGTCCTAATCCCTGCTCCCCCTGAATGTGACCTTATTAGGAAATAGAGTATTTACTGATGTAATCAGTTAGGTGCAGTTATAAGGATGGACCTTTGATGCAATAATTTCAGAGCTGGATACTGGGAAGTCACTTTCTTGAGCCTTTCACTGTAAAGGTGAGGCAACAAAGGCCTGCAGAGGAATTAGGGGTGAGCAACTCCCACAAATTTACAACACTGGTTAGAGGAGGGTCCTTTCTCAGGAGTTAGTATTTTGTGATTTGTGTATGTGAGTTTAGGAACAGTGTAAGCATGAGGGCGAAACCCTATCTTTGTTACCCATACCCTTGGGAAATCACCTGAGTGCAAGGCAGACACTTCTCCCCCTGGTGGCACCTACCTGAATTACAGGCAGAGTCCTGCCATGGAAAGAACCCAGGAGACACTGGGGAGCCCAGGACAAGTGTCCACACCTCCTTCACCGGCTGAACCAGCTATTCAGGGACTTGTTTTTTTCCTTTGCCTTAGTCCTCAGGGAACTGGGGTGTTTGTTGTCTGTTCTTTTCCCTGTATCCCACTTTGTGCTCCCCCAGCTCCCCTTCCTGTGACAAGTATAGTAATTAGGAAAAAAGTAACAAGCAAAACTTGTGGAACTTGACCAGTACTGGTTCTGGCCTCTGCTTCTTTGAAGTCTGTGAGTGGAAGGACCGCCCTCTATGCACACACAGACATGAAATGCAAGACTGACTTTTTCTTTGACTTTGAGAAGTGGGTCTCACCAGCCTCACCTGCTGCTGCCCTCACCTCTGCCATTCTTCCTGGCTCTTCTCTCCCTGTGACTTCTTCCCCAGGGTGATCCCTGTCTCAGTCAGCATGTCAGCCAAAGCAGAATAAAGCATCGACTGGACGCCGAGGGACATCCCTGTTGTCCCCAGGCCAGCTGCTGGGAGGGTCCCCTCTGGGAATTGATCATGGTCACGTCTGAAATGCCAAGAATGAATTCATGTGCACTCACCAAGCCTCAGTGTCAGTGTTAGAGGCAGGTTTAAAGCTTGAAGAAGTCAGTTTAGGACAAAAAAGAAAGAAGAAGAAATTGTACTCTCTGCTCTAGTGATGAAAACATTCTTCAAGCAGTCCGGTGACAAAACACTCTTATGGCCAAGAGTAGAATTTCTCAGGGCAGATAGGAGACTGAGTCTAATACCAGTTACCAACTGCCATGGGACAAACTACGAGGGACTCAGCCCTGAGAACAACAGACGTGTGATACCCAACACGTTGCTGAAGCTCAGGAATCCAGGAGCTCCTCCGCTGGCAGTTCCGGCTCAGGGTTTCTCACGAGCTCACAGGCAGCTGTCGGCCAGGCCTGTGGCCATCTGAAGGCTTGACTGCGGCTGGACGATCCACATCCGAAGTGCCTCCCTTGTGCGTTAGGTGACTAGAAGCCTCTCAGACCTTTGTCACATGGGCTTCTCCATGGGGATGCTTGAATGTCCTCATGACATGGCTGCTGGCTTCTTCCAGGACAAGGAACCTGAGAGGCAGCAGGACAGAAGCCTTGTCTTATAACCTAGCCTCAAAAGTGACATGTCACTTCTGCCATACTCTAGCAGTCATACAAACCAACCCCGATGTAGTGTGGGAAAGGACCACACAAGGGCACGGATATCAGGAGGCAGGGGTTATTTGGGCACCAACTTTGAGGCTGACTATGTTTCAGGTGGTGAACTGAATGGAACTTGTCACTCCAAGGCATGGACTGGAACTAAAACTAGAATTACCAGTGAACACTGTTGATTGGTGGCTCATCAAAGTTCTCCTCTAATTAAGGCACTGCGACTCTGAGGTTTATTAAAACAAATGCTTTTCTTGGGAGGAGTATGATGACATCAACCCAAAGGCCCATCACCATCAGCAAACACTGGGCAATCTGACGGAGGGCAACCTCCAGGAGAGCAAAGCCTGGAGGTGCAGGGGTCTTGGCCAGGCTCCACTTGGCTCCCAGGTGGTCTTCCCCAGCCCCCCTAGTCTCTGGAATCAGAGGGTCTGGGTCCAATCCTGGCCCCAACATGCAGTAGTTCAGCGACCTTGGGTATGTTAGTTAGCCCATCAGAGCCTCACTTTGCTCTGATGAAACAGATCACCATCTATGGAACAGATCAGCACTAACCTCATCAATTGCTCACGAGGAGATAGAGACAATGCTATTGGAAAGTGTCCCGCAGGTGCTAGTTACTGCTGCTGTCCACGGCTGCCTCCCGACCTCCCTCCATCCTGCAGAGCACCCACGGCAAGGGAGATGGAGAAGGGAGGGCTCACTCCACTCTGGGGTTTGTGGCTGAGCAAATGCTAATGAAAGCCTTCCATCTTCCATTTGGCAGGAAAGGGAATGAACTACTAAAAACACTTCTCTCCCTAGCTGGTGTGGCTCAGTGGATTGAGTGCTAGCCTGTGAACTGAGGGCTTATTGGTTTGATTCCATTCAGGGCACATGCCTGGGGCCAGGTCCCCAGTTTGGGTCCCGAGAGAGGCAGCTGATTGGTGTTTCTATTGCACATTGATGTTTCTCTGCCTCTCTTTCTCCCTCCTTTCCCCTCTCTCTAAAAATAAATAAATAAAATCTTTTAGAAAACACACATCTCAACACAAGTCCTGAACTTACTTATCTTCTCCTGGGCCTACAATAGTGTTAACTAAATGTCTGGGCCCCAAGGGGTCCTAGTTCTAGAGGCTTAACTCATTAAGTGAGAGGGCATGTTGCCTGCTTTCCCCATAGTTCTGCAGGAGGGGCTGACATCACATAACCCTGGCGCTGACACTTGGGAAGAATACAGGACACAGCAGTGAATAAGGGGTCTGAACCCCTTCCATATTGGGTCTATATCTCTTTCCTCCTCTGTCTTTAACATGGAAGGCTGAGTCTAGTTCTGAGCCCATTCATATATTCACCATTCATTCATTCATTCTTTCTTTATTGGTCGTCCACTCTACACCAGACATGCATGGACGGAATCACAGTAACCCTGGTATCCCACCCCATGGAGCGCATCTCCCAGTTGAAGGGTGTGAAGAGGAGTTTATAGAAAGGAAGAGTTAAACTGGTTCATAGAGATCAGGAGGTGACTTCAGAATCAGTCTGGGGAAAGGGACAACGACATGAGCAGAGGCAAAGCTCCCTCTGCACCTCCTCTTCCTCGTCTGTAAGAACTAGGCTGTTGGTTTTGCTCTGGTCTCCTTGGCCTCGAGACACTGGGGCAGCTGCAGGGTGGGTACTGACCTGGTGATGGGTGGGCGGGGTCCTGAGCAGGCTGCGGGAGGTCCTGGAGGAAACTCCAGGTCTGCTGAGGAGGCCAGACCCACGAGACTGAGGTGACTGTGGGGTCAGAAGCCAAGGTCCTGGTCTAGAGTCTCAGGCCAGTGACTCATCCTCTAGCTAGACCAAGAGCACATGGAAGGGAAGGAGTCTGGTCTCGCCAAGGTGCACCCTTCCTCTCCTCCTGAGCAAGATCAGGTGGGCCTCCGAGACAAGATGGCCTGTGTTTAGACCATCCTATGACCTTTGTGAATCTGCCTGATTTTTAAAGCATCAGAATCTTCTTTTTAACACTAACAAGGGTCTAGTAAGGTTGACGGTTTGCATCCTGCCTTTCTATGAACCCCTTCAGGTGAATTCTTACTGACATTGCAGTTCTTTGTGTACTCACCAACACCCAACACTGTTTCTCCTGTCAGGCCATGGTTCCTTCCAGGCAGGACATGTGACTCATCCTGAAATTCCACAGGAACTCAGTCCAGGGTACGGCAAACAAAGGTCATTGGAAAATGCACACCTCCTTCATGGATTCAGATGCTCGCAGAGGATTGGCTTTACGGGACCAACAGAGTTGTGTCTGTAACACGCTTCCTAGAGGGGTCTGGGGGCTCAGGAGGGTCAGGGAGGTGGGGCAGAGAGACTAGAGACCCGGCAGCTTGACCACAGCTCAGGGACGGAGTGGTAGGGATGGAGGGGAGAGGACACTGGGGCACATGGGGACGAGGCGCTCCAGGACAACAGTGCAGGCTCTGCGGGGCTGTCCTGTGATGCTGTGTGACCACGCTCGGTGAACCTCCTGGTTCATCCTGCAATGAGGCTGTATAAAGAAAAGAATCTCATGCAAATGAAGGCTAAATGCTTTTAATTAAAGGAAGGAGCCTGGAGACCAGCCGGTGTGAGGAGGGAACTGGAGCAGGTCGAGCTGTGCTGTCAGAAGGGAGGAAGCCGCTGGACCACAGGGCCCACCATTTCCTCATGGCCCGAATGTGACACCACTCCTCCCGCCCACCCGCCATCGTGCTGTGGCGAAGCCCAGCACAGGGAGAAAGGGGGGCCCTTCTGTGCTTTGGAATAGCTCTGACTCGGCAGATTGGCCCAGCGCCCCGTGGACCCAACCCCCAGGGTAACAGCTAAGGGAAGCTTTTAGAACCTGGATTACTTTATCTTATCATTGGAACCCATATAAGAAGCCCTATGTCTTGTGCTTTAATTATCTTATCTCATTTAACCCTCACGCAGCCCTGGAAATTATCTCCCATTCTCAGGTGAGGCAACTGAGCCTCCAAGGCTAACTCGAATGAATGGCAGAGCAGAGCCTCCAAGGCCATCCAACTCCACAGCTCAAGGTCTCGGGCCTTTTGTTCAGGGATAAGGGCACCTAGGATGGCGCCCGGTGGAAATGGCGTGCACACAGCCCTGGGACAGCACGTGTAACTGGTGCTCAGTAATCGTAAAGGCCCTCCCTGGCCCAGACGTCCCTTCAATTGCTGCTGGTGGAGGTTGGTTCCCCTGGAGGATGACTCTGGAAAGAGAAAACTCGGGGCACAGAAATCACCTGTTGGGCCCCAGAGGCCAGGCTAACAGGCGAGGGCATCTGGGTGTCTGGGTCCTGGCCTCCTGACCAGCTTTTCTGCGACCGCTGAGGTGGAGAAGGTGAGTGCTGTTTACTGTCTCCCCGCCCTTGATGGAAGGTGGAGTGAGGACGGCGGCAAAGCAGGGGCAGGTCTCTGAACCCGAAAGAAGTCCCCAGGGCCCGGATGGTCCAGTTTTACCTTAAGGTCCGTGATTCAGATGCTCTTCCTTTTTGTGTTCACTACACACCAGCACTCGAGACCTTGCAGTGTACCAAGCAAAGGAAGGTTCCTGTTGAAATCAGGATTGCTGGGCCAGCAAGCTGAATGCCACCTCATGTGTCATCTCCATTAGAGTCACCTGTAACGACAACATAAGCAACCCAAGCAGGGCAGTCCCTTACAGTCACCAAGTGGCCTGTGGAGTGAAGCCCACCAGTGTACTCTGCCTGGGGGCCTGCCACGTGCAGAGCCCTGTGTGACTCTCCACTCCTGAAAGGACAGTGGCAAAAGCACTCATGTTGTGTGGGACACTGTTTCATGAGTGATCATCGCCCTCCTGTACGACAGAATCTTCATCCCCGTTTCACAGATGAGGACATGAGGCTCAGAGGGGTCAGGTGGCCCAGGGCTACTCAGTTTCAGATGAAAAGGCTGGACAGTCTCCCTGACACCCTAACCTGACCTCCGTCCCCGTCCCGTGCCCTCTGAGATCAGAAGGGCCACCCGAAGTTCAGTGGCCATCCTTGCCCTGTGGCCTGTGTAGGGCCGGTCTGTGAAGGAAGATCTCCCCTCGGAGTGGACTCAGTGTGAATTCCTGGACCCAGTCATGGCAGCAGGAGAGCCTTGGGTTTGTGAAAGAATCAAAGTCAGCGATCCAGTCTTCACCACCCAAAGCAGGTTTTGGAGGACAGTGGTTAACGTCCCAGCGCCACCAACAGTCAGACAGCAGTGCTCTTCTCCGTGTCTGCCCCCTTCACGGGCCTGAGGCCCAGATGGGCTCGCTGCCTCTCCCGCTCCCACCCACTTCTCCCTGGGTCTCAGAGCAGGCCCCTCCCCCCCAGGGCCACTGGACACCCTCCCGGTTTGGGGCCCCTGTGAATCAGGGTTCAGAAAAGGTCTGGCAGTGATGGAATGGGCGTGGCTTGGCAAGGGAACCTGCGTGTTTAGCACAATGACCTGATTGTGCGGCCTCTCCAACTCAGCAGTGCTCAGGTGGTCACATGGCTCCCGGGCAGCAGGTGCCGTGACCTTCGCCCAGAGTTCTGGAGCCTTCGGTGGCAGGACTGAGTGCCAAACAGGAGAGAGCAGGTCTGGCTGTCTCCCGCTGCCTGGGACCTGGGCAGCCACTCCCTCTGTACCTCTTCCTGACCCTGGTCAGGATCTGAGTCCACCTCCCCCCAGATCCTGTCAGAGGCTCCTCGGCTGCCCAGAACAAAGAAGAGACATGCAGACACCATCCCCAGATAAATGTAAAGGCTACTGAGTTTCTGCTTCAACTACCAGTTGCCAAAAACCAATGAGGGGCGCGCACGGCTGAGACTTTGGCCCAGTGTGTGCCCAGTGCCGGGATGCACACTGTCGCAGTGAGATCATCGAGTTGTCCCTGCCACTCACATTCCTTCCATCAGACACCAGTCAGGCCCCACAAGGGTTCCCTGAGCACCTCCAGTGTGCCAGGCACTGCGCTAGGCACAGAGGACACGGAAGCGACCCCTTTACTTGCATGGGGGGAGACCGGTGGTAACAAGTAAGTGACTTGTACGACTTGTCAGATGGTGGAGAGAGATAAGCTGAGTAGCAGGGGACAGGGCTGTAGCCGTGCGGCTGGAGGTTCACTGCAAAGTGAGTTGAGCCAACACGTGGAGGTGAGGGGTGAGCACCAAGCTAACGGGGAAGGAGCAGCGGCATAAAGGCCCAGAGTGGGAACAGCCTGGTGCCTGTGAGGACAGCAGAGGCCAGTGTGGCTGGGGCAGAACAGAGAGCGAAGAGGGAGGAGGGGGGAGGTACAGGGGCAGCGAGCGGCGTGGGCGATGGAGCCGGACTCAGGAGGCCACGTGAGAAACTGCCGTGCTCCCTGCGTGCCCTCGGCAGCCTGGGAATGAACTGGACTCTCTTAGAGCCGCGTGCCTGTCTGACACATAGAATGACGCATTGTATCATACACGCCATTCTGCATTATTCTACAGAAGACTCGATAGCACTGTGTGGGAACACACACACGCACTGACGGATGCATGGACTGAGATAATGGACGGTGGCATTTATTCACTGTGAAGAGGTGCATCGGTCTACAGTGCTGTTTCAACCTGCGGGGTTTCAAAGTGCTTTCACGCCCAGGAGTTCGCAGGGGCCAACCCATGGAGATTCAGAAGGAAGCTGTCCTTCAGCACTTGGTGTGGGAAATGAGAAACACGGCGTGGAGACGATTTTCTCTGTGTTGTGATCTGAGGGCCAGCGCGCTGTCTGCCTTCCCACTCCCACCTCGACAGAGACAGGAACTCCGAGGCCCAGGTGTGGTGGGTGACCTCCTCAGGGTCCTGAGCCCGGGACCCACCCCGCTGACTCTCGGCCAAGGCTTTTCAACGGCCCTCTACAGAGGCAGGTATGTCCTGCGTGACTTTCCGCCCCTCCTTCCTCTGGGTCATCCTTTCTCTGCTGCTCAGCCTCAAGGCTGCATTCCATGTTTAGACTGGGGTGGGACTTGAAACCCAAACCCTGGGCAAGTGTAGGTCCCACCTCCTCCCCACCCTATCAGCCCAGCTGTGCAGCCTGGGTCCTGGACCGGCACCTCCCTCTCATTGTCCGGTCTGACACAATCAGACAGGAACTTCCCCTGGCCGCTGGGAGAAGAGCCAGACCTGCCTGCAGTGGCTGCCACTTTGGGAGTCCAAGCTCTGAGCCCTCCAGAGGGCAGAGCAGGGCCAGTGCTTAAACTGGATCTGGTTTACACAGCGCTGCATCCTTTCAACACCAGACTGATGATGACACTGCAGTCCATGGCTGACTCTGACCACCTTCCCACCACCCCATGGCCACCATTGCTTCTCCCACCTGCAGCGCTCCCATCAGCCCTCAG